>QEPC01013456.1:2358302-2370824 GCA_003113815.1 Sphenodon punctatus | reverse complement strand
GACTCGCACCTTACCTTCAAACCCTACATTGACTCCGTGGCCAAATCCTGACGCTTCTCCCTCTACAACCTTGCTAAGATCCGTCCTTTTCTGTCTGTCTCCTCTGCCAAAACTCTCATCCATGCCCTACTCATCTCACGCCTTGACTATTGTAACCTCCTCCTTGCTGGCCTTCCCTGCTCTTACCTTTCTTCCCTCATCTCTGTTCAAAACTCTGCTGCCAGGATCATTCACCGAGCCCATCACTTAGACCATGTGCAGCCGCTGCTCTCCTCTCTCCACTGGCTCCCCCTTCCTGAGCGTATTCTGCACAAGCTCTTCATCTTCACCTACAAAGTCTTTCACAACCTCACTCCCCCCTACCTCTCTACCCTGATCTCCCTCCAAACCCCTGCTCGAGCACTCCGTTCCCCTTCCATCCCCTCCCTCACCCTCCCACGCCTCCCCTGCTCCCCCAACTGCCTTCGTCCCTTCTCCTTTACTGCCTCGCATGCTTGGAACTCCCTCCCTGCCCACATCCACCTTGCCCCGTCCCTTCAAGTCCCTCCTCAAAAGCCATCTCTTCCGTTCTGCCCTTCCTAACGCCTAATTATCCCCACCTGTTATCTGCAAACTCCCAATGTACTGTAACCAAGCCAAGAGAGTGTACCTGAGTTCTCATATCCTCATGAATGTTGCACCCCTTGTCTCTCCCTCTGTTCCCCCTTCCCTGTCTCGCCTCCACCCTGTCTTCTTTAGATTGTGAGCTCTCGGGCAGGGACCGTGTCTATTTTATTCTCTGTAAAGCACCAGGTACATCACTAGCGCTATATAAATGCTTATAATAATAATAATAATAATAATAATAATACACAGCTTACTTTTCCTTTCAACCGACATCCTGAACTTCCTGGTAAGGAACTAGAAACTGCTCCCGCTTCCTAAATAAGCTAACAGAAAGGAGAAGCAAAAAGAACTTGGGATTCAGCACAGCTGTCTCAAAGATTAGCTCAACTGCCATACTGCTAACGCTGCAAAGAACAACTATTTCACTTATTGGACAATATGGAAAATCCCTCTCTTGGCCAACTTAAAAGCTTAACCCACAGTTGCTCCTGTAGCTCCGGTTGTAAGGTTTTGAAAAAGAACTTGGAAGGTCAAGGCTGGCATAGGTAAGGGGGTATTATATGTATGTGATTTATTTCATTATTTAAGTTTGCTTTTTTTTTTTTTTTTTTTTTTTTTTTTGATATTGACTGACTCCATTAAGAGAAGCTTTTAGTCAGAACTTTTATATTTAATGTTGTTATTTTCTCTGTGGCTGTAACTGATTCATACTATAAAATATATATATTACACTCCTCCTGGCTCTCCTCTGAAGTTTAAAGAATTTCCTCAATCCTTACTTTCTTAAGTGATTTGAAAAAAAACATAAGGTTTGCATTGCTGTCCATTTCTACGGGAGAAGTGGAAACATATTTCTGTCTTCTAGACAATCTGGGATACCTTCATTCCTGGGGTAATGAAGCTCATTTTGCTTAACACCAGTGATGTTAAGCAACACTGGTTAACTTCAAAAAAGTTATGCTAAGGATGAATTTGAAACTCCACTTTTTGGAAAACATGCAGTGATTAGTTTTCTGTATGAGGATAATTTATTCCGCTGTGGCACACGTTACAGGCTGCAGTCGCAAACTGTACACGTGGATCCCTGGCAGAACCACACAGGTTGCATGTGGCACAATGTCCTATGAACAGGGGTGCATGCAACTCCCACATGGATCTGCACGTGCCCCTGTGCACACCATGTGCAGGACATGGGATTGGCCCCACTGAAAGGTAGTCTCTGAATCTTTTGTAGCTTCTTACATTTATTCAAATATATCTTATTCAAACTCATCATTGGCATTTGAACTAAGTATGGCCAGGTGATTTTTACATGACAGTGATGAGTTTTGTCAGAGCAGACTGTTGTTGCTACATAGCAAACTGCATTTTCAGAGTAGAGATTCTCAAACTGTGGGTCAGGATCCCAAATGAGATCCTGAAAATGGGGTCACAAGACTAATTAATATTTGATGTATTTTATATGTCTTTGTTGCTGTCTTGAGTCATGGGATTGTATATGAGTGTCAAAATAAAGTCACATAGGCAAAATGTTTGGGAAGCAGCGCTCTAGGTGTTTGGTTTGTGCAATCAATATTGTGAATCTATCCATAAAAATACAGAAATATTGTTAGTTTTAAAAGGATGAGGAAAGGTCTCCTGGTTGATCATGTAATTTTCAGTTCAAGGCAGCTGAGGTTGCTTACTGGAAAGATGCAGATAATGTTGAAATATATTATGGTAGGTAAGTATAGGTTGGAATGTAATGAGCTTCTGTGTATACTATTATAATAACCTGTTGGCTTGCTAAGATTAAGTAACAAGCTTTAGGTGGAACCCAAATCCCATTTGCATAGCATCTGATCCTGGCATCTGTGTTTTGGTTACTCATGAAATTTTTAAGATCTTGCTGTTTTCCCCATTAGGCTCCTCATAATGAATATATTTCAGACTTACGGCTAAGTTATAATACTTCTCAGTTTATGTATTCTGTGGACGCCTTCTTCCGGAATGATTCAATTACAAAAGCCAAACACTTGGGGAATAGAGGTCCCCTCCACCAATTGCTCCTTAACTATGGAACATTTTAGCTCGTGACATTTAATATGCAAGAATCAGATGAAGGCCTTCTTGCATGAGACAACATTTGGTATCTCTCAAATTATGTTTTCAATATTTTAAAATTTGTAACGTGGATAATATTTTCAAGCACTTGGTGAAGACAGAAGCACATCAAATAGTGATTTTGCTATGGGTGGGCGCATAATAGCAATCCTTAGTGTGGTTTAATATATTTTGATTTTGTAGACAGAGATTGTATAATCAGAAATTCATTAAAAAACAGTGATCATGGAACCATAGTTATGAAGTAATATAATGAATTTGGATGATGCTCTTTAGGGGCTCAGTTCTCCATCTATCTACTGCAGTCAGCGGACATTCACTGAACACAGGTGTTTTTAAATGACCAAGGCTTGAGAGGGAGTCTGTATCTGCTGAGTGGAGAGAGTGGGGAGGGATTCTAATAGGCAGATACTTGGGTGTCCATCACACCCACTCAGGCAGACTCCATGCACTCCCTCCACCATGGACACCCCATGCAAACAATTCATACAAGCATCAGTTTTCCCTTCGTCCCACCCCCCTAATCCCAATCCCCCACCCTAATCCCCACCCAATCCCCCACCCTAATCCCCGGCCAACTGCCCTCCCTCTGCCATCACATACAGCCCTGGACACCATGGAAACACAGCTGAAGCAGCCAGTAACCCCTTCCTACCCATGAGATGGTGCAGCCGCTGCAGCTGCTGGCAGTCCCAGGCTGCAATGGGGGTGTATATTACTGGGCGAGAAATGCAGGAGACTGCCATCCAAGCTCTTGAACTGCATGGCATTGGCTCTTCTCAAGTGCATCATGAGGGTTTTTTTGTGCTTTGAGTCAACATGGTGTTGTATTTTTCACGTGTGTCCTTTAAGAGCGCCATAGGGAGTTCACAGCAGGGCTGTGGGTTGGTTTGTGGAGGCGGCCAGGCTGCAGATCTGTCTGCTGGCATGGGTGAGATCCCCAGTTCAAACAAGCAGGGGATGCGTAAGCGCCTATCCCCATGCACACTTTTGCCTTGCCTTGCATGGAGCACTCTGGATTTTTTGGGATTGTTCTGTACATGTTTATGAGTGGACGGTGCATGGGTCATAGGAGCATGTTTCCCTTCACCCTAGCTGCACACAAACAATTTGACACATGGACAGTGGCTGGTCATGCATGGACATGTCTTGTTTAAAGACACCCCATGGTATAGTGCAAGTCCATGTGGACAAATGTAAAGTAATGCACATAGGGAAAAATAATCCAAACTATGAATATAAAATGCTTGATACTAAGCTAGGAGTTACCACTCAGGAAAAGGATCTAGGAGTGATTGTGGACAATACACTGAAATCTGCAGCCCAGTGTGCAGCAGCAGTCATAAAAGTGAACAGAATGTTAGGAGTTCGCAAAGGGATACAGAATAAAACTGAGGATGTCATAATGCCTCTATACAAATCGATGGTGCGACCGCACTTGGAATTGTTAGCAAGAGATCCCCTTCCACACATGACTACTGGGGGGTCAGTATCCCAATATATGCCCGATTCTTAAATTTAGGGGAATTAGCTAAATTAATTGAACTAGGGGTCCCCACGTGCCACAAGGATCAGTCTGAGGTACGGGGTGCACTCCTGGTCATCTGGACTATCCCACCACTTCCCAGATACACAGACAACTGCTTAAATACAAAAAGGGTTTTTTAATTTTAAAAAAGTAAAAACCAAATAAAGGAGACATATATACACATCTACCTTGCTTACACAGATACGCACCCACGGGCCAATTCTTAGGTGCATCACAGCTTGAAATAACCACCCTCCCTTGTATAGATACACCACCCACCCATGAACAATCACCCCACTCCCAGTCTGGTATTCTTCTGGGCTGGTGCACACTGTGTTGGGGGAAGAGGAAGAAATAGAGAACACAGAGAGAGAGAGAGGTTCAAAAGGTTACCTTGCTGAGCCTGTAGGGAGAGAGAGGCAACCCTCAGATGGCGGGGGGGGGGTTGAGAGGTGGAGGGGAGGAACACAGACCAAGGTCTGGGAGAAGCGTCCTTTGGTGGGGTCTGGAACTACTCTGCTCTAGGGGGCCAGGATTTGGATTATTATACGATGATGTCCATGTGCTCAGGGGGAGGGACCCTTGGGGGTCTCTTAGGGCGGAACAGAGGGGCTGGAGGGGGCGTCACCTTTCTATCTTCCCGCGCTTAGGACTAAATTCTAGAAAGTCCTAGCTCCAGTGGTGACCTAATTCTGAGGGGAACAAAAGGGGCTTGAGGTGGGTGTGACAATATAATTCAATGTAGGGTTGGGAGGATGTTCCAGGTGTCTTTAGGAAAATAGGGTGAGTCAATAGGGAAACCTTATCAGGATGTTGTGGGGAAAACAAATCTTGCAGGGGATAAGGGGCTTTCCTATAGGGGAACAGGGAAGACTGGCTCCATCCAGGTGTGCATGGGTTGGCCCACCATTGTGCTTATTTTGCCAATCTGGAGTTCCAAGCTTGGGTCTTTGTTCAAAACCGGGGAGCGGCCTCTCTTTCCTATGCCCCTGTGATTACTGGAGGAGGCTCTTCCCTTATCTAATTCCTGCTCTTTTCAGGTTTCATACTTTACCTGAGGGGCCTTTCAGTTTCAAGGGTTCACCTGGCTCTCAAATTCCTCTCTGGCCCTTGTCGCTTGGGTACCCTGGAATCTGTATTCCTTATGGGGCGATGTTTCACCAAAAGGGGTGGTGGTAACATTCTCATGGAAAAGGCTTGTTACCTAAGAGAATATTGTGTGCAGTTCTGGTCACCCCATCTCAAAAAAGACATAGCTGAACTAGAAAAGGTACAGAGAAGGGCAACGAGAAAGATAAAGGGTATGGAAAGGCTTCCGTACAAAGAGAGGCTTGACAAGCTGGGTCTCTTCAGCTTAGAGAAGAGAAGGCAGAGGGGACATGATAGAGGTTTATAAAAACTTGAGTGGTGTGGAACGAGTAGATAGGGAACGGTTATTTACCCTCTCAAATAGCACTAGAACTAGGGGACTCTCCATGAAACTAGCTTCTGGCAGTTTTAAAACAAATAAAAAGAAGTACTCAACGCATAATTAACTTATGGAATTTGTTGCCAGGGGATGTTGTCAATGCCAGTAGTATAGCTGGGTTTAAAAAAGAACTGGATAAGTTATTGGAGAGTAGGTCCATTAATGGCTATTAACCAAGTAGCTTACAAGATGAACTACTTACTGTCAGGAGCTGGGAGTGAACAATGGGGAATGGATTGCCCATTGTGACTGTTGGTTCGTTTTCCATGTGATCGAGATTGGCCACTGTCGGAGGACAGGATACTGGGCTTTATGGACCATTGGTCTGACTCAGTATGGCATTACTTATGTTCTTATGTTCTTACAGTTCCCCAATAGACTTCTAGGCATAAATAGTCAACAAAGACCATTGTCTCAGTATCACACCTAGATCAGGGGCAAGACTGGAAGGATTTAAGAATCCAAAGACATCAAGGTGTGTCTGGAGCAGGCAGGCAACCATCTTTTTCATAATCTTACTCAAAAGCGGAAGGCTGGAAATGAGGTTATAGCTGGGAATCAGTGTCCAATTTATTTATTTATTATAATAGAGGCCAGATAGTCACCAATTTAATGGGCCTGGCTTCTCCCCACTGGGGGGCCCTTGTACACTTTTTGGCCAAGAAGAATTGACTCTTCAGTGCTGGTGTTCAAACTTGCTACCTTATTCTTTTTTCCCCTTTCAAGGTCACATGGAATTACTGTAAGCCTAAATTAGAATTGCTGTGGATATCTATCAATGTGCTTTTGCCCAAATTAAGATTCCACTGTTAGCTGCATAATTGTTTCTGAGCTCATAATCCAGGCTTCGCCACTTGTTATGTAAGTTTGAGGCCAAAGGCTTTCACTGACACAAGTATGTGTCATCGAACCTATTGGCAAGGCCTCATTTACTCCATGGCAACCAAGGCCTACACAAACTTCTGTTGTAGACTAGCATGGCAAACTGGAAAGTCTGTAGAAATTTCCATTAAATTGAAAATTAAGGGTTTTAATTACTTAAATATGGAATTATATCAGTGCTTTAGCTTCTGTCTTATTTATCTTGTATATTAGATTAAACATATTTTATGCTGCTGCTACATTTTCAGCGTGGTCAACGGTGTACTGATCATATCCAGAATTACATCATGGAGCAGATTGTGTAGAAACTAGACATTTTAGAATGTCCAAAGTTTTGGGGGATATTCTGAAACTGTGACATTCATATTGCCTTGATATTTCTGTGGAAACTAACATGAGAACTACTGATATTGTTATACAGAAGAAAGTCAACACTAGAACAGCACCCTAGTTGAATTTCCTCTATTTTCTTTTCCGCTTAAAGAGATAAATAAACTTCAAAAGGAAACTTAAAATTTCGTCCATTTTGTCTGTCACTACCTAGCACCATACTTCCTGAGGTGATGTTCTGACATTTAATTAGATGTAGATGAGCCTTACTCCTAGGCTGTTTTACTCCTGAAGTATTCACATGAACAGAGTGCTAAACCAATGTGATTCTGAAGTAGAAAGGGAAGTATGTACTCCCCTTCAGTTTGTATTTAGAATATTTTTTTGGCGTGAATGCCTATCAAGGCGAGGGTGGTGACCACCTTTCAGTGATCACGATGGGTATTTTCAAAGGAGATGTTAGCCCACATGCCTGTTTATTAAGTGTTCACCCCCACCAGACATGGGGCCACCACCCACTGAACCTGTAGCCCCCACTCACAGCGTGGTCTCAGAGAATGTGGGGAGTCCACCATGTGGGTGAATACAGGCTAATGTGCGCCCACTTGTCCATGTCTCGTCAATTAGATTGCAGGCAGTGTTTCCACATGTACAGGTTCACCAGCACCATAGAGACATTGGTAAAAATTGTGGCGTGTTAGAGGAGAAACAGCTTCTTGCTCCTCTCTCCACTGCTGTCACTCGCGCTGCCAGTGGGGCCTTCCCACAAGTGCATGAAAGACATGCTGGGGGCTGCCTTTTTATTAGGATGGACATGCTAAACATGCAAGTGTGTACTGAGTAGGGGGGCTGCATGGACCAAACCCAGACTGAAGTGGGATATTGTTTCATTTGATTTCACCCTAACCCTCAGAATAAGTTGACACAGTACTGCTTCAGTTTACACTGTTCCTGGAAATGCTACCAAAGTATAGTAGTTACTTCAATTTAATTAAGTCAAAGTAGTTACTTGGGTTCACAGTAGGGGTGGGAATATCAGTATCGGATTAATCTGATACACCCGATAATTGGGTATATTGGATTAATCTGATAATCTGATAATCACCAGTATCAGCATACTCGTTTTTTAACGTTGGCCACTTTACCGTTTTGTTTACATTGCGGCCATTGAAATAAATGGCCACAATGTTAAAAAACTGGTAAAGCGACCAATGTTAAAGAAACGGTATGCCAATACTAGTAAATCCAATACCGGGGAGATCCAATACTGGTAAATCTGATTGGGATTGGCGAACAGATCGTGGTTCCGGTTCGACCATTCAGTTCGGGTGCATTCAGTTTGGGTGTTCGGGTTGTTCACCGAGTTCAGGTACGGCCATTTGGTTTGGTTCAGTTCGGGTGTTCAGAAAAAGTACCATGAAAGCACGTGAAGCCGTGATCGGCTCGCGCCAGAAGCCGGAAATTTGAGTGCATGAGGAGCTGTGTGTCGAGAGAGTGTGTGTTTGGCTGGGTGGCTGTTTGTTTTGTGTGTTTTCACTGTTTGGCTTGGATTTGGCTGTGTTGTTTGGTTGTTTGGTGATTACTGGTGTGTATAGTGGGTGACTGTGTGTTTTAGCTGCGTGATTGATTTTTTTTTTTAAAAATGAAGAAGAGTGCAGTGCTGATTCACTGGCTGGGGGCCAACTTGCCACTAAAGGAGGAGAAGGAGGTGGAGGAAGAGGTTGCTGCCCCTAGGTCTCTGGTGGTGGTGCCTGGCTCCTCCGATGAGGAGCAAGCGGCTGTCTCAGGAGGTGCTGCCAGGTTTGTAACCTTTTTTATTCCTTTGAGGACAAGAAAGGCTCTATCTGTTAGAGTGAGCTCACTAGCATGCAGGTGGGTACGTGGGTGGTGGGCATCAGTCAGGCACAAACAGTGGGCATCAGCGGGTGGCAGCAGATGTCTGCCACAGAGAGAGAGAGGGTACTGTAGTGTCTACCACCCAAACATATGCCAGGCTAGCAAGGGTCTCCATTTTCCAGTTGCCATCCCTTTCCCTACGCACCCCCAAATAAGGGCAGGATTTTTCCAGCCAGGGTCACATATCCCGTTGCCATCCCTAGCACCCCAGGGAGGGAAGGATTTGCACGTGCCATCCAGGGCCTTCCTAGCACACCCAAGGAGGGAGGACTAGAGACATCATCATAAATGCATGATATTACTTTGGTGTTCTTAATGTGTTCTCATTTCAGAGAGGAATTGGATGCCTGCCCCAGCACTGGTGCCACTGCCAGGCCTAGGTCGAGGTCACCAGTGACACCCCCAGACATCCGGCGGTCAAGGTCGGATGTCTGGAGGTTTTATTACAAGGGTGACGGAGTCGCCACATGCAAGGTAAGGCATGGGGACTGGAACAATAGGGAATGAATTGCCCTATGACCTGTTAGGAATGGAAGTCCCCTGCAGAGAGAGATTGGCCACCCAGTCCACCCACTTGTGGAGGCCGAATGCAGGCATGGCTTGACAGACCATTGGTCTGACACAGTATGGCACTTATTATGTTCCTATCTTTTTATGCTCTTTTTAGTTCTGCAAGAAAAGATTCAGGCTTAGGAAGGAGGGGACCAAATCGGGGCTCATTGGCCACATCGAAAAGCGGCATGGCAGGAGAGTGAGGTGGCAGGCGGAAGACTCTGGCGTGGCCATGAAGCCTCAGCCCCAGTGCCATAAGAAGGGGGGGGAAGGCAACCCAAAAAAGACACCATGTAAACCCTTCCTCCCCCCCTCCAGCCCTGATGTGGAGACCCCCAGACCCCGGGAGAATGCTGAGGTCAAGGCCTTTCAGGCCAAATTGGAGAGGCCCACCCAGGACTTCATGGCCAGCCTGCAAGTGACAGCAGCCACCATGGAGAACTGCCTGGTGGAGCAGTTCCAGGCTGTCCAGGTGAAGAGGAAGAAGGTGCAGGTGTATGGCCAGTACGTCTCTGCCAAGGTGGAATGCCTGGAAATGTACCACCAGGCACTCTCCAGGTGGCATCGAGATGTGCAAGGGGCCATGGAGGTTTATGTCTCCCATGCTTATGAGCTGCAAAGGTTCCAGGTGGCCGGCCCTCAGCCCTATGATGCGCCCCAACAGCTGTTGCCTTTCCCCCAAGACCCGGGGGACAGGCCCAGAGACTCATAGTTTAATTTATAAGTTCCCTTTGAATGTTTGCTTTTGGTTTCAGAATGTTGTTGTTGTTGTTGTTTTGTTGTTGTTGCTTAAATAGTTCCAATAAAAGTTGTTGTATTACTTGTTATGAGCTTCGTTTGACCTTTACAATCTTTTATCCCTTTGTGCTGAAGTTCTGGATGGCAGGTGGCAGAATCTCATACAGCTTGTCGATCCCTATCAGCAGCACCTGCCACCCCATGTAGCGTAGCACTAGCTATTAACCCAAAGATGTGCTGTGCCAGCAGCAGGGTCTCAACTTGCAGAAAGCCCCCAGGAGGTGCAGGGCTTGTGTTTGTGTGGGTGGGTGTGATAGAGAGGAGAGACAGGCTCTTTGGCAGTGGGTCGGGCAGCAGGCAGTGGGAACTGGTGGCCGGATGGGCTTTTATTTCAAGCAGGTTCAGCAGGCATCCACAGGTGGGTGCGGAGGAGTAGGCTGTAACCTGTTGGGGGGGGCAGGCTGGTGTGCAGGCACCGGGATTCTGGATGTAGTGGAATGGAATGCAGCCCCCAATGACTGGAATGATGGTCCCAGAATCTAGTTGATGGTTCCTGGGTCGGGTGAGCATGACCAACCCCCATCCCTCTCATTTTATCTGGGAACCTCTCTCTCTCTCTCTCTCTCTCTGGCCATATACTGCAGGTGACAGCATGGGTAGGATCGTGTCTGTCTCTCCTTCTAGCAGTGGGGAGACTTTCTCTCTCTCTCTCTCTCTCTCTCTCTCTCTCTCTCTCTCTCTCTCTCTCTCTCCATGAACAGTAGGTTGCATAAAGAAAAGGTGGAAAGACAGTGCCCCGTGAGTGGAATGACAGCACACAAGAACCCTGAGGTTGGGTACTGAGGCTGGAGTGGCAGCTTCTGGATATTGACCACAGCCCTCCATGACTGTAACTTGGCCCCAGAACCCTGGCGGCGGGTCCTGGGGCTGGAGTGGCTGTTTCTTGATGCTTTGGAAAATCAGCTCTCTGTGTGAGGAATTATGGCCCCAGACCCATGACAGTGGGTCCTGGGACTAGAGTGGCAGCTTAAAGATATTGGCCACAGCCCTCCCTGCCTGTAACGTGGTGCCAGAACCCTGACAGCGGGTCCTGCAGCTGGAGTGCCTGTTTCTTGATGCTTTGGAAAATTGGCTCTCTGTGCGAGGAATGGTGACCCCCAGACCCATGCTGGTGGGTCCTGGGGCTAAGGTGGCAGCTTCTAGGTATTGACCACAGCCCTCCCTGCCTGTAACTTGGCCCCAGAACCCTGGTGGTGGGTCCTCGGGCTGGAGTGACTGTTTCTTGATGCAGTGGATCGAAGGATCTCTGTGCGAGGAATGATGGCCCCAGACCCATGACGGTGGATCCTGGGGCTAAGGCGGCAGCTTCTAGGTATTGGTCACAGCCCTCCCTGCCTGTAACATGACCCCAGAACCCTGACGGCAGGTTCTGGGGATGGAGTGGCTGTTTTTTGATTAAGTTGAAAGACATTGCCTCCGTGTGAGGAATGATGGCCCCAGACCCATGATGGTGGGTCCTGTGGCTAGAAGAGTGGCAGCTTCTGGATATTGGCCTCAGCCCTCCCTTACATTAACATAGGCCCCAGAACCCTGATGATGGGTCCTCAGGCTGGAGTGGCTGTTTCTTGATGCACTGGAACAACATCGCCTCTGAGTGAGGAATGATGGCCCCAGACCCATGACGATGGGTTCTGGGGCTAGAAGAGTGTCAGCTTCTGGATATTGGCCACAGACCTCCCTGCCTGTAACTTGGCCCCAGAACCCTGAAGGTGGGTCCTGGGGCTGGAGTGGCTGTTTCTTGATGCAGTTGAACATTGGCTCTCTGTGAGTGGAATGACGGGCACCAGAACCCATGGCACAGAAAGCAATGGCATCATTGGCAGGAGCAGCAGACATTGGATTGCCGGAGTGTAGAACCCATGGCACAGACATCAGAGGCATCATTGGCAGCAGACACTGGTTTTCCAGAGGCAGCATTAGCAGCTGGTGCAGACATTGGATTGCCTGGACACAGGACCTGTGGCACAGACAGCAGAGGCAGCATTGGCATTAGCAGCAGCAGACATTGGATTTCCTGGGCACAGAACCCATGGAACAGCAGAGACAGAAGCAGCAGGATTTGCCTGTACACAGCACCCATGGATCTAGGATGGTTGGATTTGCTAGGGAATAGCTCCCATACAGCAGCAGACGGCAGCAGCAGGATTGTGTGGGCACATTTGGATTGGCCAGGGCAGAGCACCCATGGAGCAGCAGACAGCAGCGGTGGGATTACCAGACCAGTGGTGCACATCACCCAGGGTTGCCAGGGTAGGCAGACAGGCATTGTGTCATTAGAGGCAGGCAGACTGAGGCAGGCTTTGTTCTAGGGCACCTGGGTGGACAGGCAGACATCGTGGCATGAGAGGCAGGCAGACTG
>QEPC01013456.1:2292349-2326752 GCA_003113815.1 Sphenodon punctatus | reverse complement strand
AGGATAAAGAGTCAGACAGAGCAGAGCAAAAGAGGTGAGTTTTAAGGAGAGATTTGAAGGTATGAAGGGAGGGGGCAAGGCGGATGTGGACAGGGAGGGTGTTCCAGGCATGGTTTGTAAACAGTACTTACGTTTACAAGCCATCCACTCTCCAATTGCTTGTACTCACGTTCTATCTTTCTCACCCTCTCACTTGCCCTCTCACTCGCATGCTCACTCAATCACAGGTCCACAAGTAATGAAATCCAGCGGCCAGTATCTCAGGCATAGGCATTGATCACCAGCAGTGCAAGGTCAGAGCCCTCCTTTTATTCCTTCTGGTGCTGCAGAGAATTCTGGCACAGACGCTCTGAATGCCACAGCAGTGCTGGAGGGGGCATATCCACGGCTGCCGGGTCAGGAGTGGTGGAGCAGTGCAACGCATCCTCAGCTGTGCCGCTGAGCTCTGCTGCCGCTTGTGCTGTCAGCTGCGAAGGTGTGTCTGGTGCAGGTTCAGGGGGGTTGGGGGCCACAGGAGTCAGTATTGGCTGTGCTAGGGGGGTGCCATGTTTGAGTCTCTCGGGGACCAGCCAGGCACGGGAGTGCCGCTGGGCCCCTAGACGGACCCTTCCCCATCTCCTCAGGCCCCGCGGAGCCAGCCTGACACTCTGCTTCAGGACTGGGCAGGGATTAGTGGGACTGTTCTCAAATGGTTCTGCTCCTTCCTGGCTGGGAGAACCCAGTGTGTGGTGCTGGGGGAGTTTTCATCTTCTTCCCAGGACCGCACTTGTGGGGTTCCGCAGGGTTCCATCTCATCCCCTCTCTTGTTCAATAGTAAAAGTAGTAATTTATTTGTCTAAACCAACTGGTTGTAGCAAAATAAAACAAAATGTTTAAATGATATACAGAAGTACACAGAACAACAAAAATGTACAATACACACCCAAACATATTTAAACATCTGCCGGTCAATATTTAGGGGTCAGTTCCCAAACCAATGGACGCTGCAGTCATAAATCAAAGGACTATACAGTAAGAATATTCCCATCATCATCTTAAACACCTCTGTAGCAAAACCTATGCAGTGTCTAAACCTGAAGTGCTTGCTTACGGTTATGTACTCTCAGAGCATGGGCAAAATGTGCCACTTTGATTGTAATTTCCCTAAGCTGATTGGCCAATAGATAAAAATTTCAGCTGCATTTCCCAATGCAACTTCCCAACCATTAACTCTTTTATGTATTTAGATCTGACCCCAATGGTACGAGGGCAATTAAATAAGTAATTATGCAAATCTTCGACCTGCAAGCCACATGCACACTGTCTTTCTTTGTATGGAGTCCAGTTAAATCTTCCCTCAAGGACCTTAGTTGCCATCAATTGGAAATGTAACAAGGTAAATGCCCTCCAAATTGTAAAATTTGCCAGATCAGATAGATAAGATTCACATTGATGAACAGTCTTAAAGTTCTCATAATTGGGAGCCACTTGGGATTTACAAATTGATGCCATATGAATCTGCAAATAAATATCCCTTAAACGTTGCTGAAAAATTTCTCTGGCCTGTAACCTTGGTTGCCCTTGAAAGCAAATAAATGAGAATCCTGAGGTAGAGAGTAATTTATTTACCTGAGATCTCCACAGCTTAGTACCACTCAAGTTGGTTTGTTCTAGCCAACATAGGCTGGGAAGTCTATCCTTAGACATGTTCGACAACTGCTGTCAATATGAAAAAAACTTCAACCTTGCTTTCATTTCTAAGGGAAGAGTACCAGTTTCTGCTCCCGGGTACTACAAGGGGCCCCCAGCGCAACTCTTAAAATTTTGCTTTGGACCAGGTCTAACTGCACTAAGCTAATGCAACTCCAAACCACCGCCCCATATATTACCTGGAGAGCTAGTTTGGAATCCATCAAACCAAGTGCAGGTTTAACCAACCCCCCAGTAGTACGCCAAAATCTAGCTATTGTGTTTGCTGTTTGATAGGCCTTCAATTTGGCAGAAGACAGATGATCCTGCCATGAACCAGAAGAAGAAAATGTTAAACCCAAATATTTATAAGTCAGAACCTGTTCTATAGGTACTCCATCCAACGAGTACCTATAGAACAGGTTCAATGTGTACATGCATCCTTTGGGGAAGGTTGTCAGGGAGTATGGGGTGAGATGCCATCAATATACTGATGACACCCAGCTATATCTCTCATTTTCCTCCGACTCAGGCTCAGCAGTCTCAGTGCTTACCCAGTGTTTGTCAGCTGTGGGGGACTGGATGAGGGCAAGATGCCTGGAATTAAATTCTGACAAGATGGAGATGCTGGTTGTGGGAAAGGCCAAGGGAGTGATGGCCCCCATCATTGATGGGGTCTATCCTCCCTTCGTTTCTCAGGTCCGGAGTCTGGGGGTGCTCCTGGACCCACAGCTCCGCCTGGATGCCCAGGTGGTGGCTGTGGCAAAGGGGGCATTTCTACAGTTACATCTGGTGTGTCAGCTTAGGCCGTATGTCTTGGACTCAGATCTGGCCACAATCATCCATGCTTTTATTACCTCGAGACTGGATTACTGCAACACAGTCTATGTGGGGCTACCCTTGGTGCTGGTTCAGAAACTGCAGCTGTTGCAGATGCCACGGCCCATCCCCCTGATTTGAACGGGCCAACGCAAGCACATTACACCAGTGCACCACACTCTGCACTGCCTGCCGATAGTTTTCCGAGCCCAATTCAAGGTGGTGGCATTTAAAGCCCTAAACGGCTTAGGCCCCCACCTACCTGCAGGACCGCCTTAACCTATGGGTCCTGGATTGGCCCCTGCGGTCGGCCAGGGGCACCCTCCTCAGGTTCCCCCATGTTTCCAGCATGAGGAGAGTGTTCTCTGTGGTCGTGCTACGGCTGTGGAACTCCCTCCCATTGGAGGTCTGCTTGATTACCAACTCTCTTTCTGTAGGCTGTGTAAGACCTGGCTGTTATGCCAGGCCTTTCCTGAAGGATGGGGTGGGTTTTATATTGTTTTTTAATTGTAGTTTATAATTGTTTATAATTGTTTATTTTAATATGTTTTAAAATGCTGTGAGCCACTCTGAGAGGCCTGAGGAAGGAGGGTGGGCATATAAATTTTAATATAAATAAATATAAATACATAAAGCAAGGATCTGGGCTGTGGATCCTTGGTGTAGAGAAGTGTGACAGGATGGTGGCAGCAACAGGCTCCAGAAATTAGCTGGGGAAATGCCACACTCATACCCAGAACTTCCCACTCACTCCCCCATCTCACCCAGAGAAGAAACCCATGCTGTTGCACCCAGATCTAGCCTCCTTCCAAACCATCAAATACTTAAGATAAATCCCACTGTCCCCCCACCCCCCAAGGAGTGGCCGTCCCACCCCATATTCCTCTTAAAGATAATCAGAATATACATAGTGGAAATGGATCAGTAATGGTAATGATTATGGTAGGCAATATGATGTTTGCTTTTCTGGTGCTGTGATTTAATCTCCCATCAGCTTTTCTTCTAGGGGTGACTGGTGCCGGTCTCTCCCTACCCAGCTCTCCAGGACTTAACCATTTGAATCAATATTACTTTAAAAAAAATATAAAGTAAGATTGGTAATTTTGGTGGTGGGGCTTCCTTACGTGCAAGAAAACAGAAGAGCCGAGAAAAATAAGCTCGAATGAATGCTTTCCAGAAGATGCCATTTCTCTCCCCCTGGCCTGGACATCAACCATGAGCCTGGTGATCCCTTGAATTGTTGCCCTGTCAGCCCTTCCCCATAAATGCCAACCTGACAGTCCCATGATTGCTTAAGTATTTCTTTGTTGCGTTGAGTTGACAACTGGTTAAAAAAAAGAAAGAAAGAAAAGGGAAGCTTTATTTAAAAGATGAAACTGAACCAAAACTCCAGATATGAACAGCCCTGAAATGTCATGAAGGTGTTTGAATCCAGAATGGCAGTTCTGAAGAAAGAGTCACTTGGTGTAGACACACAAAGTTCCTTGGGCAGGCTACCATGCCTTGGGCAGCCTTAACCCACTCTGGGACGTGATGCAGTGCAGCATGTGGCCAGCAGCCACAGTTTATTTATTTATTTGTACATTTTTACCCCACCTCTCTTGCTATAAGTGACTTGGGGTGGCTAACAAATTCCATAATAAAAACACAGTGTAAATATAAAAATATAAAACATATCAAATATATTAAAATGCCATTAAAACTCTAATCATGCACAAAATAAAACCCACAGTGCAAACCCCCCCCTCAATTTACCCTGACATACACATCCCACCCTTCCCTCCTCTCTCCCCCACCCAATGCCTGGCCGAAAAGCCAGGTCTTACAATTTCATTGGAAGGCGAGAAGATTCGGGCTGAGGCGAACTTTCAGAAGAAGGAATTTCCAAAGCTACAGCGCAGGTGCCGAGAATGCCCTCCTGTCCGTCTGAACCCATCGATAATGCAGGACTTCCAGGAGGGTACCCCTAGATGACCTCAGGGACCAACCAGGGGGTGAGGCAATTACTCAGATAAATAGGGCCTAGACCGTAAAGGCCCCTGGTCCCCCTAATGTATGGCGGGGCAAGCAGCTGGTTACTATACAATGCGACATTAGAAAAGGGCCAAGGATATCTCATAGTAGTCTTACATAAAATGGGAGTAAGGTGGTCAAAAACAATGTAGCCCATGTGCCTGGACACCTTCTATCCCACCGTGTGATGAGCGCTGTGGCAGGGCTTTGACTGGCAAGCACTGTCACCTGTTGTGTATGGCCATGTCATAGTCTGGGTTGGGATTTTGGTTGGGCCCAGGGAGGGAGGTGGGGAAGGGCAGGGCAGGGCCAGGCACTTGCTCATGTGCCAGATATGAAAGCAGTCCACCCACACAGCTGCCCTGCAGAAAGGCGAACCATCTGCCCTGCTCCCCATGCCGGCCCTGCAGTGTGGTGCCAGTGTCTGTCTGCCACGGGGCACCGTAGGGATTAGACCCTCTACAGCTGCTATGGCTGCATCCATGTTCTCCTCTAGGAAATCAAAATTAGCCAATGTCCCTCATGCCCCAAACATTGGGTGCAGCCACACAAGAGGTTATCCCACTTTGGGCAACCTTATCCCACTTTCGGCAATGTTATCATGTGATGGAGTGCCTTGTATGTCTGGTGGCCGCCAGATGTTCACCCTGTCCTGTGACAGGGCAGGCAACCAGCTACTATGTTATTTATTTATTTATTTATTTAAAATGTATATCCCACCCCTCCTGCCCAAAGGCAGCTCGGGGCAGCGAACACCACAAGATTTCACAATAAAACATTTTAAAACAAATCAACAATTTTTAAACAAATAATAAAACTCACCATCCCCCAAACCCTACCCCCCAACCCCTCACCAAAAGCCTGGCAGAACAGCCAGGTCTTACACAAACGTCAAAACGACAGGAGGGTGGGGGCCAACCGAGCCTCCTTCGGGAGTGAATTCCACAGCACAGGGGCAGCCACCGAAAAAGATCTCAAATCAGCGGTCACCCGTCTCACCCAGGGAACCTCCAAAAAGGCCCCCACAGACGATCTCGCATTCTTGGAAAAATGCCTGGGACACAGCACATAGTAAGACTACCAAAAGTGGGTTAAAGGTTCCTCCTCCCATGTGACCAGGCCGTGCAGCCCTGCTGCAATATGGGGGACTTTGGATCAGGTCCAGAAGATTGCACTTCTCCCCCCACCTAAACAGCTGATCCCAGGGAGCAGAACATGTAAAGAGTGCATGCTCTTTTTCCTTGTTGCCTAACAACTGATAGGTGGAAAGGAGGCCTGGGAAGAGCGTGCACCCTCTTCCCTGCCACCTAACAGCTGGGACCTAACAGCTGCGGGGGCAGGGCTGGGAAGGATGAGTGTGCTCTTCCTAGGCCCCCTCCCAGGCCCCCTCCCCTGTGATCTACTGTTAGGCAGAGAGAGGAATGCACTTGTTCTTCTGCCCCGCAACAGCTGCCTAGCAGCAGCAGCTCAAATCCTCAGCCTGCCCTGGGATGATGGCCACAGGGGAGACGACCATGTGGCCAGCTCTCACCATTGTCCCAATGTGTAGTGGATGCACTTACCTACCACAGGGTTTGCAAGTACTGTGCAGGGGATTGGGCCCACCCCACTTGTGTGGATGCACTCATCTTCTCTCTGTCAGAGTGCATTCCTTATGACACATCTGTGAAGGTAGAACCCTCCACTCTTAGACTGGGTCATTTCAGGGGAGTTAATAGATCTCATTTAGAAACTCCATCTGCACATGAATAATAATTTTATATAGTGCCCTCCTGCCATGGCACTCAGAGTGCTTCACGTGGAACTAATTAACACAACTTCTAATCCTCACAACAACCCTGGTGAGATAGGTTAGGCTGAGAGAATATTGTGAGTGGCCCAAGGTCACCCAATGAGTTTCTTGCTAAGGCAAGACTTGAATCAGGACATCCCTCTACCTTCTGGCCCAGGTACTGCATACTTAGCCACTACACCACACTGGATCTCCCTTCTCCTCACTTCATCTCCTCCACGCTTCACCATGGGTATACTATCTTCCAACAAAGTTACGATCCGAGGAAAGTACAAAGAGCACAGGTCCCTGGCTAAGATCCGCAGCCTTCCTAAATTATTATCTTTAAAGATGAGCCACAAAATTGAGACACAGAATCTGGATTTCTCTCCTATATATCCTGAGTTTTGGGGGATGACACATTTTTGAGATAATGTCCAGTCACTAGATTTAGAATCATATTGGTATTGGAGTCCAAAAATCTTCACAATGTATTGGGAGTGGGGAGGAGGAGGAGTTTGGGCCAATGGTTTATGCCAAACTTGTATAGGATGTTTTATATCCTGTGCATTTGTTCTAGGCAAAGGAGACAAAATGCAAGCAGTTTGAACTCATTAGGGATTTGCAAACGCGGTTCGGAAGTTCGGAGTTTGGACCGAACTTGAATAGTTCGGTCGACCGAACTGAACTTTTGAATGGAACTCAAATTCAACCAAACTGTTTGATTGAATCCAAACCAGTTTGGAAGGCAAAAAACCCCGGTTTTGAATGTACAAATCCTGTTCGGAAGTTCAGAAATCGACCGAACTAGAATAGTTCGGTCAACCAAACCAAACTTTCGAACCAAACTTGATTTTCGAACCGAACCGAACCGAATTTCTGAACTCGGTTCTGTTCGCACATCCCTAGAACTCATTACCTAAATGACAGGGTGCCAAAATGGTTCCTCTTAGGCATGTTAAGTGTACGCACACACACACACGCACACACACACACACACACACAAACAAAAACCAAAACAACCACAAATGATCCTCTAGACTATAAGGGAAATCAACCAACTACATAATATAAAAATTACAAGGATGGATATATCGCAGCACACACCTCCACATACCTTTGTAAGAGATGTCAGTCTTCTGAGAGAACATTAACATGCAGTGGAACAAGGGGTGATTTCAGACATACAGGGCCCAGAGGTAGGGATGTGCGAACGCAGTTCAGATGTTTGGGGTTCGGCCCAAACTCAGCCAGTTTGGATGATTGAACTGAACAGCCGAACCGAACGCCAAAACCCCCTAACAGTTCAGCTGAATTCGAATGAGTTTGGGTGCGTTTGGGAGGGGAAAACAGGGCTGGCAGGCCCAGGGAGTGGGGGGGGGCATGTGAGGAGCAGACTTCCTGGCACTAGGGGTGGAGAGACTTGGACTAGCAGCAAGCCTGCCCAATCACCATCCCTCTTTTCCTCAGACCACTGACTTCACAGTCTGCGATTGACATGGGGCTAGGCTGCACAGAGCAGCTTGTGGTAAGGCGGACACAGCAAGTAACAAAAGTCATTTCCCTCCTCCCTTCCAATTCCTTCTGAGCAAGCCACTGATCCTGTCAGCAGGCATTTTCAGAAGTCTCCCTCTCCCAGCAGTTTGTGTTCCTAAGCCATTGCCATCCTCCTCCTATTTCACCCATTCCCACACATTTACCTCCATAGTTTCATTTATTTAGATTAGATTAGATTAGATAGATTTAGGTTTATTTTGTATTTTTTACTCCTCCCTGTGTTCTTTCTCCCTCCCCTCCATTGAATCCTTCCCTCCTCCTCGTATATATTCCATTCCTGACTCCCTTCCCCTGTTTTTGGATTTATTTAGAGTAGGATTAGATTGATTTAGCTTTCATTTCAGTTTTGTACCCCTACCTGTGTTGTCTGTTGTGACCTGCCAGTGTACCATCCCCTCCCTCCCCATTCCCTGCATGTGTGTGTAGGGTATATGAGGAAGAAAAGGAATTGGTAATAGATTTGTGTGCAAGCACCAGTTCTGTAAAATGCAACCTGACAAGCAGAGAGGTCTCACAGAACAGAGAACAAAACACATGGCACGCTCATTATAAAGGGTTGCAGTGGTTTTGAGAGGCAGCAGGCATTGAGAAATCACAGAGTGCCATGAGACTGCTGGGGCCTGATTGCACTGCTCATTGGCCAGCAATGCATCCATCAGATACTGCGCAGCTGCTCGCCCCTCCCAACACAGGTACAGTTCAAGAGTTCAAGCCTCTTCAGGGCTCCAAGATGTCTACTCCCTTTCCCCTCTCCATTTTCATCAAAAACAAAACTGCAACTGTCACTAATAATAACGACAACGATAACAACATTGTCATTTTTGCTATCATTGTCGTTATTCTCAGCTATTCATTATTGCAATAACAAAAACAAAAACAACAATTGCTGTTATCATTATTGTAATAACAAAAATGACATGCACATCCCTAAAGGACAGGATTAATACATTGTGAGAACCCCGGACCTGAATCAATCCCCTTGAGATGTGAGGGCAAAGGCTGAAGTTGGCGGTGCCACTTATTGGAGAAACAGCTCCAGATGGTATTGCCCTTTTGCACCAACAAACCCTAATAACCACTAGGGGCATTGGGAGTTGAGATAGTGAGTTAGTGTGAGTGTCACGTTAACCTTTCCTGATCTCTGCTTCTAAGCCCTCTCCCCAAGTGGGATGTGCCCAGGAAGTTCCTACTGGACTTCATCCTTCTTCCTGACCTTTCGCCATTCCTCTCTTCTCTCTCTGACCTTCAACATGACTGGCCACCATGCTGGTGGCAGCTAGCTAGTAAGATCTAGGGATAGACCTTTCCTATCACAATGTACTTCTCAATAAAGTAGATTTATTTTAATCTAGAAACAAACTCCAAGGTGTTGATTACTTCTAAGCTGTTGCTACTGAGAATTCAAGCTGGTTTTGGTTTTTTGACCAGTAATAAAATTCCAACATAGGGTTATGGGCCCAGAATCCTCCTTAAAATCCTAACAGATTTTTTGGCACAGTTTTTTGGCACAGTTTATTTTTGTACCTGGTTTTTTATTTTTGGAATAAAAGAAGCAGCATGGAGAAAACTCAAGGGAGCCTCAACATTCCAAAGCTGGAAGGAGTGAATTTCAAAGATTGGAATATCCTCATGAAGTCTTGCTTGAAAAGTCAAGGTCTTTACAATGTGCTGATAACAAAGAGACCTACAGCTGCAGGAGCTGACCAAGACCATTGGGACAAACAGAATGATAAAGCTCTTTGACTCCTTGGGATGCATGTAAGTCCAAAGCTATTTGTTCATTTTGAAGGTGTGGAATTGGCCAGTGAAGTCTGGAAGAAGCTGGAAGATCTTTATAACCATAAAAGCTCCAGCGAAGCAATTTTTACAATGCAGAGATTGTGTAACATGAGACTGAGGGAGAATGAGAATCCTACTGAGCATGTAAAAAATACAGTTTCTTGCAAAAAGGCTGAAAGATTTAGGAATAGACCTTTGAGAAAATGGAATTGTGGCATTCATTTTGAATTCTTTGTCTCCTTCGTATGAAACTTTGAAAACTGCAATAGAAGTGTCTGATGCAACAACTGTTTTAAAGTATCTCTCTAGCAGACTGAGTGAGCATTTTATCAGAGAAACAAAGCAAACTTCTACAGACCAAATTGCAGCTTTTAGTTCAAAGAAAGGGGACAAGAAAAAGTGCTTTATCTGTGCCAGTGAGAGACATTGACGTGTTAATTGTCCAAAGGGCAAAACAATGGGGGAGCCTAAAGCACCCATTATTGCTCAGATAGAGTGTCTGCAGAAAACTGACAGCTCTGAAGAAAAGAGTGAGAAGGCAAAAGGCAAAATCAAAAATTTCAATGCAATGTCATAAATCAATAAAAATGTCTTTTATATTGATTCTGGTGCTTCTTAAAATTTCTTCAAGGATGTAGAATTATTCTCAGAAGTTGAAATGGGCTACTCAGATCGTATTTCCTTAGCAGATGGAAGGGAAGGGTTTTCACAAGGCAAAGGAACAGCTAAAATCTTTTGCAAACTCCCTAATGGAGAGATTGTGCAAGTTATAATACAAGATGCTTTGTATGTGCCTTCATTAAAGAATAACTTAATCTCTGTGAAGTATGGAGTTAAGAAAGGATGCAAATCTAAATTCATGGATGATCATTGCTATGTCACAAAAGAAGGTGACTTAATTATGTCTGGAACTCTAAGAGACAGTGTACTCTTTGAAGTGAATTGTGTGAATGGGCATGCAAGTTTAGCAAGCAGCTGCCAGTGCACCCATAGATTATGTGATATGATTTGGCACCGACAATTAGGCCATCAACATATTAATCTAATTCGCCAACTTGAGAAGGGGAAATTAATTAAAGACTTTAAGGGGCAACCGTGTAAAGAGAATACAGGAAGATGTGAATGCTGTGTTACTGTGAAAGGGGTGAAGCCAACTTTTCACAAACTAGAGAAGAAAGTGTCTCAGCGCCCTCTAGAGTTGATTCACAATGATGTATCAGGTCCTCTGGAAAGGAGTATTGGAGGAAATCTTTACATAGTTTCATTTATTGATGATTTCTCAAGATATGCCTATTTTTAAACCTTGAGAGAGAAAAGCCAAGTATTTGAGAAGTTTAAAGAATATGTTGCATTGGTCAGCAACAAGTTTGGAAGAAAGCCTCAGAGACTAAGGACAGACAATGGAGGTGAATACATATCAAGTGACATGAAAGCATTTCTGAGAGAACAGGGAATTGAACATGAGTCTACAGTCCCATATTCTCCTGAGCAGAATGGTGTTGCAGAAAGGAAAAATAGATCCCTACTAGAGATGGACAGATGCATGTTACAAGATACAGTTTTGCCAAGCAAATTCTGAGGAGAAGCAGTAATAACTGTCAACTATCTGCAGAACAGATTGCTAAATAAAGCCAAAGAGAAAACTCAATTTGAACTGTGGTTTGGACACAAGCCTAGCCTAAACCACATCAGAGTATTTGGATGTGATGTGTATGCATATGTACCAAAGGCAAAGAGAAACAAGTTGAATTGCAGAAGCAAGAAAGGAGTTTTGTGTGGATATGTATTAGGAGGAAAAGGATACAGAATTCTTGATGTTGAAACTGGTAATATTGAAATTTGCAATGTTGTGTACTTAGATGAAAAGTCAACTAAAGGTGAATTACCAGACCTGAAGTCAAGGATCCAGATGAAAGAGGAAGCAAGTGAGCAGACCTTCAGGCACCAAATGCCAGTCTGTGAACCAGAAGCAGATTCAGAAGGGGTCACAGAAGCTGAGCCAGAACCCTGGTGCTCACAGAGGTCCAGCAAAGGAGTTCCACCCTTGAGATACTCCTACCTCACCACAAGTGTAGAGCTGCAAGAACCCAGCACATGGAAAGATGTTGAAAAGATGTCAACAAATGAAGCTGGAAGATGGAGGAAAGCAGCAAAGGAAGATGATGAGCCTCTACCAGCCAACAATCAGTACAGAAAAGAGAATGCAGAGGAAGAAGGGTTAATTGAGTTGAAGTATTGCCCAACTGAAGAAATGGTGGCAGATGGACTGACCAAGCCACTGCCAAGGGATCGATTCCAGATCCTACATGAAGCAAATGGGAGTTGTGAGTCAGTGCAACAGGCGATGAGAAGGGGTGTTGGAGAAACAGCTCCAGATGGCATCGCCCTTTTGCACCAACAAACCCTAATCACCACTAGGGGTATTGGGAGTAGAGATAGCGAGTTAGTGTGAGTGTCACTTTAACCTTTCCTGATCTCTGCTTCTAAGCCCCCTCCCAAGTGGGATGTGCCCAGGAAGTTCCTACTGGACTTCCTCCTTCTTCCTGACCTTTCACCATTCCTCTCTTCTCTCTCTGACCTTCAACATGACTGGCCACCATGCTAGTGGCAGCTAGCTAGTAAGATCTAGGGATAGGCCTTTCCTATCAGTGTACTTCTCAATAAAGTAATTATTTTAATCTAGAAACAATCTCCAAGGTGTTGATTACTTCTAAGCTGTTGCTACTGAGAATTCAAGCTGTTTTTGTTTTTTTTGGTTTTTTGACCAGTAATAAAATTCCAACACCACTGCCATGCTGTAGCTTAAACCCAGGTTTCTGCTTGTTGGGCTCTCTGGTCCAGTGATTTTCCCCACCCCCTTAGATCTGGACTGGCTCCCTGTCCCCATATAAGGAGATCTGACTGCTATGATGGGTTTCATAGAGCAACACATTTAATTTGGTGACTATTTGGGGGGCAGGGGAATCGGGCCTCCATAACATATCCTTTGAGCATCCTGGAGCAGATGGTCCTGGTCCAGCATCCGGGCATTAGGAATGGGGCCCGGGGACTCAATCACAGCAACTGACTGGGAAGGGTAACCATGGGGGTTCTGAGCTTGCTGTTTCTGGATTTCTCCCAGGCCCATGGTCAAAACATGAGTAAGCTGACGGTGGTACTGACTTATGTTTGCACCAAGACTTTAAGTTCACTCCAAAGGTGAGAGCGGAAAGAGTTTCTGCTTTCCCAGTTGGAAGGAATGGGGACTCGAGGGGGGAATGAGCTGGCTGTTCTGAGAGTTACCCTTGGGTTGAGGGGGTGAAGTTTTCCTGGGGAGAATTGAGGAATGAGGGCCATTGTTGGCAAAAGTGACTGCTTGTACCGGCTCTAAGTGGGATTTCTTGGCTACCACTGTGTGCCGTCTGGATCCTCCCACCTCTCTCACAATGTCTGCTACCTGTCTTATGCTGGTTGAAAGTTCATCCCAGGTGACCTGAGTTAGGTGGATCCGACCAAGGCTATTCTGGTTTGGGGGTTTAACTTGGCATACACGGCCTTTAGAAAGTCTATGTTGTTATAGTCTATGACGGGGTGTCCGTTCCTCTGAACTGGGGCTACCACGTTTGCTAAAGCTCCTAAAAGCTTCTTACTAGTGACATATGCCTCCAGTTGTTCCCTGGGGGTCTGAGTTTCTATGAGGATCAATTTGGGCTCTGTGCTGGGAGCATGACCCTCAGAACAGCCTTCATCCAATCGCTACAAGTAGCACCATGGAGGTCTGCCATGCTGAGCCGCACATCCAGGGTCTGAGCATTCATGGGGGTTGTGCTGGCATGGACCAGTTGGGTCAGGTCCACCCTGTCTGCAGTGGGGTACATCTGCCAAACTTGAGTCATCCATGGTATGGCTGTGCCTTGACTTAGGGGGCCCAACTGCTGTACTATGGCCTTTGCCTGGATGGGGGTCCATCTAATGGTTTCCCTAACCTCTTCATAGACTTGGCCACCTCTTCCACCGGTGCAATTGATCTGCCAATCCACCACTGGTGCAATGGGTTTAGGTGCCCATCATGTGGGGTTAAAGAGAGTCTCAGGGCAGGCATCTAGGAGTAATGTGGGAACCTGGGGCAAAGGGATTTCAAAGTCCTGCTCTGGGAGATCTTCAATTCGTACAGCAGCTACCAAGCCCCTGTGAAAACCCAATTCCTCCTGGAGCTTCTGAATAGTGACTTTGCACTGTTCATGGCTGATTGTGGCCTTGGCCGATTGGTTTTGCTCAGTCAAGAAGTGTGTAGTCATTCAAGCCTCTTTTAATTGGGATTTTAGGGGCCCCAGTTCCTTTTCCACCTTTTCAGCTCTAGTAGTAGCCCTGATGGCTTCCTCCTGAGCCCTTTTGAGGAACGCCATTAGCCTCAATTTTTCAGATACATAGTCACAATTCTCCCTTTCCATCCCTGCACACTATTCTTCCAAATCTTTTATCCTCTCTCATTCTCTTTCATATTGCTATCTTATATCACCGGCTTTCGTTTCTTTCTCCTTTAATTCCTTACTATGCTGTTCCTTAAGCTCACATGCCCACTTCTCCCTTTATTCTAGCTTCTTAATATGCTGTTCCTTAAGCTCATCCAACATTTCCCTTATGTCACAGCACGTGAACCAAAGTGCCCAGGCTACACATGCATCCTTTTTAGTCCCCTTAGGTTTGAGCTTCTCGCAATATTCTACATACACATTATACACTGAGGCAACCTGGTTCTCTGTTTTAAAGCATCCATGTTGCCATGGACATTTCCCTTTCTTAACTGTCCATTTTTTCTAATTTGGAGGCACTACTCTCTGTCCGGAGCATGGTTTCCATGGCAGTTGCTATGGGTGCCATGTCCGTTCTGAGTTCGAATTGCTCTCTAAAACATCAAAGCAAATTACACAATGTCTCAGTGGGTATTTGGAGACAAGACAAAAGTCTCTATGGGTGTTTGGATAAAGCTTCCTGGGTGTGTGAAAAGGGAGCAGGGTGTCAGGATCTTCCTAACACCATTTTGTATATGGATTCATTCTTCTTCCCATTTCTGGACACTCCAGGCTATCTACTGACATCTTGGATAGTGGGTCCTGACATAAAATAATAAAAAGATACTAAACAAATAGCAAATTTCTGATTCTGAATAGCAAATACACATGCAGCTTCCCAAATGCACACACAAGTTCGAACTCAGGTGCCAGTCCTTCACCATTAAAGTCAATGACCAAACTTCTGTTGACTTTAATGGTAGAGGATTGCCCTGTTAGGCTATTTTTTCATATACTTTAAAAGTGGAAGTTTATAAAAATTTGAACCTTCCCTTAAATATTGGGATTAGTAACACTTTTATCAGGATTTGTTAATTTTGTGGTGGAATATACATAAACTCTACAATCAAACTTGTTTTTTTACATTATTTATTTATTTATTTATTTATTTTTAAACCGTTTATCCTGCCCCTCCTGCCACAGGAAGCCCGGGGCAGATAACGAAATCAATAAAATACAATAAAACATAAAAACATCATATGTCAACAACAATAAAAATGAGGAGAAAAAGAAATCCCCAATATCCACACACACCCCACCACATACCCTCACCCTTCTCCCTTGCCAAACACCTGATATAACCTGATATAACAGTCAGATCTTACGTTTCTTACAAAAAACTGGGAGGTCTGGGGCCAGATGGGTCTCCACCGGGAGGGAATTCCAGAGGCGTGGCGAGGCCACCGAGAATGCCCTGTCCTGCATGGCCCCCCTGTGAAGCCCGAGGGGACTCCAACAGGGTGCCCCTAGATGACTGCAGGGGTCAGTCCAGAACCTGGGGAGTGAGGCGTTCTCACAGATAGACAGGACTCAGACCGTGTAAGGCTTTATACATCAAAACCAACACTTTGAATCGGACCCGGAAGACTATTGGCAACCATTGCAGAGATCGAAGCATCGGTGCAATCAGCTCCCGGCGGCCCAGCCCCACTAGGAGCTGGGCCGCCGCATTCTGTACCAGCTGCAACTTCCGGGCCGTCACCATAGGTAGCCCCACTTATAGGGATGGGCGAACAGATCGCGGTTTGGGTTCAGCTGTTCGGTTTGGCTGCGTTCGGTTCGTCTGTTTGGTTCGGCCGTTTGGTTCAGCTGTGTTCGGTTCGTCCGTTCGGTCCGGCAGTTCAGTCAGTTTGCCGGGTCGGGTTCGGTTGTTCGGTTTGGCCGTTCAGCTGGTCGGGAAATGTTGTTTTGGGTGGGGTTTTTTGTTTTTTATATTTCTTTTGGTTTTTTATTGGGTTTTATATGGTTTTCTTTTGTTTTTATATGGGTTTTTAAAAAAATTTTTATCTAATATTATATATATATATATACACTAAATCTAACTGCTATTAACTATTCTAAATGCTATGAATTAAATGGATTATCTAATAAGTACACAGGAATAATAACTACTCCTACAAACACTAAAACTAAATCACTAACGCTATCTCTATCACTAATCTAGCTTCTACAACTACTATCCCTAACCTATCTATCTGTCTCTCTATATCTTTATCTCTCTATATCTCTATATATGGGATGCGGGGGAATCACAAACAAAAGGTTTCAGTTTAAGGTTTAAGTTTCATTTCAGTACAAAACTAAAATGAAACTTAAAGCAATCTAATAATCCTACTCAACGACTGCTGTTCAGGAACAGAGACTAGCTCAGAAGGTGTTGGGAAGGGGGGAGGCAGATAGTTTCATTTCTTGCAAGACTCTCCACCCCTGGTGCCTGGAAGTCTGCTCCTCAGTGACTAGTACTACCCCTCCCTGTCACGTTTGACCTTACAGTGAACCCGAACTCTCCCGAATGCAATCCGAACTGACTGAACTGTTCGGTCATTTCACCATTCGGATTGAGTTCAGTTCAGCCAGTTTGTGTTCGGAAGTTCGGTTCGGTTCAGTCGTCTAAACAGGCCGAGCTCGGGCTGAACTCCAAACTTCCGAACCGCGTTCGCCCATCCCTACCCACTTAGAGTGCGTTACAGTAGTCTAACCGAGATGTGATAAAAGCATGGATGATAGTGGCCAGATCCGGAACCGAAACGAGTGGTAGAAGTCGCCATACCAGATGTAATTGGCAGAAGGCACTCCTCACCACAGCGTCCACCTGGAGATCCAGGTGGAGCTGCGCATCGAGAAGTACCCCCAGGTTCCACACCTGGGAAATAAGTGGAGGACAAATTCGTTCAACCGAGGGGGATGTCATCTCCATCAACTTACCCACTAACATCACCTCTGTCTTGTCAGGATTCAGTTGCAGTCAATTAGCCCTCATCCAATTCCCCACAGCCGCCAAACACCGGGTAAGCACTGAGACAGCCGGGCCTAGGTCAGTTGAAAATGAGAGGTACAGTTGGGTGTCATTCGCATAATGACGACACCTCACCCTGTACCCCCTGATCACCTTGCCGAGCGGCTGCATGTACACATTGAACAGGAGAGGGGACAAGACAGAACCCTGTGGGACCCCACACAAGAGATGAAAACTAACCACTGAGCACCACCCGCTGCGTTCTCCTGGTCAGGAATGAGCGAAACCATTCAAGAATGATCCCGCCCACCCCTGCACTGTCCTGCAGGCACATCACCAACATCTCATGGTCAACGATATCAAATGCAGTCGACAGATCTTATAGGACCAAAAAGGTCGATCGACCCTTAACTACCCATTCAATAACCTTCTCTAAAAAGGGAAGATTAGAGACAGGCCGGTAGCTGGCAGGGGAACAATGGTTTCTTCAGCAGAGTCTGCACCGCTGCCTCCTTGAGGCAGCCCGGCACTCTGGGCGCTGACCACCCCAGCCAGCAGTGGCCCCATTGTCTCCCAGCAGCTCTTAATCAGCCAGGATGGGTACAGTTCTAGTTCACAAGAGGTGGCTTGAACAGACCCCAGCATTCCCACCATGTCACCGGGCATCACCAACTGAATTTGATCCCACAAAATCAGACAAGTTAGGGTTTCTACCACCTCTGCCTCCTCCACTGTATTAATTGCAGCATCGAGGTCTTGGTGAATTTGAGTGATTTTCTCTGCAAAATAATCTGCAAAAAAGTCACAGCAGCAGACGATGACTCAACTCTGGGGTTGAGGGAGGCCAGACAGACCAGCCCCCCCGTACAACCCGGAACAGCTCTGCTGGATGGGATTTAGCGTATGCTATGAGCGCAACAAAGAATTCCCTCTTTGCTGCCCACATAGCCAAGGAATAGCCTCATAAACTAGCTCTATGCTGCAATCTGTTGGCTTCAGCCCGAGAACGACACCACCGTCGCACCAACCGTCTCACCTCTTGCTTCAGCATCCGCAGTTCCACGGAGAACCAAGGAGGTCTGTGGAGCCTCCGCCTGGGCAACGGCTGCCTGGGAGCCATTCAATCTATGGCCTCCATCAGCAAGTTGTTCCATAGCTTGACAAGGTCATTGATGTGACGGTCGTCAAGGTCAGAGGGTAACTCCCCCGGGTCCAACAGCCTCCGGGGGAGGACCATCCTAATAGGTTCCACACCCTTCCAGGGGCAGACATGCGCTAGAAGGGAGGTCTGTAAGAGGTAATGGTCTGTCCATGACATGGGCACAGCTGATACCTCCCCCATTACCAGACTACCCGCCTCAAGGCCAGTGCAAAACATGAGGTATAAAGTATGTCCTCCAATATGTGTCAGGCCGTTGACCCTCTGGCACAGGCCCATGGTTGCCATGGAGGCCATGCAGTCATGCTCAGATCCCTGAGGACTGCGTCAGTTTCAATGTTGAGCTCCCCAAGGACTATTGTCCTTGGGGACCGCAACACCACCTCCGACACAGCCTCTGCCAGAGCCTGTAGGGAGGCTACTGTACTGGTAGGTGCATGGTATATCAGTAGCACCCCAAAACTGTCCCCTGCCAAATCGAACACAAGATGGAGGCCTTCAATCCCTACCATGGATCGCACTGGATACCTCCTCACATTAGCCTTTTTCCCCCAGAATTGGAAGTTTACTTGTTAAGGTAAAGAACGTTAACCCCAAAATGTGCACTCTGGTAAGCTCACTGTTATGGTATTACTACAAACCAGTGACCAAATGCTTAAATAACCTTCTGTGTAAGTGCTCATATCCCATTAAACTACACAGCTGGCATAACTCACTGCTTAATTTTTCCATGGGCATAATCTATCCCTGTGCAGAGATCCCATGCAAAGCCTGACAAATCACTTAATTCTTTGACATATGACTTAATTGGAGCAAGGTGGAACATAAACTCCTGCACTGGGAGTCATTTCACACTGCATGGCAAATATCCAACGGAGTCATCAGGAGATTTGCTCATAGCTGTAAAAATGAAAAATAATTGACGGTAAGTCGATCCCAAACTCCACAGAGCTGTGCGTGCATAGAACCACAAGCAAATCACATGGATCCTAGGGATGGGCAAACCCGGTTCGGATGTTTGGAGTTCGGACAAAACTCGGTCTGTTCAGATGTCCGAACCGAACGTTCAAACTGAACTCTCAAATGACCGAACAGTTTGGTTGTGTTTGGATGAGTTCGGATGAGTTCGGGGGCAGGAAAAACGTCTTTTCAAGGGAAAAAAAGGTACATTTCGGTTTTGGTTACGTTTCATTTTCGGTTTCGGTTAAGTTTCAGTTTCAGTTTCGATAGTGCTGTTTTTGACTGTTTGGCCAAGTTCGGCCAACCCGAACTTGGCTGAACCAAACCATCGAACCCGAACTCGGGTTTCGAACTGAATGACCGAACATCCGAACATCCGAACTGCATTCTGTTCGCCCATCACTAACGGATCCCTATTTTGGGCAAATGGAGCCCCACAGATCCCGCATACATGTGCATAAACATGCAGGACCCTCAGGATTTAGCATCGGGCGAACTAAAACTGGTAAAAACAAACCCAATCAGAACAGGATTTATAAACTATGCCAATGTAGTTGTATCTATTTTGCTGAAGTTGTTGCTCATGCATCCAGATTAATTAACAGAAGATTTTGTGTTTATTTACATTGGCAGCTATAATCATTTTTTTTTCCACTTTAGCTTTCTACTTGTAAGTTTCCTCTCCATTAATTATCTTTTTATTTCTACTCTATTCAGTTTCTTGACTGGGCTGACTGCTCTCCCTGCCTGATTTCTTCTCACTTACTGTTGGTAAAAGCAGATGTGACGGTGACCCAAATTGAAAGAGTGGTCTGTTTACATGCCACCAGATGTTGGCCTTGGACTACCCCAGGGCGACTAGATGGCTAACCTGGGCTACGTCCTTGGAAAATCTCCAAGGATGCATCCCAGGCTAAGAGACCCCCATGTAAGCCAACGTGGGCTAGCACGTGTGTCCAGCCTTGCCATACACACATTTGGGAACGGGCCGCCCTGACCAAGCAACATGGCTCTTCATCATGGCGAAGGGTGGGGTGCTTAGAACAGGGTAGTACGTTTGTTTAGCTCTCTGCCTTACCTGGGCCATGCAGGCAGTGGAACGGCTCTCTGTCTGCGGGCATGTTTGATGCCCCGACCCGGGCCATGTTGGCTGTGGTTTCCTACCCCAGTCTCTAAATAACACAACATCGGTCTATCAGTGATGATTGATTGATTTATTTAAATATTTATATACCGCCTCTTCAGCTCACAGCAGCTTGAGGCGACTAACAGTCAATAAAACAAATAAAAAATACAACAATAGATTAAAACAATAAACCACAAATTAAAAATAAACAAAAAGTGGGGGGAATAATCAAAGCCCCTACCACCCTAACCCACCCCCACCCAGTGCCCATCTCTCTCACCAAATGCCTGGTGGAATAGCCAGCTCTTTTATTTTCATCAAAAGGGAGGGAAGTCTGGAGCCATCCGGGCCTCCGCTGAAAGGGAGTTCCACAGCCTAGGTGCTGCCACCAAGAACGCCCCCTCCAGAGTTGCTTCCTGGGATATCCGGGGGACTTCCAGGAAGGTGCCCCCAGCTGACCACAAGGACCACTTCAGGGCATAGGGAGTGAGGCAGTCCCACAGGTAGGCGGGGCCCAGGCCATTTAGGGCTTTATAGGTCATGATAATGGGTGTTAACAGACATGATGCTGACTTGTTATGACCTGCTAACAAGCTTAACCTGCACATCTGTTAGTGGACTGCCCAGACGTTGGGCTGCTACATCCCCTGGTCAGATATGCAGCTGCCCAGTAACATGGGCCCCAAAGTAACTGGGCCCACATTCTGGGCCCAAGGACCACCCAGGAAAGCCATAATGGGCGAGCATGTGTGTTCATGGCACCACCCCAGCCCCAGTGTGGGGGTTGCCATGACAACTGTCATGGCTGCCGGTAATTGGTAACCATGGCTGCCCATCATGGTGGGGGTGGGGTTCTGGCCAAAGCATGGGGGCGGGGGCAGCCAACCTCATGTCGTTTCCGGCCCCCTCCCCAGACAGGTCAATCTGCTGTTTGTTCAGTTCCCTGACCTGACCAGGCCAGAGTGGCCCCCCTCCTCAGAGTCGGGATGTGTAGCGGGTGTGCTGGCTGCACATCTATTAACACCCATTGTAAAGAAAGATTTTGATTTTATAGAAGTGGGTTTCCTAAATAATACAAATGTTGTCTTGAGCACCCTCACAAATTTTATTACGTAAAATGTTAATAATTTTGGGCAGAGTCCAAAGAATCTTTACATGGGAACATCTAGTGGCAATAATTCATAGACAGCAAAAGTATAATTTGTGCAAAGCTGTTAAATATATAGAAAAGTTATATAGAATGTTCCCGCAATATGGTAAGGAATTAATTTGTACTGGTGATGTTCAATACCACAAGAGTTCACTTGAAATTAAAGTCACTGCACCATAGTCTTTGGATGAGTAACACATGTTCAAATTTTTACAAATAGCCTTGTTTCGATTTAGCATTTTAAAGGAAATGTGTAGTGTTGAATGCACTCAATAAATAATAAATAATATATATACTCTGCAATTCTTCCTTTTCACATAAATGGAATGTGCAGGTGGCATGAAATTATCCTTTACTCCTTGAAGCTATTTAGTACATCCCTTCTTAAATTTACCTTTCTTGCACCTATAGAAGTTATTATGCCAGGGATGTGAAACTGATAGCCCATAGGTTGTAGTGCTTTTCTGAAAGGCAGAAAGTAATTACAGAATCTTCCTTCTGCTTTGTGTTTGTTACCCTACTGAATCAGCATTATGCTAATGCAATTCAAATTAATTGATCATTTTAATAACTGGCTTTAAATATTTATGTAGTAGCAAAATACAAACTCAGAGAAGCAAAGAAATGCATAGTTAAGGTAAAATGCACCATATGTCTTTCAGTTCCTTCACGCAATGAGGCACACACAAAAAAAATAATTAAGGTGGTGCCCCATTGTGCCATGGTATATAAGCGACATATGGTCCTTTTTGCCTTATTATCATTTTCTTTGATTGGGGGAGCTAAAGTCGTGATCTTAATGGTACCTCGGAGCATCTTTGTTGTTTGGATTTCCTTGTTTGTGCTAACTTTAATTTTGCTTTTAAGTAATGAACAAGAAGTCTGAATACCTAAGAAACCTGGTAATGGAAAACAGAACCTTTGACCTGTAGTGTACCAGTTCACCTCCAGGACAAGCGCATAGCAAACAAACGTTGTCACCATTTGTCTGGTCACCACCAGTATAGACCTGGTGGGGAGTATTAATCATGGACAGGGAAAGACCAGCCTACGCGCCAAATCCTGCCCATGGCAGATTTTTTTTTATTTAGTGCCTTCCCAATTTCTGGATATGGCCTGTAGATCCAGTACTTACCCCCAAGCACTGGAAGTGAAATTAGAGGTGAGGGTATGAGCTCAAAGATACTGAAAGGATCCATAGCATTGATCTATGTCCTGGATCTTCCCTTTCCTTCCCCAATCTGAGTACACCCTATCTGGCCCATTAGGAGATGGTCCTAATTTTCAAAGTAGCCCATAGGATGGATAACGTTCCTCTCCCCAATCTAAACCAAGACGTAAACACCAAAACAAACAAAGGGTGCAATCCAACATCCCCTGATAAGCTGCGCCTATGCAAGGCAGAGTTTGAGTACGCTGGTGCTCAGGTGTGCGAGCCACCAGCGCAGCAAGCCACACAGCATTGGCGTACCCCTTCCATAATGACCTGCCACATGCACAGCACACCTGTGCAACTGAACTCAAGCCACCAAGCTCGGCACTGCGCCTGCATAAGTCGGGTGTTGGATTGCACCCACAGAGAATAAACTAACCATTCACTCCTAGATGTGGTCTTCTAGAATAAAGTTGGATCACACGAACAGGGCAAGTTTATATTGCTGGTTCCCCATGTAAGCCACTGGAAATATGGTTTATGTGACCTCTTCTGTACCTGTTATCTAAAATATAAGAGCTTGCTGTTGCCTAGCTATGGATTCTTTAGCTCAACTACAGAATGTCATGCTTTTACCACTGGAGGTACCTTACCCAATTTCTATTGTGTCCAGCCATGATGACAGCCATGATACATGCTCTATGCATAAATAGCAGTCTTCTCCAGTACCCAGAACTAAACACGCATAGCCCAGTACTGGATCACAGACTATTCTGTACAGTAGTTTGTCTCGCTACACTTTTCATTGCAACTCTGTGATCAGAATTATATGATTCCTATCCTGGTCCAGATTCTATCAGAAAATGTTATATTGACTTGAGCAGAAATGTCACACATTGAGCACTTACAGATTATATCCTAAGGGACTCTGACAGATTATTTAGGGTTTTGTGTCAGGCCTCAATCCCATCTACCTTAGTTCAGATGTAAAGCCAAGTACTTCCCTGCTGAGCCACAGGACAGATCATTTCCTCTCATGCAAAGCCTTCCATTGCCTTACAAACAGCACATTTGTTTAAGAGCACTTACAGCTTATTCCCAACCCCTCTGTGAAATCATAATGATTTCCATAGCAATGATCTGTGATGTCACACACAAAAGATTAGTCATTTAAGCAACTCAGATATGCTGTTCATTAATATCCTGTTTTCATGCCATTACCTTGGCAACAAGCAACAAAGGGGAAAAAACAGAAAATAAGTTAAATAAAAGGAAATATTTTAAAATAGCCAATGCCACATGCACTGTATTAACAGTACAAAAGCCTGACCTTGCATTTGCAACTGGGAAGACTGACAACTGCTTGGCATAAACTTAACAGGTATCCATGGTACATGCTTTCCTCACATTGCCCTGTGTCACCCTTGTTTTGCAGGGAAAAAACATCAAGAAGCGAGTGGGTAGTTCATTCTTTTTGTCCACTAAAGACAATGTACTGTGGATGTAACTCTGTTTTTCACCTTCCTTTATGACTCATTTTGTTGTATGAACCATTTAGTAGCTTTGAGGAAGAATCATTTAATGATTCTTCCTTTATTTATTATTTTATTACAAGATTTCTACCCTGCCCCTCCAGCTCCAGACAGCTGGGGGGGAGGATTACAATATAATAAATAAATAAAAGACAATTAAAACACAGAAAGACACTAAAAAAAACCACTCCCCCCTCCCTAACTCACTCCCCCCCCCTCCTTCACCTGACAGAAAAGCCAGGTCTTTCTTATACACTGGAAAGAAGGGAGACCCGGGGCCATCCGGGCCTCTGCTTCAAGGGGGTTCCACAGCCTCGGTGCGGCCACCGAGAACTGGGGGGGGAGGAGACAGCTGGGAGGGGAGGATTACAATATAATAAATAAATAAAAGACAATTAAAACACAGAAAGACACTAAAAAAAAACACTCCCCCCTCCCTAACTCACTCCCCCCCCATCTCCTTCACCTGACAGAAAAGCCAGGTCTTTCTTATACACTGGAAAGAAGGGAGACCCGGGGTCATCCGGGCCTCTGCTTCGAGGGGGTTCCACAGCCTCGGTGCGGCCACCGAGAACTTCCGGGTTTCCCTGGAAGGCCTAAAGCGTCTCTGATGCCGGAAGCCACAGCCGGCGCTGAGGCCGCTGGACCGCCCGCCGCCGCCGCACCCGGAGCTCCGCAAGGTAAGCAAGCTATGCACTTTAGTAGGGGTGATCCCTGGGGGGGTGTTAAACAGCCCCCCCCAGGGATCGGGTCATACTTACCGGCGGCTGCAGGGGCACCACGGCCTCTGGTGCTGGGGGGTGGGCTCGCCTCTGAGTCTTTTTTTAAACAAAAATCCAGGCTGGGCAGGGTGGGTGGGGGGTGTCCCCCCTTCCACCCACGCAGCCTGGACTCGGGGAGGGTTTGTTTTTTTTAACTTTTTAAGGCTTTAAGTTTTTACATTGCAGCCATTTTTAAATGGCTGCAATGTAAAAAAATCCGGTACCCGAAATCCGGTACCCGGACCGGATTTACCGGGTCGAATCCGATAATGCTGGTACGCCCAGTACCGGCATTATCGAATACCGGATTTACCGGTTTTCCCGCCCCTACCTCTCACCAAGCACAGTTGACATATACAATATACATATACAATGATTCACAGAGGAAAAACCCTCCAGTCTGGTTACCCTGGTGTAAGTGAACATTGTGAGAGGGAGAGAGGAGGAAAGGAGGGAAATAAGCAATATTATCTATGCAGTACTGTTGAGAAAAGGGACAGGTAACCCTGTAGAACCAGCAGCATTCGGAGAAGGGGGGGGGAGCTGGACAGACCAGGGGAGGGGGTGTTGGTCTGGGAGAGATCCTTGAGGCAAGCACGCACAGAGGAACCTGCTTGTGTCTGCATTCAAGAATGAAGCAATTTGCTCATGGGGGCAAGAGAAGTTATAACGTTTCTGAGAGGCGGGGCAAGGGGTCCCAAAGGGACTTCTTGCACAAAAAGGGGTCCCAGAAGCTCTCAGGAATGCTAGGGCTGAAAAAGAAACCCTTGCATGATGTTTTTTGGGGAAATAAAGCCATGCAGGATTTCAATGGGAGGCATGGCAGAATGAACAAGAGGGCAAAAGGGAGTATCTATAGACAGGGGAAGAAGGCTGTTCTTAAACAGGTGTGGATCTATCAGCCTAACTATTGATCTACTGCTTGCTCAGAGTTTGGGGCGGCCCTGGAGGGCACATCTCAAAAGAGGGACGCCACCTGTTTTTGACTGCTCCATTGTTTACCCAGGAGCCTCCCTTGTTCCATTTTCTTATTTTCTTCCAACAAGACCGGTTTTGCATGGAAATTTTTCTTTCATTTTAGTTTTCTTTTTCCTTTTCCCCCTTCTGTTCCCCTGTGCCCTTTGACCTGTGTCTCATGGGGTGCTGCCAAGGGGGGATGTCTATGGGTTTTTTTTTTTCAGGGGGGGGAATGGTGCTGTTCCTAACACAGTTCCAAGTCCAACATGCTATCCCCTGGACCACACTGGCTCTCCCAAGACAGAAAATTGGAGAATTCATCAGTCATATGGAGAATTACAAACTTTTACAGAAATAAAAATATCTATGAGATGTTCTCTACCTTCCTTTCTAATCCTCTCCCACATTCCTCCTATTGTTCATCATGCTCTCTTGTTAAAACTTGATGCAAACTACGTTATAAATTCTCCATCTATTTTTGTGCCAAAATGGGAGTGTCAGGGTCAAAATTGCACCTGGGGCAAATCTAATGGCACCAAGTATAGCTAAGTACCATGTAAAGTCCTTTGATAGGAATTTTGTGGTGTCACTTACAATGAAATTGCAAACAGTGTGGTCCAGGGGATAATCTCTCTACTAAAGTAAATTGATTTTTGCCTAATCACAAATTACTAATATAATCCTAATTTTGTACTAAATTTTGACACTCGTACCATTCTGTTGAATAATTTATTCCTCCATTAATCACACTGATCTACATGGGCTATTCATGAAGAAGGTTCCACCCCACATAAGTAAAGGCATGGGTGCCAGCAGAGCAGTATTCGGGGGGGGGGGGGCCCACATCAGAAAGGGGCAGGGTAATGAGCCTTGCCTGCCCTTTTCTCACATGACCACACCCTCTACAGTGTCTCATGATGTCACAATACTCCAAAAGAGGTGGAGCCATGTCTAAAAGAAAACCCCTTTTCAACATGGCACCACCATTTGAAGCACTATGGCATCATGGTAATCCAAATGGGAAGGGCCAAGCAAAGTTCAGAGGAGGTGCAAGTGCACACCCCGCTTCCCTCTCCCAACCCTATAAGTAATGATACTAATATCTGGGTTTCTAGTGCACACAGTTATTTTCCAGGTTTACTGTGTTATGAGAGTGTCATGAAAGACTGAAGAAGAGAGGGGCACCAGAAGACAGAATCACTGCTGCCTTTCTTCCTAAGATCCCACCTGCAGAGCAACCAGCTAGAGTTTCTGCATCAGACCGCACAGTGTAAAGGAGTTGCGAGTGCACAGGTCAAGAAGCTGGCAATTTAGTAGCTGTGTCTGATCTTAAAGAGCTTTCTGCCTACGATCAGGTAGAAATATGGAACAATCCATGTATGGCCTCCCTTCCCTGCTGTGATAGTCCAGGCAGTTTCTAAGGTTTTGAGCCACCTCATACTGAGTTTCATGAGTTTATTATGGTACCTGTGTCTTATAGGATGGAGACAGCAGCAGCCTAAGCAGCATGTGTATAAATTTCAGATAGCTGTCTATAACCTTGTTCTGCAGCAAAGAAAATACATTTTGTTCAAGTAATGCGTGATTACTTTATCAGCAAGGGATCAGAAGACACTTCACAGTGAAGTTGACAGAGAATATTGTTGAATAACAACCCTATCAAAATGGAAAGAAACAAAAACCTCAGACACGTATCCCTCTGGTCCTTTACAGAGCTGAAACAGAGTGGGTTTATTATCTGCAGACATTATTTGTATTTTTGGTAGTCCTTCAAGTGCTTGAACAACATGCATAACCCAAACATGTATTTTCATATACATTGTTTCACGTATTCCATATAAGCAGGGTGGAGTGAAGGGAGGTTCAGTTTGTTTATTTCACTTTTTTTGTCATTTGTTATTTCAGTTCTGTCATTTTAGGTGATTGTGAATGCACTAAACCCTTGGGATTGGGCACGACAAAAAAACCCAAATAATTACCAAAACAACATAAATGAACTACCAAAATGACCAAAACACCAAAACAGAACTATATATCCCCCCACAAACAAACAAAAGTCAAATCCCCACCTCAGTCCAAAGTAACCTAACCAGATAACCAACAAAGAATGAACAGATATTGGTTATTACCTAAACTGCCAATTTTTTTCTGGATAGAGTTAATTCAACAGGCTTATCCATTTTTATCAGGTACTAGTTCAACGGGCCAGTATTTCTAAGCTTCTTTCACTCTGGGTGTTTTCAGACAACCACCTCCGCACCCATCACCGACCCGTCATGCATGTTGCAGGGCTGCGTTGGCGCTCTATGCAGCCCTGCAATGTGCATGATAGGTGGGTAATGGGTGGAGAGGAACTTGTCAAACACCTTCTAAGACCAATTTTCAACAGGTATATCTGGGGGGGCAGGTTTGTGTGTACTGGGTGGAGCGCCAATGCACGTCTGGTGAGTAGGGAGGAAATCAAATGGGCCAGGGATGGGTGAACAATGTGTGCGCACCCCTCCTCACACATGGTTTGATGCCCCACACGGAGCATCCTGGATTTCCCCCCAATGCTGTGCGTTGGGCATGAATGGATGGTGTGTGCATACCTGCCCTTCAGACTGGCATCTGGATGGGTGGGGGATGGGTGGACTACGTGGATGTGTCTCATCTAAAAATGACCTAATTCTTGACGTTCCAGAACACCCACCAGTTTTGTCTTGGACATCCTTGAGCAATTCTACTTAATGTAGTGTGGTCAACCAAGTACCAAACCTGACAATAGAGACATGCACGTAAGTCTGTTTTAACACCGCTTTAACGTTTCTTATGCATGTTGCAGGGCCCTATGCAGCCAAGTGGAGTTTAGGTGCATGCCTGTTTTCACCCAGAATCCCTACTGGTAACTTGATAACATCTCTTCTCTAAAACTAATAACCTACAACTTCTACCATCATTGAAAACCACATAATTGAAAAACCACTCGCTGTAGTTTCCGTGTAAAAAATAATTTGCATTGGAGTCATTTAACCTAAACAGAGCTACATGAGCAAAAATAAGTGAGAGAATTGGCCCAGGACATATCCAGGGATATAGCATTGTTATTTTTGCAGGATACGACTTTTGTTTTTGCATTGGTGAGACAGTCAGATGTTTCAATTCCAACAGTAGCCATGATTTTACAGTCACTGATCTCATGTCTTGTTGCTTACTGAAATTACAAATAAAAAACCTGCAAGGTAGAAAAGTCATTAACTCTATGACACTCTACATTTAAGGGAAACAGATCTTCATAATGTACAAAATGCAATAGGACACTTGGAAAACAGAGTCAGGAGACTCTAGCTTTTTGTAAATCACTAGTTTGCAGATTGAATGCAAAAAAAATAAAAATCTCACCTTTCATTTCTTCATTAAGTACAACAAGAATGTATTTATAGTGGCAGAAAATATTCATCCACTATTAAAAGAAGGTATATTTCTCATCTTTGCTGGAATAAAATGAAGTGTGGGAGTAGGAATTACTTGTATTTTTAGTACATTTTAGATAAAGCTGTCATCTCTGAAAGACCTCCTCTTCCCTCATATTCCATCGTGACCTCTGAGGTCAACTGGGAGCACCCTCTTGAGTTTTAAGGGAAGGGAGGGATAAAAATGCAAACAAACAAAACTATCTTTGTTTATTGCACTAAACACCAAATTAACGATCAATGAATCAAAACGTTGGCTGTGGAATTATTGCTTTATTGATATGATATCATTATGCAGCAATAATAATAATAATAATAATAATAATAATAATAATAAATAAGGGGGTTCTGCCCTTTTAGTTTAGTTTTAGGATTTTCATATTTTTAATGATATTTTATGTGTTTGCTATTTTTATTATATTATGTTTGTTATTTGTGCACCTTGTAAGTCACCCTGAACTGCTCTGTGACAAGGAGGGGGAGGGGTAGAAAAATGATGAAATAAATAAATATCACCTCTCTGCTCCAAATTGAACATGTCAAATTTTCCCTTGTCTAACTTGGACATTTGATATTGTGCAGTGTGTTAAACAATGGAAATCACTTAGCACAGTATTTTTGAAAGCAAATTGCATTTTTTTGAAAACAACCTTCCCTACTGTTGATAGCAGAGTTACATAAAGAGAAGTATTGTTAAAGAAAGAATCTTAAGCAACAGTTCTGCTAATCAATGCTCCTCTGGAATCAGGTTGAACAAATGAACCTAAAATATCAGTATCTTCTCCTTCACTAAAACCTGAAGTAATCTCAGAACCTGAGAAATAAATATATATCAGCTTCCTGAGTCTAGTGAGAATGATTTCACCATTCCTCTCTAGTACAAATGTGACAGGCAGCTAAAGCTACCATAGATCGATAGGTGTTCCACTGCACCATAAAAAACATGGGCATGAACTGGGGTTCATGAATCTGGGGTACTCACGCTTTTTATACAGAAGGGATAGGTGTCCTTGTGAGGTGTGTATGTGTGTATGTGTGTCCTTTTACATGGACACACACCCACACACACAACCATCTCCACCCACGGGGCCATTTTTGGCTTTCCAGATGGCTCCGTGGGTGGAGATGGTTGGTGATGGGTGTAGATGAGTGCGTACCTGGAGCGTGCATGTACAATCACCCGCTGCCTATGTTATTTACATGGTGCACACCCACACATCCATCCCCCCACCCACCCTCGTCCATGTAAAAGCCTATTTATCACCTCATACAACACCTGAACCAGGTAACTGTAGAGCTGGAAGGGGAAATACACATCTAATCTATTGATTAATTTCATTTGTTCATAATGTACAAGAAAAATAGATCCTTTTCCAGGAAAATGAAAAAGGGCCAATTGCTGCCAGTGTTTGTATAGTAGTTGCTCACATTAATCAAAATGAAATGAGGGCAAAGTTTAAGTAAGTAGAGTGATTTTAATTACTTACGGCATAAATTATTTTTGTATATTTTTGTGATTGCTTAAAGTTCAGCAATTTTCCTTATAAGGGAAGGTGCATAGTGCATAGTCATAGTTTATTGTTTATAGCACTAGCCCACAATTACAATATAAACATAAAATAAAAAGATGATCCTCATAATAAGTAATACAAATAAAACAAAAATCTATTTACAACATCTTAAAATAATAGCAGGAGGTATATCAACAAAAGTTTTACTTGTCCTGAGATCAGGGTCATAATTAACATAATTGGAAAATGAGGATAAAAACATCAAATCTATCTTCCCATATCTTATAATCGTAATTAGACCATCAGAAATATCTGATTAAAATACCAGAACAGCCTTCTTTAAAAAAAAGGGTGGGAGGAGGAGGGATGGAGGTCAGACCCACCTTCCACCAACCCTCCAGCCCTGGGACCCTAAGGATCCTAGGCAGTGAAAGGAACACCAAAATCCCCTAACTTTAGGGCAGATAAATCTAATCAAACATAATAATATCCAATGATCTAATTAAGTAGAGACTAAGGCGAAGGAACCATCAAACAACTCAGAGGAGAGCAATTTCCTCCTATGCTCCACCAATTTGCAATAAGCCACAATCATTTTAATAGAGTTCACATCAACAGGGGTCAAAAGTGTGATCATAAATTCAGCCTCAGTTTGGCAAAGATATGACTCTAACACAGATGTTAACCAGATATCTCTCAAATCAGAATAGAGAGAACAAGACAGCATAATATGTTCCAAGGTCTCAATACAAGTGGATGGACAGAGGGTGATTTCAGACGTTGTGGGCTCCTGAATCACCGCAGTGGATTCCCAGCGGTGGTGAGCTGACCAACCTGGGGTTGGCGGGGGCCATGGGCACAGGAGGGATCACAGCCGGACGATGAAGGACAGTAGCACCCTGGGTGCTGGGAGCCAGCTCGGAGATCAGGACACAGGCACAGGAGAAGGCAGCCATGGAGGGAACAACGGTTGCAGCGGCGGATGGGGGGTGTGTGTGGAGGGGGCTCAGAGCCACAGGCAGGGGCAGCAGCACCCCCAGAACCAGCCTGCACAGCAGCGAGGCTGGGACATCATGGAGGCAGTGGGCAGCGACCCACGGTGTCAGGGCGGAGGTGGGAGCCCACAGCGGGGCCTGCATCCATGGCCCGGAAGGCACAGGGGGCCTCACAGACAGCTGCAGGGCGTCACGAAGGGGCCCAGGGCCGGGAGGCCAATCAGGTGCATGAAGTGCGGCCATTGAAGCATGCTCCAATGGTAGCCCAGCGCAGACATGTGGTAGGTGATGAGGTAGTATGCCTCAAAGGGATCCTGCACAGCGAGCCCCACCTGGACATCGGATCAGGACCACACACCAGCCAGCACCACCAGCTCTTCCTCTGTGGGCTCTGGCAAACCATAGTCAGCAACAGGGGGCCACAAAAGGGGACCAAGCTCCAGCAGGCGGTGCTAGACTGCCCCACATGACCGCTGGTACCCATGGGCCCCCTGAACACAGCCAAAGAAGAACACAGTCAGGACAGGACCCCCCTCCACCAGACAGACCGAGTAGGTGGCCGCTGCACACAGAGAGAGCAGGGATGTTCTCTGCCATGGACCACCCCAAATGCAAACACCTCATCTCCGGGATGCATCCATCAGGAAACAGACACAGGCCCAGCATCTCTGCATGCAGCCGGCAATCGCGGGTGCTGACCTCATAGCCAAAATAGTGCAGGCCAGAGCTCAGACTTGCATAGGCACCTGTGAGGCTGTCCGGGCAGCTCAGGAGCAATTGCACAGCCGGGGAATGCCACAGGTCACACAGGGCCATGGTGTCCCAGACGGTCCAGCTATGTGGGACACCGGGTGGGGTGGGGCCCGCGAACCATGGGGAAGTGCAGCAAGCCATGGTCCAGCAAGTGACAGATACTAACTGCAAGGAAAGAGGGGTGCGCTGGTACCCATGGGCCCCGTGAACACAGGAAAAATAGGTCACGACCAAGGCAGGGCCACCCTCAGCAAGGCACTCCGTGTAGGCGCTCAGACCACACACCACCAGCACTGACACGGTCTCCGACCCAGTCCAGGGCACATGAGCGCACAGCATCTCCGGGATGTGCCCCTCAGGGAAACAAACCAGCCCCAGGGCCTCCGTATGCAGCCGGCAATCACGAGCGCTCGCCTCATAGCCAAAGTAATGGAGTCCAGAGCTCAGGCTCTCAAAGGCACCCACACGGCTTCCCGGGGCACCCAGGAGCAGCTGCATGGCAGGGGTATGCCACAGGTCGAAAAGAGACATAGTCTCGCGGAAGGCCCAGATATGGGGGGCCCCTTGGGGGCTGGGGAGAGGGAGCCCCATGGATGGGCAGCCATGGTCCAGCATGACAGGGAGAATAACACAGAGCCCTGGGGGCACACACACTGTCCAGGGCCGGGAGGGGCACCGAGGGGCCCCCAGGACATGGAAGGCGGCCCTGGACTGCAACATTGTAGCACAACAGAGCGAGGCGTGGGGTGCAGACCCGGCACAGCTGCAGAACACAACAGCAAGCACAGTGTCCACCTAATCGCACCTTCAAGGCCATCCTGCAGCAAACAGCGCGGGGAGAGGGGTCGGGATGGCGGTGGAGGGAGCTGATGGAATGCAGCTGTCCTGGGCGTGCGCAGACCCACGAGCCTGTGCAGGGGTGAGGCCAGGGCTCACACCCGGTGGTGCGCCCACCTGCAGGCCCGCACGGCCCGGGCCCGGCAGGGGGTGCCATGCCCACCCAGGGGCCCAGCCCCCGGATAGCCCCACCAGCACAGGCCTGGTGTAAGTGCTCCCGGCCCACACCGGGGCCCCACCACCATGGAGCGTGACAGGGCAGCTGGCTACTGGATGTTCCTCGTGCTCATGGCCGAGTGGTTCCATGATCACACGGAGCAGCTGTGCCTCCTGCCCGCAGAGGTGCACCTGGCTGCCCGCTTGCGGTTTGCCCTGGCCCAGACGGTCCGCATGGGCCTCCGGGCCCACCACACCCACAGGAGAGCCCATGCGCGGCTCAGGGCACAGCGCATGTCTGGGGGGGCCTGGCAGGCTGCCAGTCGGAGCCTCACCCGGCCCGCAGCACTCCGCAGGGCTGCGAGGTGCCTCCTCTGGGCAAGGGAGACCCTCCACCGGGCAGCCCTGCTCGCTATGCCCATAGCACGCAGCCTATGGGTCTCTGAGCATTCACAGGCATGGTGGAATCGGGCCCAGTCCCACTGGGAGAAGGCTGAGTGGAGGGCCCACTTTCGGATGGGCAAGGCCACCCTGCTCCACCTAGCGGAGCTCCTCACACCCTGGCTGGAGTGGCAGCACACCTCCATGTGGGAGCCCATCCCCATGGTCCAATGGGTGGCCATTGGGATCTGGGCTCTCGCAACGCCCGACTTGTGCCGGTCCGTGTCCCAGCACTTCGGGGTGGGGCTCAGCACAGTCGCCTTCATCCTGCGGGATGTGTGCGAGGCGGTGGAGGGCATGCTCCTGGACAGAACCATCCAGCTCGTGGACCAGGGCACCGTGATGGCGGGCTTCGCGGCCGGGGGCTTCCCCAACTGCATTGGAGCCGTGGACGGCACCCACATCGAGATCCTGCGCCCGGCCACCGGGGAGGCCCTGGAGTATGTGAACCGGCACGGATACTACTCCCTGCACCTGCAGGGGGTGGTGGACCACCGGGGCCAGTTCATTGACATCTACATGGGCAACTCCGGCTGGAGTCACGACGCCAGGATCATGACCATCTC
>QEPC01013456.1:2271571-2290352 GCA_003113815.1 Sphenodon punctatus | reverse complement strand
GCCCGGCCACCGGGGAGGCCCTGGAGTATGTGAACTGGCATGGATACTACTCCCTGTACCTGCAGGGGTGGTGGACCACCGGGGCCAGTTCATTGACATCTACACGGGCAACTCCAGCCGGAGTCACGACGCCAGAATCATGACCATCTCCCCCTTCTATGCCTGCATGTTCCGGGGGGACTTTGTGGACATGGGCATGAGGTGGATCGAGGGGGTCCCCATGCCCCCCTGCATTCTGGGGGCGGTCTTCCTGGGGGTCCGGGGCCCCAGACCTCGTGTCTAGTGGGCGGGCGGCGAGGGGAGGGGGGGTACCTCGGCCCACTCCCTGCCCTGGACCACAGCACTGCCACGAGCCGTGGGGCGACTATGGACCCCTTCATATGAAGGATAGGGTCCAGGGCATCATAGTAGGGGGCGGTGCGGGCCCCGTGTCCGGAGCGCCTGTTGTTGTCTCGGATGGTCTTGTACCCCCTCTTGAGTTCCTTGGCCTTGGAGCGACACTGTGCGACTGTGCGCTGATGCCCTGCTGCCTCCATGTCCCGCACAATGTCCCGGTACACATGCTCATTCTGCTGGTTGATGGCAAGCTCCAGCTGGTACTCCAGGGTCCCCCAGATCCGGATGAAGTCCCGGGTCTCCTGGAGGCGCCACTGGCCCCCTCGGTGGTACACCTTCCTCCGGCATCCCCACGGCTGTTCCTCCTCCTTGTACTGGTCCTGCTCCTCCTCCCCCTCATCCGCCTGGTGCGCCTCCGGGCGCGCAGGGCCGGGCTCCTCCTGGGGCTCGTCCGCCCGGGCCATTTTCCGTGTCTGTGGGGAGGGTAGGAGGGGAGTGGTTGCTTGGGTGCTGGTGGGGCCCCCTCGCGGGGCACCCTTGCCCCCCTCCCGGTCCCCTGGGGTTGCCCCACCCACCCGCAGGGGCTCCTGTGCCCCCTGCTCCCCTCCCCGTGGTTCCCCTTTCCATTTTCCTGGGTGCCTCCTCCGGGCCCGTTCCGGCTACTGTCCCTGGGGCGTCGCGACCCACCTGCTGATGTGGGTGTTGTCCCTGGGCCGCCTCCCTGGTCTGGTGCACCCCTGTGCCCCCCTCCTCTGCCTGCACCCCCTCCACCTCCATCGCTGCCCCTGCCTCCACCTCCTCCGCTTCCTGCACCGCCACCGTCGCTTTCTCTCCCTCCGCTCTCTTCCGCCTCCCTCCTCGCTCCATCCCGCCACGCTTGCTTGCTGCTGCTTTCGCTTTAAATCTCCCTCTGATGGTTGTGTTGTTGCTGGTTGCCCGGCAGTGATGCTGCGTGCCTTGTCCCCGGCTGGGGCTCATTTCCTTTGGTTCCGCCCGGGGATTGGCGTCCAGACGTTACTTTTCCTTGGTTCCCGGTGGGGGTCCGTTTGACCACGCTTCCCTGGATATTCCCCCGGCTAGCCCGGGAAGCGTGGTTGAAATTGACCCCATATGGGTATTGAGCATGATGAACATCTGGCGCGTGCCGAACAGACGTTCATGGCCCTTTGGCCCCACCGTGGGGTTGAGCGGGGTTGAGCGTGATCTCATAACGTCTGAAAATACCCATAGTTTCCCTTTCCTAATTCCAACATACTTATTAATTAAATGTGAAAGGACAAAGCAATTATCTATAGTAGATCTGCTTTGTCTAAATTCTGATTGCTCCTCTCTAATAATACAGTTCCCATCTACCCATTCCTTAAGGCTATCAAGCAGGAGTCTAGCATATAATTTATCGACAGTAGGAAGTAAGCTAATAGGCCTATAGCAGGCTGGATCCAATTGATTCCCTGTCTTAAATATTGGTACAATTACTGCTAGATTTTAATTGGATGGAGGCTGTTTTGTAGAGTTGATCAGGGTAAAATAATTAGCCAACAAGGGGGCCCACCAATCTACAAAGTTGGAAAACAACTCAGGCGGTACATTATCTATGCTTGGGGCCTTTGCAGCTTTAAGTCTCAAAATGTATTCTCTTATTTGAAATTTGTATTTGAGACATAAACATTAAACTTATAAGAAGATGTTTCCATGGCCTCCTCCACAGATTCCTCAATCGGCCTTATATCCAGTTCAGGTAGACCCTCGGCCCCCTTAAATAGGTTTTTGAAATATTCCACCCAAATACCTTCATGAGTCATTCCAGAATTATTAGGAGGCTTGTTCTTTGCAAAAGATTTAACTATATTCCAAAACTTAACCATGTCCTGGGTTTGGGCTGCCACTAGTAATTCAGCCCACATTTGGTCATCTCTAATTTTTTTCTTTTCTTTAAGAAGGGATTTATAGACTCTCCTGGCATTCACAAAAGCCAGCCAGTCATCAGAAAGATGGAAAGTTAACCATATTTTCCTTAACTTAAGTAATCTGGACTTAGCTTCCTTATATTCCCGATCAAACTATCCCTTATGCTGAAACCTGTAGTGGGCATACTGAGACATAATTAGGGCAGGTTCAAGAGAAGAGAAAATGTTTGTCAGAAGTCTTTGAACCATCTCAATAGACGTGGATTCAAGGCCAAGGGACCGCCAGGACAACATGTTAGAAGAATTGAGGGCTTGAAATATATCCATCGAGACAGTAGTTGACCATTTCCTTGGCCAAGTTGTAACACCAGACCCTACTATTAGTTTAAGTTTATTCATTGACCTAGATGGAGTTTGTAATTCCAACAGTAAGGGAGAGTGGGCACTTTCTGAACGCATCAACACCTTAAAATCCATAATATAGTCAAAATCCAATTGTTAGGGTTGGGGTGCTCTACAGGGGACCCGTGGACCCAGCAAACACGCCCACCTCTAACACCCGCACTTGCTCTTAACCATGCTTGGTGCTCTACTCGATTTTAAAGGGAAAAACAACCCCTCAGGATCTTAGGTGGCCCTTTGTTTCCAAACTGGAAAGAGGCCAGATCATCATAGGGAGGAGAACAAGCAAGGCCCAGAGTGGAGACCCTCCACTTCCTAGATATCTTCTACACACCAGGTAACCCCACACGCACCCACGCCTTCACCGTGCCCCGGGGAGGAAGTCGTGCGGGGAGCAAGTGAAGGGATGAAGGGGTTAGGGTCCAGGAATACAAGGCAGGAGCCCCACAGTGCCCACTCACTGCCACACACAGGGGGAGGGCACCACCGATGGAGGAAGGACAGTCTGAGCTGATCTGAACAAAAAGGTAGAAGAATGCAACTTTTTTGAAGTAAGATATGTGAATATCTCTTGATACATATGATTGCTGACTTGGTTATATGCTATACAAGATTTTTTTCTCTTTCTGCGGCAAATAAATACACCATACATTCATCACTCTTGGACGTATATATATAGTACTGAGATCAAACTGGATATCATACTCAAGTCTTGACAAAAAATGTTGTTTCTAAAGGATACCCCTGAGGAAGGGAATGTTCCAAAAAGCGTTGGGTTGAGTTTATATTTTTGGATTATTGTTTTTATTGATACATATTGTGTACATATATATTGTCAGTAAGTTTTAACAGATGTTGTTTGTATGTAGTTCACATGTCTACCATTGTGACCGAACACGTTAATCCACTTTGGGATTAGCATAGATATTTAACACATTGTTGGAATAGAGAGTTATTTATATAGAGAGATTGTTTTATTAAATTTATTACGTATTTGCCTTTTAGTGGCCTTTTTGTTGTCCATTTGTTCATTGCTGGGCCACTGTTTTTGTGTTGTTTGTCTCTCTTTTTTTGGACTTTTATAATTGCATAATCAACAATACTGGCTCCAACTATTGAATCAAAGGTAAATTCACCAAATTTATCATTAGCGGTTCGTTCATTCACAATAATTAAATTAAGAGAATCCAACAAAAACTGTAAAGACACACCTACTCTATTGGTGTGAAAATCTTTAGAGTCTGACCAGAAACCTTAGCGTTGATTGTATTTCTGAATCCATCCTGACACTATATTGACTCCCCAATCTGGCATTAAGGTCTCCCATCAAAACCAATATTGATTGTGGATAACCCACAATAAAACTCTCCAGGAAGCATTGAAGCTGCTTCCAAATCTCTTCAGAATAATAAGGAGAAGTTTCAGGAGGGATATACACATTAATAAATATATAAATTTGCATAGAGCAAGAAACCCACTTAAGGGTTAAGCAGTTATTAATACTACAGGAAATTAGATCATATTGGCCTCCCTGACTAACAGAAAGCAGAGTAATTACTCCCTCTGACAAACAACCTTTAATTTGCTTTCTAAACCCTGGGTCGGAAAAGGTAAAAAAAATAAAAATCCAGGGATACTAATAGCCTCCCCTTCTTCCCTAGACAGTTATGATTCTTGCAAAAAAACCTAAATCAAATCCCACGAAGAAGTCTATCCAGTCCTTATCTGCTCTCTTTCTTTTGAATCCATCTATGTTCCATGAAAGACACAGACTATAATTCTCATGTCATGGTTGTGATGAACTCCCTGTTCTCACCTCCTCCTGAGTGGGGTCCACTCCTGCCACTGATAAGAGGTCTATTGTAGTATTATGGATCACTGTACAATCTAATATAGAAAAATCAAAGGAATTCCCTCATTCTCCAGATGACAAAAAATGACCCATTTGCCCACTGCAATTAATTAATAGAGGATTCCAAAATAGCAGACAAGTGGTCAATAGAGCCTGTGGTATCTAGTGTTTACCAACTTGAGATACAATCCCATCTATTAGATAATTTAAATTGGTGTTTTGATCTGCCTCTTTCTTTGGTGCTCATACCACCAGTTTCCCATATTGAGTAAATTATGGCAGAATTAACGTGAGTACATTCCAGTTCCCAATGGGAAAACTGGTTACTATCGACTAATGGCCGAATTGAAGAAATCTGTGAATGTAGGCAGGGTACCTTAATAACAGAGTTAATATAATCTAATGCACCATCAACCTGTAAGACTCCATGTTTAAGAAAGGAGTATTGTTTCTTTTTGCTGAAATGTAAGATCAACAGTGGATCTCATCTTTCTCTGGTCTCCTTTGGCCAAACTTTAAACAACTCTAAATTAGGCTTAGTATCTTGAGCCTCCAGGAAATTACTATGGTTGGACACAGAAGATCTTATAGGTTCCTTTGATAGCCTAACTGTTTTGTCCAAATGAATCAATATAAGGGAAGGTGGTTGCCGTGATAGTCCTGAATGTAAAAGATGGAGATAAAATAGTTCAGGTGACATATTTCTGTCATATAGTCATAAGTCTGGGCTTATGCAAAGTCTAGTCTTGTAGTCACCAGGGCATGGGACACTGTGGAAAGGTCAGTCTGGGCATGGGTGGGATTTTCTATACATATCAGAAATTTTCCCGTGGATTGTAGTTGCTTTTATGTTTATATTTGTATTTTTTTAATTTATAGTGTGATATATATAGATATATAGAGATATAGATATAGATATAGATATAGATATAGATATAGATATAGATATAGATATATATAAAGAGAGAGAGAGAGACTTGGAAAGCAACTGAACAGCACAACTCTCAAGGAAGCTCTGGATCCCAGGAGGATGCAGTCAATCAATAATTTAATAATATTTTTTTTGTAGATGTAGATTGATAAACATAGTGTGTGTGTGTGTGTGTGTGTCGCCCGAGTTGCCTTGCACAAGAGGGGTGGGGTATAAATGTAAATAAATAAATAAATAAATAACGGTGTGACTTATGCAAACTGCGTAGTTGAAAAAAACATTTCTGAACCATGTCCAACACCTGGGCGTTCATGGACAGAGCATGGTCGAAAATGACGCCCAAGACCTTTCCCTGGCCCACTACCTCTACCCGGGCCCCATCCACATTCAGGGGCCCAAAGGAGGCAAGGGCATCCTCGTATTGACTGCCCCTTCCCACCAACATTATTTTGTTTCTTCGGTGATGTTGTTTCCTCAGTGTTTTTTATTGGGGAAATGAAAAAAGGAAATAATTTCTTGAATAGGGCTGCTATATTTTGCACTTAAATGCTTTCCTTTTTCCTTTTACCCTCCAACTTTATACAAAGCTATGTGTTTGTACTGAGAGGGGTAAGTCAGTAACGTTGGGGATAGTTATTTAACTAATGATCTTACCAAAATTTGGAAAAAGGAAATTAGATGTCCGATAAGCACCCAAGGACGTTTTCAGACTGTTTAATACTCTACCGTTTCAAGCAGCTTGGAATTCTAGATGTTATGCTCTTCTAAGCAATTTCCAGAACTGATAGTATGGGCTTTAAAAATCACAGTCCCTCTTTGCAAGCACCTCCTTGTGTGAAAAGACTTTCCCATTAGAAATTCATTGACTCAAAGCAGAGAAGTTGGCTTGGTGACAAAGAGTTTCCACTCCACTCTCATTTGGCAACTGCAGGTGTTACTACAACATAGACAACACTGTAAAGGACGAATGCAATCACCACAACATAGTTTAAAACAACACTTGGAAGTAAGAGTTGAACTGAAGCTCTTATTTTTATTTATCTGTTAATTGCTGGCTCTGTGCTTGCCAATAAATACAAGTGGGATGTGTTCATTTCTTAGAGGCAACTTGCAAAAAGAACATTTAAGGGGCAGATATGAATGATATGAATGAAGAAGAGATTGTGCAGAAGACCCTCTCCATGAGCCTAGTCCCATACCCCATTCCCCCAAAAGCCACTGGCCATCCCCCAAGTCAGTGCAAGACCCATGTCCCATTCCACCACCACCCCAAGTCAGCAACTCCCCACAAAAACTAGCCCCAGTTCCATTCTCTCCTCTCCCAACCCTGCTGCATGCCTCACTTTCCTTAAAGTCAGCATGAACTGTGCAAGAGCTACAGAACAAGAGATTGTACCTGGGGATCGCCACATGCATGAATGAGCTGAACTATAACCGGGACATGAGCCAGGGATAGCATAGAACCAAGGAGCTGAAGACGGGCTATAAAGCAGCCAAGGAACAAAACTACTGGTCTGGCCACAACTGGAAAACACTTCCTTACATGGAGACCCTGAACACCTTCTTAAGTATCGATGAGGACATCATGGCCCCACACATTGAGGGCACTGGCCAGAAGTCCATGGAAACCAAACCACTGGTGCCCATCCACAATGTACCCGCTCCAGCTGCACCTGCAGTCCTGGCCCTCCCAGGTAGAGTCCTCCATTGCCAGCCCCACCCTGGCCCTCTCAGACAGGATCCAACTTGGAGGACTCCAGCACGATAGATATGACCCTCAATTGCTACCCCTTCAACCCTGAGAGTCAGCTCCAGGTCCTGGAGCCTTTTCACTTTTTCTCTGGGTAAACTCATTGAATCTCATGGCTTCCAGTATCACCTGTGTTAGGGATGGGAGTCTTGGTATTGCCAAGAGCAGAGTATACGATAATGGCGCTCTCGGTTTTAATTCGATACCAATTGTAACAGGCAGGTCCGCCTGCTGGGGATCCATTATTGGGGTAACAGAAGGACCACCTGATGCACCCCAAAATTTGCACACTTTTATTTCACTTTCCCTGGCCCGCTCGGGGTTTCACATCTTCCCTCACCCAGGGAAGCCCACTCCAGGGACGTAGCCCCTTCTTGGGGGTCCCCGACTCTAACTTGGGGTACACAGCCCCAGCGGGGTTCACATCCCCTACCTTAGGGGACACCTCCCTGAGTCCTTACATTGCCCAGGGGCTCAACAGCCCCAATCTCGACTCCCTCCTGGAGTCTCTAAAGTCTCAGGAGCTTGCAGATGTCCCTCCAGCCACCCCCTCCGGGGAGCTAAGCAGGCATCCCCACTTCCATATGACTAGCCCTTCCAGGCACCACCAGTACTCACGGCTCCTCCCTTGGGCACAGGACTTGTGGGTGTCTCGTCCATTCCCAACCGGCCATCAGACCTCAATGGCCTGCTCTACGGGGAGTCCCATGCCACCCCTGTGACTGGCTCTGGGTCCGCTCCTCTCCGAGCCCCAGGCACAGCCCCTCAGGGCTCTCTCACCATTCACTCTGCACCCCCTTTCCCAGCTCTGGGTCAGCTCCTCTCCAACTGAGCCCTCCTAGGACATTTCCATTACTTCCATGTCTCACTCAACTGCCGCTGGCCAGTTTCTTCTCAGGCCTCTGCTCTCTCTCACAAGGACTGGCAGGTGGCTTTTTTAAACAAAAACGCCACCACCTGTGGAGCCCCTACCTGGCTGCTTTCTCTTAAAGTGCCAGTCCCGTAGCTCCCCACAGCACCGGGTGCCCAGCACCCCTGTTACACACCTCCCCCTTTTCTGAGTTGACCCTATCAGGGTCAATTCCCTTCCCAGGGAGGTTTCCTCCACCAACCCTGTTTCCACAGCTTTTCTCTGGTTAGCCGGTTCAATTGCCCCCCTGCTAACCTGACAGGATGACTGACTACCTCACCCCTCTCATCTCTGTCGAGGGAATTAGCTCAAGTTCTCAACCTTGGGTGTTTGAATTAGCTGGCTCAATCATCCCCCTGATAACCAGACAGGATGACCAGCTCTATCACCTCCGTCATCTCTGTCCTGGCAACCGACTCCATTGTCTCCTTGTTGCCATGCCCTAATTCCCCTCTTAGGGACTTAACAATTTTTTGGGCTTTCTGCCCCAGGCCTTTCATCACCTTCTCTGGGTACCCTTTCAAGCCGCTCCTCTTGTGTGCTTGCAGGGCTACCCCACTGGCCTCCCATCACCCCTTCCCTGCTGGCCTCATCCAACCTGGGAGGCACCTTTAAGCATCCTCCCACAGCTCTAGCTCCACCACTAGAACCAATAACCAGATCGCCACTGCCCCGGCTGGCATGCTTACTTGCAGCCCCTCCGCCACCCGGGTTGGCTCAATCTGCACCCCCATATCTCTCACCACGGTCCCCTGGTCAGTCTGGGTTGCCTGCTCTCTCCTCCTGACCAGGTGTCTAGGGGTGCAAACGTGTTGTCTGCCATGCACACTCCAGGGCCGTGGTGGGGTCCCCTTTGTCACCCTACTGGGGTCCATGATGGAGTCACCCAGAGTACCTGCATACTCCACCACTGTAACAGGCGTGCTCACCCACTGGAGATCCATTTTGGGGGTGATGGAAGGACCACCTGATGAACCCCAAAATCTGCACACTTTTATTCCACTTTCCCTGGTCCGCTCGGGATCTCACACCTGCCCTTCACCCAGGGAAGCCAACTCTGGGGATGCATCCCCTTCTTGGGGGTCCCTGACTCTAACCTGGGGTACACAGACCCTGTGGGGTTCACAGCCCCTACCTTAGGGGACACAGCCCCTGTGGGGTTCACAGCCCTGCCTTAGGGGACACCGGCCCTACCTTAGGGACCCGAGTCCTTGCATCGCCCAGGGACTCAACAGCACAATCTCGACTCCCTCCTGGAGTCTCTAAAGTCTTGGGAGCTTGAAGGTGTACCTCCAGCCTCCCCCTTCAGGGAACTAAGTGGGCATCCCTGTTTCCGTATGACTAGCCCTTCAAGGCACCGCTGGTACTCATGGCTCCTTTCTTGGGCTCAGGACTTGTGAGTGTCTTTTCCATTCTCCACCGGCCACCAGACCTCTCTGGCCCACTCTCAGGGGAGTCCCATGCCACCTCCATGACCAGCTCCAGGTCCGCTACTCTCTGAGCCTTGGACACAGCCCCTCAGGGCTCTCTCACTGATCACTCTGCACCCCCTTTCCCAGCTCTGGGTCAGCTCCAACCGAGCCCTCCTAGGACGCTTCCCTTACTTCCGGGTCTCACTCAGCTGTTGCTGGTCAATTTCCTCTCTGACCTCTGCTCTCTCTCGCAAGGTTTTAATCCCCCTGCCACTGCCTGCGGAGCCGCCGCCTGGACACTTTCTCTTAAAGCACCAGTCGTGGCTCCCTGCAGCACTGGGCACCAGCGCCCCTGTTACACCAATAATTCTCAGTATCAGCAATATTGGTTCTTTTGCATTGCCCTTTTCCCTGTATTTTTAACATTGCCATTTTCCCATTGAAGTCAATGGAGAAAACCACAATGTTAAAAATCTAATACTGACAGATACAATACAATTGATAAAGGGAGAACCAAAACCCGAGAACTGAGATTTTGCCCAAATTAGCCTGTATGCTGATGACATGCAACTCTCTCTCTCTCCACTACTATGCTCTCCTCCTCCATTCAGTCTCATATCACTGACTCTCTCCCCGACATCTCTGCTTGGACGTCTCACCACCAACTCAATGACCAAGACTGAACTCTTCATCTTTCCCCCAAAACATTCCCCTACTACTTCCCTCTCACTTTCCAATGACGCTGTCACCATCCAGCCTGCCCCCCTTGCATGTAGACTGTGATTTATAATCGACTCCTCCCTCTTCTTTATGCCTCAGATCCAGGCCATTGCCAAATCAGGTCATTTCACTCTGTATAATATTGCTAAAGTCTGGCCCTGTCTTACTCTTTCCACTGCAAAAATCCTAGTCCATGCTCTAGTCATCTCTCGCCTTGCCTACTGTAATTTCCTCTTTACCGGTCTCCTCTGCTCCGAGCTCACCCCCTCATCTGCGTCCAGTGCTCTGCTGACAAAGTCATCCACCTTACCCATCACTTTGACTATGTTCAGCCCCTCCTCTTCACCTTACACTGGCTCCATCTATGCAAAAAACACACATTCAGCACAAGCCCCAAGTCTTCACCTTCAAGGCTCTTCAGGGCCTTGCTCCCCCATATTTATCCACTCTTGTATCCCACCACACTCCTGCCCAGGAACTTCTCTCCTCCTCTACCCTCACCCTTGCCTGCTCATGACTCCCTTGCTCCTCTAAACATCTTCACCCCTTCTCTCTTGCTGCCCCCCCCATACCTGGAACTCCCTCCCTGCTCCCTCCCAACTTTCAAATTCCCCCCTGAAAACCTACCTTTTCCATCAGGCTTTCCCTACCTTGTCATGAGTGAAATTGCATCCTCTTACCCCCACCTCAGAATAAATGAGACACCTCCACAAATGACACACACCCCCATAATCTACATGGCAAACTACTAGTTTGAACTGGTACATGGGGAGATGTGCTCCCATGATCCATGCACCAGCCACCCATGGCCATGCATGGAGCACTTGAGAAATGCTGAGTGCCCCATGTGAACCAGAGTGGCTGCCTCCGTGGATAGGGCAGCCATGTGAGGAGAATCCCTATGCACTTCCCATGTGTGCTCAGGGGGTACAGGGTGAGGTGTCGTCAGTATGCGGATGACACCCAACTGTACCTCTCATTTTCAACTGACTCAGGCCCGGCTGTCTCGGTGCTTACCTGGTGTTTGACAGCTGTGGGGGACTAGACGAGGGGGACTGCTATGGGGGACTGGATCTCACGTAGCAGCCATGGACCCCCCCCCCCATCCCTGCTGCTCTTGTTTAAAAATGCCCACAGTTAAGTACATGCACCTGCAACTTCTCATCCTCATGATGAATGTATCCTTGTGTCACCTGGTGTTCACCTCTCCCTTGTCTCTCTGAAATGTAAGCCCCTTGGGGTAGGGACCCGTCTATAACTATTGATTGTACAGTGTCAGGTACACTTCTGTAATAACAATAATAATAGACTCTGACCTGACCAGAAGAATTCCCAGACTAGTGGCAGTGTTGTGCATGTGCAGTTAACAGTTATCAAAAAAGCATAGAGGAAACCAAAAAAAGTAATTGGTGTATTTTGAAATGGAAACATTTTGCAAATGAACCAAGTTCTTTAAATTACCCTATGCACTGGCTGTGCAAACACATCACTAAGCCTTGGCTTTAAGCTACACTTCTCTGTACCTATGCTTCTTTTCAGTAGATCTTTTTGTTCTGGCTTGAAGCTGGTGTGTAGGAAGTCAGAATAATTGCACTGAGATTAATAGTTACAAATAATTCAGCTTTCATGAGATCAAGTCTCAGCCAGTACTTAGCCAAATATTGAGTCTCTCTGCATTCTCACCATGGCCACAGTTAGTTACAGTAATTTCTAACATCGATAACATTCTGTCATCCGTTGGTACCATAGTAGCTTAGCACCCTCATTGTGGATTCCAGTCATATGACCCAAGCAGTCTCCTTGATGATTTCCAAGCAATTAGAGCATAGTAATCTCTGGGATTAACTTTGGTTAAACCTGAAGTTTCTCAAAGCATCTTGAAAAATGGAGATCACAGCTGAAACCTATAAGCTTCAGGTGAAACCGGAAGCATTGGCAATACTAACCATTATATCCACAGTATTGCTGGCTGGCTTTTAAGTGACTTTACATTGGTTCAGTAAGCTAAGGAAATGCCCATAGCAATAACTCTTTTACAGGGAGCGTCCTTTAACCTGTGGTTTCAATGACTATGTACAAACAACATTCAAACACAAATTGAACCTTCACCTCCTAAAGCCCTGCAGTGCCTTATTAATTATGATTATTATAGCACCAGTCATGTGACCTGGTGCTGTACAGAACATAGAAATAGATGCGGTCCCTGCCTGTGGCTTACAATCTAAAAGACAAGGAGGGGGAGATAGGGAGAGGGGACAGTGGGAGAGACAGGGGAGAAGACAGACAAACAGTCAAGCGGGTGCAAAGACTCAGGTGTGTGTGCTTGGCTTGGTTACAGTCAGGTTGCAGCAGTCTGCAGAGGAGGGAAGACGGTAGGTATCTGGGAACATATAATAGGGATTGGGAAAGGCAGCAAGGAACAGGTGGAAACAGGAGGGATTTGAAGGAGAGGAGGGAGGGGGCAAGGTGGATGTGGGCAGGGAGGCCATTCCAGGCATGGGGGCGGCAAGGGAAAAGGGTCAAAGGCAGTTAGGTGAGTAGGAGAAATGAGGGAGAGTGAGGGAGGGGTCAGAGGCAGATTGGAGAGCGCATGCAGGAGTGCGTAGGGAGATTAGGTCTGAAAGGTAAGGGGGAGCTTGGTCGTGTAGCAATTTGAACATGAAAACCAGGAGTTTAAACAGGATACGTTCAGGAAGGGGGAACCAGTGAAGAGAGATAAGGAGAGGCTGCACATGGTCGAAGTGACACGCAGAGTGAATGACCTTGGCAGCAGAGTTTTGGATTGTGATAAGGGGGGACAGGTGAGAGCGAGGGAGGCCAGCAAGGAGGAGTTTGAAGTAATCGAGGCGAGAGATAACCATGGCATGAACAAGTCTTTTGCCCGAGGAGGTAGAGAGAAAGGGGCAGATCTGAGCAATATTATGGAGGGCAAATCGGCAAGATTTGGCAACAGAGTCAATGTAAGGTTTAAAAGAGAGGTGAGTGTCAAAGATGAAGCCCAAGCTACGGACTTGGAGAACAGGATGGATGATGACTCCATCAATGCAGATGGGCAGGTTAGAGGGAGAGGAAGAGGAGGGAGGAAAAATGAGGAGTTCGGTCTTCGCCATGTTGAGCTTGAGTTGACGTCGGGACATCCAGGTGGAGATATCAGAGAGGCAGTTGACGAGGCGTGAGCGGAAAGAAGAGGAGAGAGATGGGGTAGAAAGATAGAGTTGGGTGTCATCAGCGTAGAGATGATATTGGAATCCATGGGAAGCAATAATTTTGCCAAGGCATAGGGTGTAAATAGAGAAGAGGAGAGGGCCAAGAACAGAGCCTTGGGGGACCCCAACCAAAAGGGGGAGGTAGGAGGAAGTCGACCCAGGGAGCGAGACTGTAAAGGAGCGGTCAGAGAGGTAGGAGGAGAACCAGTCAAGGACAGAGCCACAGAAGCCCAAAGAGTAAAGCGAGTCCAATAGGAGCGAGTGATCAACAGTGTCAAAGGCAGCAGAGAGATCAAGGAGGACAAGAATGGAGTAGTGGCACTTAGATTTAGCAACAAGTAGATCATTGGTGATCTTGGCCAGGGCAGCTACTCCAAGAGTAGATGCCCTATATAGCAGCACGACCCACTCTTCGGGCAACACCAGTGGTGATCCCTGGTGCTTCCTCCACCAGTGTGCTGGGTTAGGACTCGCCATGCCTGGGCAAGGGGGAATGGCCCATGGGGCGTTATCTGGGCACAGCTCTGCCTGGGCTGAACCACTGGTTTCCCTGCACCCCAGACATCAACCTGGAGGAGCCATGCAAGCAGGGATGACAGTGCTTAGGGCTAGGGATGGGACCATGTACAACTCCCAGACAGGATCGCTCTGGCCCAACGTCTAGGCTCGATCTGCTGCCACCAGCTGCTTTTCACGAGCTCAACCCTGGTTTTGGCAGTTGCTGCTCCTGGGCCCAAGTCCTGTCCATGTTTTTGGTTCCTCAGCCCAGCCCAGGACATGGGGGCAGTGTGGCAGCTGCACAGGAGGTGGCACATGTGTTCTGTTATCCACATCGGTCTAATAGGTGGTGGCTGCATTGCCACTCCATGGGTTGGTTGAGGGGGAGGGTCTGATTGGCCACTCTCTTATGTTTTCTAGGGATGGGCGAACAGAACGCCATTTGGATGTTCGGACGTTCGGTTCAAAACCCGAGTTCGGGTTCGGCTGTTTGGTTCAGTGGAGTTCGGTTCCTCCGAACTCGGCTGTTTGGTTCAGTGGAGTTCGGTTCCTCCGAACTCGGCTGAACATTCAAAAAAGTACTATCGGTACCAAAACCGAAATTTTTTTGGTATCGGTATTTTTGGGCCCTAAAACCACCCCTGGTGGCAGGAAGTCTGCTCCTCAGCTGCCTCCCCCTTCTAGTCATGTTTTTCCCACCCAAAGTCATGTTTTTCCCACCCCCAAACTCATCTGAACTTTTCTGAACTGTTCAGAAGTTCGAGCGTTCAATTTGGAAGTTCGGTTCGGTCATTCAAACAGGCCGAGATCGAACCGAACTCTGAACTTCTGAACCATGTTCGCCCATCCCTAATGTTTTCACCCCAAGTTAAACATGTGCACCTGCAACTTCATGAATGTATCCTTGTCTCCAGTGTGTTCACCTCTCCCTTGTCTCCCCTCTCTTCTTTTCTTAGGTTGCAAGTCCCTTGCGGTAGAGACCTACTGATTGTACAGCACCCAATTTGGGATGATGGCCTTCCTTCTTAAATGTTTCTACTGTGCTTATTTTTTATTTATATCGCTATTTAATATCCTGCCCCCTCCTGTCATTGGCAGCTTGGGACGGCTTACAAATTAAAAGTAATAAGACCATAAAGTCCATACAATGAAATACCATACCCAAATGATACTACAATCCATAACAGAGCAGTCTCAAGAATTAAGAACAACCCGCCTCCTTACCCCAATCCACCACCCATCTCCCCCACCAAAAGCCCAACAAAACATGATGAATAACTTTCATAGCTTCCGTACATTTTGTTCTCCCCACTTTCTCATGTTTCTTTTACCATTGTGAATGGCTCTGGAGATAACAGGAACAGAAAAATATTATTAGTAACTTTGACAATATGATCAACCATTCAGCAGGCTAATGACTTAAGACTAACTTTAAGGCGAGTGTTTAAGCAGAACACAGAAAAATGTAAAGAAAACAATAGACTGTGGCTGTTCCTAAGATGTCCCAAAAGGCCCTATAAAGCTCATTTATAGTTTTTATTGGAGACTTGGAGGGGTGGAGGATCACTGTTTTAATAGCTAAATAAAACCAAAGAAAATCATATTACATTCCTAATTCTGGTGTTTCGTACATATAACCATCCCACTTCTTTCAGGATGAAGAGCATGAAAGTAGGCATTTCTTTTCCTGTAGGAGGCAATAAAGGCACATCTGTAGTAGCTCCCCCTTTTTTCTGGCTGTACTATGCATTCGATGCACTGAAATCTCCCGATGACTTCACTGTAGATTTGGTTATGAAAGAATACAAGATTAGATTAAGTATGGATCTAATATTAGAAATAGGGTATTGAAAAAACACATAAACCCCTTAGGCATCCTGTACCTCTTCTCTCATTATATCTCTGATCGTTACATGCTTTCTTAGTCCAATAAAATTCCATACTCCTTAGATTAGCATAGCTAGCTATTTATTCCATGTCAACACCAATATGTTTTTATTAAAAACATATTTCCTTAATATTCAATCACAATTTCTATTCCTAAATCTTTTCCTGACATAATTAATTTTTTTTACTTGCAGAGCCATAGAAGAGTAATAACATATTTACTGTCTACATCATTTGCCTCCCTTGAATTTCCCAGCCATTTATGCTTTAAAAAAATCAGGGGGGTTGCTAGATAAAAATAGCTTGTCATATTTCATTTATCAACTATTCTGTTCTCAAGAGGTTCCATAGTGCATCGAGTTAAAAAAATAAATAAATATTGAACTAACTTCTAAACTAACTTGGACTTCTGCTTTCAAGACTGTAGAGATTCATTTTTCAAAGGTATACACCACCCTTCCCTCAAGGGAAGGGTTACAACAAAACAATAAAAAAAGTCATACAATAAAACTTTTCCTCCTTCCTCTCAAAATTCACACCTTCCCTCACAACCCTACCTAATAACTCAACCAACGCCTATCCCTGCCCACCAAATGCTCTTCCCCCCCTCCTCCCCAAAAACTTACACCGACTCCAAAAGATGCATGGGTCTGGGCTTAAGCAAACCTCCTGGGGAAGGAAATTCCATAAAACTGGGGCAGCAGCTGAGAACACCCTCACTTATGAGTTCTCTGTAAGTAATAACATGGGTGATAGACTGACTCCACTAAAGTCAACAGGAGGTTTGCCTTTGGCTTCAAGGGACTCAAGATTTTTCCCTGGGTTTTTGACTGCTACTACTCTATGGTTAATTGGTAAAAGAAATTAATTGCCAGGACTCAAGCCTACACCAGAAGCCATGCCCATGCCTCTATCCCAGAGTTTGTCAGGGAAATGAATCTACATCCAGGTTATTTCTGGCTTTTGTTTTTAACTCTGAAATGGCCAATATAGACTTTTCCCTTCCTGATCTTTCACACTTCAGGGTGCATACTCTGACAGAATATTTCTCGGGGCTTGACCACTCCTCTCCTGAATTTAATTGCTGGGACTGAGCCCTGGCAAGTCCCCATCCTCATTAAGCCCTATTACTACTACCGTGGGTAAAAACAGATGTGATTTGGGACTGCTTTGCCCCAAGACCTGGTGGCACATATAAACAAGTGCCACCAGCTGCTGGCCCAAGATTGCCCTGGTCAGTGTTGGTACCTACTCCAGGCTGTGACCTCTAGACAACCTGAGGTCACAGCATGGGCTAAAGCCCACCCGAACAGGCCAAAGTAGTCCAACACTTGCTAGCACATCTGTGTGGCCACAGCATACCCACCTCAGGCCAAGGGTCACCATGGCCAGCAGCCATGGCTATGCCTCATGGCTGTCATAGCTCCCCATCATGGCAGGGCAGGGTAGGCAGGGATGTTCACCTGCACATTTCTTGTACTCCTGGCTGTCTTTTGGCCATGCATCCAACAGGACAGCTCCCTGGTCATGGTCACGTCAGACTTATGCCCTGACCTGACCCAAGCTGTGTTGCCTGGGATTTTCCACCCTACAGTGGCCATAAGAGTGTTCCCACTGACTGATGTCTGTTTTTACTCAATGTAGGCAAATAGTTTCATTTGGGATTAGCTTGCAATCTGACCTAAACTGGACACGACTCAACTGGTACTATTGAAGTAAAGTCAGTCATCCCAGCTGTAGAAGGCCCACTTGTCACAGAGCACTGTGCTGTCCCACTGCTCCTTGGGAGCATGGGTATGGATGGATAACGGGAATGCCTTAGCTTAGCTCTCCATACTATGCTGAACACTATGTTGTCACAGGGCCATGATGTTATAGGGCAACATACTCAGCCCCCAGAAGCCAGCACATGCAACTGGAGCAGCTGACCTGGACCTAAAGAGTCACAGGGTCCTTAAAAGGTCTGCTGCTGGCCAGTGCCCCCTAAACTCTGCTGCTGTAGTCACCTATTTCCCCTACCATCCAAGTAAGTGGTGGGGGTGTTACTGTGTTAACTATTTATATCCACAGTTGTTCAACCAGGTATGCAGATGACCTGCAGTAACAACCTCAGATACAAAAAAAACTTGCTATCCTTTCAGCTCTAATTTTCAGGCAGCAGTAGCTGTCTGAAACTTAAATGCACAACCACTCTCCATTATTAACAGGGGACTGCTGAAGTCCCAATTTTGAGGAAACTGCTTGAGCTACATTACTGAAAATTTATCCATGGCTATAAGTTGTGAGGAGATTCATATGCACAAAGTTTGAAGAAGTTCCATAAGGAAAATAAAATGTTATGACTGTTTAAAAGTTAATTGGTTGTGGTCAAAATGCACAGCATCCTCATGATTCTGAATCATCAATATCTCACCCCTCTAGATGAGTTGAGCCCCAAAACTTCACAGGATTTCAGCATGAGATCAATAACAAGTGCTTTTAAAATATGGTAGTAATTGGTGCAGCCAAAACCGAGTTATTACTGAATTTAAAAAATCGGTTATGCAGGCTCGCACATGTGCAGATGAGCTCCTCTCTCCTGTTGGAGAGCCGGGAAAGTGACTGCGTCGGTGTCCCCCTGTGAACTCCGTTGGCTGCTGCTGCTACTGCTGTTGCCAGGCCTCCTGGTGGCGGTATGGCCACCCCTACTGTCTTTCCCCACAGTGTGTGATTCATCTCGCTACCCCCCACAGTCTCCCCAGTGCTGCCTCCCCCGTCAACCCCAGCCCTTAGCTCCTGTCCCCCACGCAACATGCCAAACCTTGACCTGCCCCCCACAACATCCTGAGCCCTGACCTGCCCCCAACCCCCGCCTGAACCCCGACCTGCCCCCCTGCAAAATCCCAGCCCCCGCCCTGAGCTCCGACCTGCCCCCCACCCTGAGCCCCAACCTGCATCCCCAAGCAACATCCTGAGCCCTGACCTGCCCCC
>QEPC01013456.1:2175461-2256907 GCA_003113815.1 Sphenodon punctatus | reverse complement strand
AAAATCCAGGCTGGGCAGGGTGGGTGGGGGGTGTCCCCCCTTCCACCCGCGCAGCCTGGGAGGGAGAGGGGGGAGGAATTAATTTATTTCATTGATTTCAATGGGGACACAGTGCCCCATTGAACTCAATGAAATAAAACCGCTACCGGTATTCCGGATTTAATCCGGGAATCTGGTTTTTCGAGAACCGGTAACCGGTAAATCCGGTAGCCGGTAATGGGCCCGGGGTCCCACCTCTACAGTAAAACACAAGTTCAATACACTGAAACAGAAAGTTAATGTATTGAAACTCAAAATTAATACACAGCTGGCCAAAAAATATATGCTTATAATAGGAAATACATGACACCATGTCGCCCAGGATTTTCTGCCCTGAGACAGCCCAGGGAGTGGCCTTGCTGGCTGCACATCTGTTTTTACCACATGTCTCCATCTGATATGTTTGGGACCAATGCAGCAACCATACTTTCTCCCTCAGATACTTCAACCATTCTTCAAATCTTGTTCTTTGTATCTTCTGTACCTAGCTTCTAACCACTCACTTTGGTTGCTAGTTCCTCCTGTTCTTGGTTTTGGTCTGTACTCTATACCTTATTGTACCTGTTCCTGTCTCCACTCCACCTCAAGGCTAATCACTCAGCTATTGACCTTTCATGTTCCATGACCTTGAGCTTCTTCCTTTCCCTTGGGTCCAACATTTCTCTCAACTCCACAGTTTCTAACCTGGTTTGCCTTTAACCATACATCGCCTACTCACCTTGAATTTACATCAGTGCAAACTTCGCTTCTAGGATAAAATCCTGGACCTGGCTCAGACTCATGTCTGGCTCTGCACTCCATCATTCAGTTGGGGTCCTGACAGAAAAATTCAGACAGTGGTATAACCAAAGTCTTTCATATGGGGGAGGGGTGATTTCTCTTTGGAGTGGGGGTTCAACTAGGAGGGGGCAATAGACAGAGAGAGGTGAGAAATGAATTGGGTGGCACTGACCTTGAATGGTGGGCACAGCCCTTTCACCCCCACCCACCCCGGACCTGCCTTGGTTATGCCCCTTGATTTGAATGAGGGAAATTCTATTGCAGTACCTATACCAAACATAAATTGGCAAACAATATTTTCCCCAATAAAAGAGGATGAATGAAAGAAAATATTTAAAAACAAGGCTTATTTTTCAGTCCCCTTCAAGAACACACTTCTATGTGATCCAAAGGCATCAGATCCAAAGCTAGAATAAGTTGTCTTCCATGGGATTTGGTAGGGACAAATTCAGACTCAGATTAAAAGGTATGTTTTCTACTTTTAAAAATGTTTTACATCAGGAAACAACCAGCACATGAAGACAGATACAGAGATTCCAGTCTGTATAGGGGAGCACAGTAAGATGCACTTCTACTGGATAAAAGCAGACACAGCCAATAAGTGAGCTCACACAGACAATAACTCTCTGCCAAGCACAAAAGAAAGAGATAGGTGTTTTTTTTAATGGTGCTATTGTGTTTTCCATTAGTTATTGCAAAGTAATATATATTGAGTAACTGGACCATGAAATCACACTTTCATGCAGGATTTGAATCTCCTTAATTAAACAATATTTATCCATCGAACAAATTACATAGCACTTCTTCAATAACAAGGAAATGTTTGGCAATAACTGGACTTGGTGAGGAGTTTTTTCAACAACAAAGCATTACCATGTACTTTACCTTTCATCTTAGAGGTGAGATGCACTGAACTGGATATTTATTCTTAAAATTCCACATAAAAGAGACAAAGGGCTGTTTTGAGATGCTACCCTACATGACCACCCAGGAGCCCCGGAGCCAATCACATATCTGAAGGTGGAACAACAGGATGCAGGTTCCCATGAGTCATGGAGCACTCACTCAATACATGGAGCAATGCTGGGAAATCAGAAGTGCTCCATGTGGGGCCAGCCAAGTGTATGGTGACTGCTCCCATGGCTGGGGTCGCCATACTAGGACCTGCCCATTTGAAGCACTCCCCACTTACTCCACCTGCGTGTGTGCTTTGTAGCAGTGCTACTCGTTACCCACAGACCCCTCCTCCCCATCACTCTACTCATTTAAAAATGCCCAAAGATTGGTATTGTATGCACCTTTAATATCTATCGATCACAGAGTGATAATTTGCTTTTGACTTGCCCTTTGGCTGAAAGTGAGTCAGTTAATACTTCTTGATACGCTTTAATATTTTAAAGACTTTTTGAAATGTCACAATTTTAATCCATGGACAACAGCAGCACCACCCTAAGTGTTTCCCCATTTTACTCAGCGATACTGGAACTTTTGTGACATTTAAAACAGATCTACCATGTGGTATCACTGAAGTGGTTGGTGAAAAGGCACTCGGGGGGGTATCTTTGGGGCAATGTCTGAATCCACCCATCCATACACATAAGTCAAAAGGAGCTGGTGATACAGTCTTGTCTGACCTGCTGTATAATAAACCTGTGACAGAGTTACTGAACGTCCTTGCAGGTCCAGGCCCATGAGGCTGGGATAAGTGCCTGCAGATGAGCAGTCCTCCTGGAGAGAACTGGGCTCTGGTAAGTATATGCCTCTTTAAGCAATCAAGTGATGAGGGAACCAGTTACAGTCAGCTGAGTGTCTCCAGCTGGGTATGGCTTTGTAAGCCAACTCATACCCTCCAACAGTACTTTTTTCTCCAGTAAAGTAATGGGTTTTGTTATCTTGTTGAGGCTACAAGGAGTTCCTTGCTGTCCTCATAGTGTCTGCAAAGTCACGCCCAGCGGAGCTGTTTCAGGTGGTGCAGGGGCTGGTTAGTCCGGCCTCCCTCCGCCTGGATTGGGACTTGTCCCAGGCCTGCTGTGAGGAGTTTGTCAACTACTTTGCAGACAAGATTGCTCAGATTCAGACCGAATTTGACGTTGGATTAGGGACAGTAGGGGAAGAGCGCGAGGGGATGGAAGTCCTGTCTGGTCCAACTTTGTGGGGGGAATTTCAGGAAGTGACGCCGGCCGATGCTGTGGATGTTTTGGGGTCTGTGAGGGCCACCTGTTGCGAACTTGATCCATGCCCGTCCTGGCTGGTGAAAGCCTCCAGGGAGACGTTGGGGACGGTGCTGGCGAGGGTTGTTAATGCGTCCTTGCAGTAGGGGAGGTTGTTGCCTTGCCTCAAGGAGGCTGTGGTGCGCCCCCTGCTGAAGAAACCATCTTTGGACGTGGATGCACTCACCAGTTACTGGCCTGTCTCTAACCTTCCCTTTTTAGGGAAGGTTATTGAGCGGGCAGTGGCACTCCAGCTCTAGTTGGATCTGGATAGCATCGGTTTCCTAGACCCTTTTCAATTGTGGTTCTGTCCCGGCTACGACACTGAGACGGCGTTGGTGGCCTTGGTAGACGACCTCCGCCGGGAGATGGATGCAGGATGTTCAACATTTCTCATCCTGCTAGATCTCTCGGCCGCTTTTGAGACCGTGGACCATGGGTTGCTATTGAGACAGCTGTATGACCTGGGGGGTCTGGACGGGACTGTTCTTGAATGGTTCGGTTCATTCCTCTCGGGGAGAAGTCAGCGGGTGCTGTTGGGGGATGAGACATCGTGCCCCCGCACCTTATCATGCAGCATTCCGCAGGGTTCTATTCTGTCTCCGTTATTATTTAAAGAATACATGAAGCCCTTGGGGGAGGTCGTGAGAGGGTTCGGAGTGCGGTGTAACCAGTATGCTGATGATACTCAGCTGTACCTCTCCTTTTCAACTGACCCAGACCCTGCTGTCTCGTTGCTATCCCAATGTTTGGAGGCCGTGGCGAAATGGATGCAGCAGAGAAGACTGAAGCTCAACCCCAATAAGATGGAGGTGATGTTGGTGGGGAGACCGAGGGAGGTAGTCGCGCCCCTGGTTGGGGGGGTCACCCTCCTATAGCTCAGCAGGTCCAGAGTCTGGGGGGTGATACTGGATGCAGATCTCCGCCTGGAGTGGCAGGTGGAGGCAGTCACTAAGGCTTCCTTCCGCCATCTACATCTGGTGTGTAGACTGCGTCCGTTCATCTCCGGACAAGACCTGGCCTCCCTCACCCATGCTTTCATCACCTCGAGACTGGACTATTGTAACACGCTCTCTGTGGGGCTTCCCTTGTTCCTGGTTTGGAGGCTGCAGCTAGTGCAGAATGCAGTGGCTCGTCTCCTTACGGGGACGGGCCGTCGGGAGCATATTACACCTGTGGCCCGAGCTCTGCACTGGTTGCCGATAGTGTGCTGAGCCAAGTTCAAGGTTTTGGTGTTGATCTATAAAGCCCTTCACGGTCTGGGCCCCTCATACCTCAGGGACCGCCTCATCCTCCGTGCCCCAGAGGGGATCCTACGGTCAGCCGAGGGTGCCTTCTTGGAGGTCCCCCATGTTAAGCGGGGGGCCACAATGGAGAGGGCATTCTCGGTGGCCGTGCCGTGCCTTTGGAACTCCCTTCCGAAGGAAGCTCGCCTGGCCCCCAGCCTGTTGACATTCCAGAGAAGTTGCAAAACCTGGCTGTTCACCCAGGCCTTTGGGGAGGGTGGGAGGGTAGGGTGAGGTTTTTTTTTAGCTCCCCCATCTGATTTATTATTTATAATGTTTTAAGCCCTGTTTTAATAATTTATATTGTTACAAATGATTTTAAATTGTATTTTATGGTATTATATTTTTTATTGTTGTAAGCCACCCCGGGCTGCTTTGCAGGAGGGGCGGGGTATAAATGTATAAAATAAATAAAATAAATAAATCTTGTACCGAGTTCAGCAGATGATGGGGGTGGGGTGGTCATTAACACCTCATTAATCCAGCAGGAGAAAGAGCTGCAACTCCTATGCCTATTGTTTAATCATTGGTTGAGGGTCAAGGTGGAGCACATTGTCACGGGTTGGAGGTCCGCACCCCCACTTTACCGGGTTTGAGTGACTCAGTTTCCCTCGCGCACAGCGCACTTGAATTAGTTTCTCCCTCTGGCTAATTCAAGTCTGCTGCAGGGACAACTCCTTTGTCACTCAAGGGCCCGATCTTTCCTGTTTACAGACTCTTTACCCTCTGGGTTTGCAAGAGCTTGAGAACTCTTGTTGCTCACTTGTGTTCCAATGTTAGACACAGACACTTCTTCATAAAGATAAGAATTTATTGATTACATAAGCAAGATTGTTGATACAGAGTGGTAACTAGAAATCAAAGGTAAATATAACACATTCCTAACCTATACTGGTTGAGTTCCTAAATAAGCCTCTTACCCTACAAAAGATCTATAAGTTCCTCTCAGTCCTTGATGTAAGCGACTGGGCCTTCTGCCTTAGAGTTGCTAGAGAGTAAAGTCCTGTCTCTCAGTTCATGGTTTCCAGCCTTGCTGACTGGCAGGTTTTGTATGCACATGCCGCTGCTTAAGATGGCTAGGCGAGAGAGCTCTGGTAGTCACTGCCCCCTCTGGGGTACAACTCCTTATATCCCCAGGAGGAAACTCCTCATATCTTCTCGAGGCTTCTAGAATTCCCTTTGTTGTCTTTATCAGCTTTTCTGTGTCTCTTGCACGTAGGCAATGGCTGCCTGCATTCGCATATTAAATGTCTCTGGCCATCCGTCTGGGGGGAATCAACAAACTGTCTTTCCATTTCCTGGGACTTGGTTCCGTGTCACAGCCCTGATTTGAGTTTTACATTTTTCAGTTGTAACATTACATACATGTTGAACCGCTTGCTTCATATATTTACTAGACTTGTAGTTTACATGTGGGCCAGTATAGTTTACATGTGGACCAGAATCACACGTGTGTGACCCTATGTTTCTCCGTGACACACAACTCCTCACTTTAACAAGTTTGGGATAAGCCGTATTATCAAAGAGCAAAGAAAAGTAACACCAAGGCAGGAGGGAACTGTGTGCCTGGGACCAAGAAAAAAAAAAAAAAAAAAAAAAAAAAGAGAAGAGGGGAGGAAGGGAATGTGTTTGAGAGAGATATGATTCTTTAGCATGCTGAAAGGCACTAATACTTCTTCCACCAGAGGGTCTTTAAGAGTTTAGAGCCAAAGTCAATGCACCCTGTTGCAGCTTAGCATTATCAGTGACTAAGTAGTTACAGGATCAGGGCCCAGAAACAACTGCATGCTAGCTCAGAGTCTTTATTTACAGCTCCATCCAATCTCACAGCCCTTAGACATAACTGAGTTCACAATAATTCCCCAAATCCTTTCCAGGCATGCCATCAAGCTCTGCCTCTGCTTAGTCTCATTACTATAATCCAGCTTGCCTTTGCTTGTTGGAATCTGACTGGTGTCTGTTGTCCAGGGGGGCGAGAACTTTCTTCCCCTTGTACTTCTCCTAAGTCAGGTTCTCAGTGGCTCCTTACTATCCTCACCCTTCAGCAGACAAACAGTCAGAGCAGAACTCCCTCTCCTGCTGAAGCCTGTAGTAGACTGCCATCCACAGCAGAATGCTTTTTCTCCTGCTGAGCTGACTGAGCACTGCCTGCTATAGTCCATCAGCTATATAGCTGGGTAGCCATGCCCACCTCCCAGTTATTTCCACTTCCTGTTTAATAGCCATGGGATCAGGTTCCACCTCCAAGGTAGCCAGTTGCGCAGTGGTGCTTAATTAGCTCCAGGCCAGCCAATTAGCAGCTTGTGTTGGCTGCTTCTCCGCTTAGCTGGTTATGTTCATACAGCTACTTCAGCTATTAGGCTGCAATCTGTTATGCACCCACTTGAGAATTTTGACTTTTTAATAGACTGTCAACTTGAAGCATCTGTTCTGCACACGCTAACGTATGTATAGGCAGAGCCTCTCACGTGGACATCCTTTATTCCAGTTCAGCCCCCAAAATAGTGGGTAATTACACGTTTTCATAAGCACATGCAAAAATATTCCAATTAGGCATGGTACGAGGTGTACCTATTTCTCTCTCTCAGATGTTAGGTGAGGGGGGATGCCAGCTGAGCCTCAGCAATACAAGGTCTAGCTGGGAAGCTCACAGGAAGACTACCAGACAGAAGCCAGAGGGCTCTGTGTCTGAAGGGATTGCCTTGGAGGCCCAGTGGAAGGGGGCCAGGGAGGCTGCCCTGAGGCCGTGCAGTCCACAGGGCTACCCTTGGGCGACCCTTGGTTGGCAAGGGGCGAGGCAAGTGGTCCTAGTGCAAGAAAGGGAACTGGCTGTCAGGGAATGCACCAGGCCAGAAGCCCAGAGAAAGTCATTGTGATAAGGGCAAAGTATTGGATGATCAGTATTATATGTGTGGACATGGGATAAAGGCAATGCACTGTATAACTAAAAGCCATGTTGGTGAACAAAAGTTGCTGTTTGGACTTGTTTGGGATCCTGCAGCAACTTACTCTAGGTGCAGGAAGAATCACTTCCAAAGCCAAATGAATTTTGTCTCATTATGACTAAATCAAACCCATGTACTTGGCTTTAGCTAAAGTACAACTCTTATAAATGGCGTTGTCCTGTCTTTTTAGAGTGCTGGTGAATTCAAAATCTTGGCAGCCTGTTCTAATAGTTAAACACTGTCACTGATAAAATGTTGTGCCTTATTTCTAATTCAAATGGGTCCAGTTTTAACTACCAGGTATTGGCGGGTTTTGTGCATTTCGGATTCGTATCCTGTACCTATACATTGTAATGAAGTTATCTCTCAACCTTATTTTTTAATAAATGATAGATTGATATCCATAAGCCTCTCACCATTAGACTTCTGTGTGTGGGAATGTATATGCGTGTGCACATACACAAACACACACAGTGTATGCCATTTTGACCTGAGCTTTAAGATCTCTAGTGGTTTAACTTGCCTAGACAATATCAAATGTTCCACCTGATTTCTCAGACTTTGTGCACTGTATGCTTTAGCGTATGCTACTAGCATAAGAATAACTGTTTATGTAGCTTTTATTTCCAGCACATATGCTATGGTAAGCTACTCAGTAATACTTGGGCATTACTGAAATTCATACCTACATAGGAACTGCAGCCACATGATAATTTCATCCTCTACAGCAAATAAATGTTTTAAGGGTCTTTTTGCTATTTTACAAAGCTGCTTTCCCTAATGAGTGTCATGAGCACATTTGGGAATTGGGATTCTCCAATTTCTACAATGTTGCCTTCAGGCAACATTAAAGTAGAAGACTGGCTTTCTGATTTCCCTTGTACAGAGATTTTTCTCTCCACCTGCCCCTGCTTAAGAAATGTCAAGAGCGTGTATCACTTGTGAACAGAGCTTCAGGGCAGTCCTGGAAAATCAAATCTCTGAGTGTGAGAATTGCAGAGAGTAGGTATAGCATAGGCACCAGCAGCGGTGCAGGTTTCCACACAGCATCCTGGGAATGTACCAGAAGACTTCATTTCCTAGCATTAGAAACAATGGCGCCGGGCGACTCCGGGGTGTTTTGAGACGTGGCCTAGATAAGACCTTGGCTATTGCAGTCTTATCTAGGCTGTCTCAAAACTTCTGGGAGTTGTCCAGTGCTGCTGTTTCCAACGGCGCTCAGATGACCTCTGGTCCAGCAAGGAGTGTGTAAAGCAACCCCATGGGGGGTTTCCCTGAGCTGCATTTTTAAACTGTGGAAGAATGCTCGCATGTTTGAAAAGGCCCACAGTTACAGAATAAACCAAAGATCTTGCACCAGATGTTTGAAAAGATTTCCCTTCTTTGTTCCCCATTATTCTTTGTGCTTGTTGAAATGAAAAGTTCTGGTAACATGGAATCCAGCAGCCCCTGTCATTCCTTCATTCTCTGGCACCCAGCTGATATCTGCCAAACAGCTATATGTTCCTTTTGAACCTGGTATTTCATTTCCACCCTTGAGCTTAACAGCCACTACTCCCTGGAAGTTCATACCCTGGAAACTCTCAAGATATCTGTAGCCACAGATTCAACTGGCTCTTCAAACACCATGAGCCTTATGATGCTTCTCACACCAGTTTAAAGCAGAACAAATCCTGCTGAGGTCAATGGCACGACACTGTGGCATAAGTAAGAGTTGCAATCCCAGTGGCTTTTCTTCTGCATTCAACACCTGAGAAATCCACCGAGATATATTTATTTATTTATTTATTTCGTAGATTTTTATACCGCCCCATCCTGCAAAGCAGCTCGGGGCGGTTAACAACAATAAAAATAATTTAAAACATATAAAATACAATATAAAATACATCAATAAAACAGGGCAGTGTGCATAAATAAATATATAAGTGGGGGATTAAAACTCACCCCCCGCCTCCCTCCCAAAGGCCTGGGCAAACAGCCAGGTCTTACAGTTCCGCCGAAATGTTAAAAGGCTTGGGGCCAGGCGAGCTTCCTCCGGAAGGGAGTTCCACAGCCGCGGCCCTACCACCGAGAATGCCCGCTCCATCGTGGCCCCCCGCTTAACACGGGGGACCTCCAGGAGGGCACCCCCGGCAGACCGCAGGAGCCGTTCCGGGGCGCGAAGGGCGAGGCGGTCCCTAAGGTAAGAGGGGCCAAGGCCGTATAGGGCTTTATAGATCATTACTAGGACCTTGAACTTGGCCCGGCACACTATCGGCAGCCAGTGCAGCGCTCGGAGCACCGGTGTAATGTGCTCCCGGCGACCCGTCCCCGTAAGAAGACGGGCCGCCGCATTCTGCACCAGCTGCAGCCTCCGGGCCAAGAACAAGGGAAGCCCCACGTAGAGCGCGTTACAGTAGTCGAGCCGCGAGGTGACGAAGGCATGGATGAGGGAGGCCAGGTCCGGGCCAGAGACATACGGACGCAGCCTACGTACCAGATAAAGCTGGCGGAAGGCAGCCTTAGCGACTGCCTCCACCTGCCGCTCCAGACGCAGGTCTGCATCCAATACTACCCCCAGACTCTGGACCTGCTGAGCTACAGGAGGGAAAACCCCACCAACTAGGGGGGCCACCACCCCCTTCGCCCTCCCCACCACCATCACTTCCGTCTTATCTGGGTTGAGCTTCAGTCTGCTTAGCGACTGCCTCCACCTGCCGCTCCAGCCACAGGTCTGCGTCCAATATGACCCCCAGACTCCGGACCTGCTGAGCTACAGGGGGGAAAACCCCCCCAACCGGGGGGGCCAATCTCCAATCTTCATAGACAAATGAGACAGTAGCCTGTGTTAGCCTGGGACTCACCTGATCATCAATTAGATCCTCGCCAGATGTGCACACACTACAGCCTTGGGGCTGGTGGCTGGCTGGCGGCTGCTACAGGATGTGTCATTGGGAGAAGGTCAGTGAAGGTCGGTAATACAGCCCGGGGCTAAGACTCACCCAGCCACACTAATCCAGGATAACATGCACCCTCCCATTTGTAAGGGCCTCCTGTTTGTTGGCATGGCTCCCAGTATCAGTGCTCAGCTAGTCTGCCAAATAGCTGGTTGGGGGGTGGGGGACTGGAAGAGCATGCTCGGCTGACCCACCCAACAACTCATGGGTTCCACTGTGTGGTTTTAAGATATTGTGAGCCTCTCCAAGCTGCCTTAGGGCTGGAGGGAGCGGGGTATAAGTTTTTAAAAATTAATTCATTAATTCATTAATTAATTTATTTATTAATTCATTAATTAATTAAATGACAGGGTGTTCTGGAGAAGCGCACTCAGTTGGCATGCTCAACAGCTGATTGGGGGAGGGGGCTGGATAACCACATGCATGATGTGACCCTACTTGAGATCCAGACCTATCATTTGGGAGTTTCTTCATGAGGCTATGGGTTTACTGGAGGGCAAGTTCCAGTCCATATTCCAAACTTTAATACAAGGGCTTGGGTATAAGAGGCAAATGACTGGGGCAAAAGCTGTACTTAATACTGTTGAAATGACATAATACAGCTACTACATGGCCACAAGTAAAGCATTAGGGGAACAATACCCATCGGTGCCCTACATCTGACAAGAAAAATACTGATGGATCCTCATAGAGATCCACCAGTCCCAAGGGTGTGGCCCCTTGGGGCCCTTCGGGGCCAGTCGGGAGTTAGGGGTCCGAGTTTTGTGACTAGGTGGGAGGAAGTTTCCCAGGGTGTGCCTTTTGTTAAAATGGGACTTGGTGCGGGAACTGCTCATTGTAATCCCTGTGGGAGTTTTTGACTTATTCTGTATTGTTTAAGGGGCCTGCCTTTGGCCGGCCATGAGGCAGAGGCAGGAGATTCTGTGAGTCTTTCTATTGTGTAGGGGCTGTTATTATTTGCTGATGAGGAGGTTGGTGTGGCCAACTCCCCCCCGGTGAGAGAGGGGTGGAGCCGGTTGAATTCCCTGGTGGCAGCAAGGGATATAAGGTTTAGTGATGGGACCTGGTTGCCTGGGTGTGGAGGCATTGGTCGAATGAGGCATCAGTTGGGGGGGGGTTTGCGTTGATATTTTGTGATATGTTGTTATATTATTGCTTTTGTGCTGGGTCCCCTGCGTGGGAAAACAAACCCAGGTATGTATTTATTGTACTGTGAGCCGCCTCGAGTCATTCTTGAGAGAGTGCGGGATATAAATTAAAACGTTTTGTTATGTTATGTTATATCAACCCTACCTTTATCCTTCCCAAACATGTTCCGCTTAGATCAGATGTCAGTAAAGAGTAAGACTGTGGATTCATTTTGCCAAGGTTTGCATTTTGTTATCTGAATCCAGAAGAGGTGGAAACTGGCATGACTTTTTTGCATCAACTTCACTTCTATGATTCACTTAGAAGTACGGTTGTCACTTTTTGCAGTTGGACCTTGAGACTCCCATTTTGGCCTGTGGGAGTCTCAGGGTCAAACCACAAGAGGCGGCAACCCTTCTTAGAGCCTGTTTTTCTCCCAATCCATGCAATTTAGTTGCTATATTTCTGTTACTTCTTCATATCAGTCTATGCGGTTATGGTGAATGATGTGAGCGTTGTGACTATAAGCAATTCTCTGGCATTAAATCTAATCTTCTGAGCCTGCAACCAGAGTGTGGAACAGGTGGTGAACAGTGAGTGTGTTGCTCAAGAGGGACTTTACCAATTTGTTTTCATTTTGCATGATGTAAATATTCTTTTTACAGCATAAAATTCTGAGGAAATGCTTTTCCTGTCTGCTGCTGCCATGACAAGTTAAATAAATAAATAAATAAATCCATGACAAGTTAAATAAATAAATAAATAAATCCATGAGGCTAAATTTTTCATTCTCTTTAATTATTTACCCCTTTTTCCTTTCCTGCCAAAGTAAGTAGGATTTTTCCCTTTCTTACACTTGAATTGATGGTTCTTTAATAAATATATAATTAATAGTTATACTGGACTATATAATGCATCTCTCCTTAGCTCTAAGCCAATGGTTCTACAACTCTTTGCCTATTTGACGAGATTCATGTATTTACTTATTTACAATTTACCCCATCCTTCCCTGAAGGTTCAGGGTGGCTCACAAAAAGCATAAAACACAATTAAAATACATTAAAATAGAACCCAACAAAAAACCCTATCCAGTCCAACCCCAACCACCCAACAACCTGCCAGCCAATCCCTATCCCCACCTACTAAATGCTTTACTAAAAAGAAAGGGCTTACACCACCTTCAAAAGATGCTCAGGCTCAGACCCAGATGAACCTCCAAAGGGAGGGAGTTCCATGACATTTGGGCAGTAACCAAGAATGCCCCCCGAGTGCCACTGTCATATGGACAAGAGTGGCAAATGGAACCCAGAGAAGGGTCCTTTGACCCCAACAGAAGCAATAACTTGTGGAGTATATCAAATACCAATCAGGATTGTGACTCTATCCACAAATAGTACAATTCCACTTGAGGTCTCAACGCATAGATTGGAAACGTGTTCTAATCATAAAAGGTCCAGCTTCTCCATTCCACTAAATGCACACTGCAGCACAAAGTTAATTTATATCAGCTAATATTTTCCACGCAAGATTCCTTCCTGTGTACGGGAAGTCTCCATCAGCATATTAGTTGCAATACCAACTGCTATGCCTAGGAAAATAATTAGAAGAGAGAGGTGGGAGTAGATCAATGAGGGAGGGATTATAGTGTAGCTAAACTCCTTTGCCCCTGACCCTCCATCGTTATAATCTCCACTGCAGGGTTTACATCAGTGGTGGAAGTTAGAGTGAAGCCATATTTCTCAAACTTATGCCAGGGCTGGGCTGATCAGAGAGGAATAATCCATTTCTGTGACTGTCATTCTTGTAGTACAGACACGTTATCTGACTTGCCCCAAAGTCAGTATTACAAGACTCCTTGGCTCACAAAGCCTGAGACTCACTCATCATGTCCTACTCTACTCAGCACCTTCCAATCTAGAAAAATAAGGCAGTACTAAAGTAAACAAATAGGGAGCCCTGATTGTCACTGGGTGTTTTCAGACGAGATGCTACCCTGCATGGCCACCATGAGTCATGGATCTGATTGTCCGTCTGAAGGAGGAGCAGCGAGATGTGTTCTCCCCTGAGTCACAGAGCACCCACTCTCAGTCAATCATAAACCAATGCTGGGAAATTCAGAGAGTGCCATGTGGGGAAAGCCAAATGTGTGGTGGCTACTTCTATGGCTGCAGTAGCCACACTGGGAGATGCATGTTTCTTTTGCTCCCCATGCCCTCCCCATGTGTGGGTGCTCCATGGCAGAGCCATGGGACAGCCATGGACACACACACACCCCAGTCGACTTGCTTTTCTGAAAACACCTTGTGGCAGGGCTGTGCCACAAGATGGCGCCTGCCATGTGGGACACCGAAAATGGCCATCATAGGAAGTGGAACTGTTTGGGGAGTGACTCCAGTTATATAAAGAGAAGAGGAGGACAGCTGGAGCAGCAAACCCAACGAGTTTGGAGGACCCCACTTTGGAGACAGACAGTGTGGGAAGGAAGGTACCCAGGGGCCCATAGAAGTTATACCCCTAAAACTTGCTGGGACTGTGGAAAAGGGGGAACCCCAAGACACTGTTATTATTGTGGACAGTGGGGACATTTGTATAAAAGGTCCCCCTCTATAATTGAGAGGAGTTACCCCAGAACAAAGCTCATAAGACTGTGTTATGCATGTTGGCAAGAGGGACATGTAAGGAGGTATTACCCCTCTGGAAATGATAGAAGGCTTTGTTGGGACTGTAACAAGCTGGGACACTTGAAGAAAGACTGCCCAGAAATAGAAAGCCAAGAGGCTGGGGAAAAGGTCCAAAAAAACAGTGGGGTCACCTGTAAAGAAACAGGTTGAAAAACAAGGGTACAGAGGCCAGGAAAGAGAAAGATCTGCTGGGCCTGCAATAAAGAGGGCCCTGCTACACACCTACTGTGAGAAGATCGCTCCTCTCCATTGGGTGCTTTAAGATGGATGGCAGCCCTGGTTCTGTTCGTGCCAGCCTACTTCACTCCCAGGCTGGCCCAACTGTCTAAAGGTGCCTCCATCAGATGTGCAACTGGATTAGGCTGTGCCGTCTCTGAGACAGCCCCACCAGTGGTGTTCTGGAACATTCCGGAGCACCGCAAGTGCAGCAAGATGGTCAAACCAGGGGCGCTGGCCGAGACCGGAGCTGCTGTCTGTCTGCTCAGCAGAACGGCGCTATAGCTCCATTTAGCCCCTTTAAAAATGAACACTATCCCCCCTCACCCACATATGTGACTGGGTGAGTAAGGGGGGGCATCCAAGTGGCCGCTGGTGAGGATGGGTGGGGGTGCATTCACACTCCAGCACTCCACCTACCTCCACCAATCCCCCACGCATGGAGGCCTTGGGGAAAATGGAGGTGTCTCCATTTATGGAGATGGGTGGAGGTGGGTGGGCATCCATGTGATGGGCCGCCCACATGCCACGGCCTCCACCCATACCCCCCACACCATTGTTCCCCCGGGCCCATGTGAAAAGGACCTTAGTCTAGCCGTTGCCCTCAGCAATGCTATAGAGTTGCGGACACCAGCCTAGAGAATCAGGTCGCCTGTAACTTTATGGTGTGGGGGACGACTCTACACAGGTTGACCTCAGGCCAGGGAACCCGCCAGGTCTGTTTGAAGCTAACCCAGCTGGGCCTGGATGCACTCAGATGTGGGGGTGCACCCACAGAGCACCTCCAGGGGCAGGCTGCCTCTGCATCCATCACCCGTTGTTGGGTGCAGTCATAGTCAGTTGGATGCAGTTTCATCCTGGCTGCCAGGTTAGACATATGGCCAATCCAATGAGATCCTTCCCCTTCCAGGGTGAACAGAAGTCCAACAAAACAAAACAAATTCACCAAAGGCCTTTTCATCTTTCTTGGTTGACAGCTTTCCTGCTAGGGTACACATTAAACCTCTTCCTCTTCCCACACCACCTCTACACAGTGTTCCCATGCTCTTAATGAGACTCCCTCTATTACTTTCCTAAACACTGGAGCTGTCCACTTCAAAGTAGGACTGTGCAATTCATTTTGTTATTATGATAACGAAAATGATTTTTTTTTTGTTTTTGTTTTCATTATTTTAATAACAAAAATGAAAAATAATAATGAAAATAAAAACAAAAACAATTTTTCATTTTCAAAATAATGGGAAAACAATGAAATGTATTTCCAGCTATAACCTTTTGGTTTCTTATTCAATTCTGCTGAACCTTGGGGAAATTGTACCCCCAATAGAGTGCTCTATGTGAACCAAATTTCTCAATATTTATGAAAACGAAAGATTTAAATAACGAAAATGAAAAATGAAAACGAATAATGACATGGGTCCCTGGTGCACACCTCTACTTCAAAGTCATATCTCCTGCTTCACTTTTCATATAGCCTCACATCTTACAATAGACCTTCTACTTCTGTGGAGTATCTAGTCCTTCTACATTATACTTCAGCACAACTCCTCTGGGGCTGCCCTGTCAGCTCTCTTGCTGATGGGAACCCCATGACCAGTGCTGCTCTGGGCACCAATTATACTGCTACAAGCAAGGCTGCTGTGACTGTTGCTGTTGCAGAGGTCTATCTTTGTGCTTTTTTGCATGCCTGATCCCCTCTCCAACATGATGCTGTTCCAGCCTACAGTTCCCATCCTTCCTCAGGGAACATCTGTCCTTGAAAGGTTGAGATCGCAGATGTACTGGCCCTACCTCAAAAGCTAGCACACTTGGTCACATGCACCAAACAGGAAGGCAAAATCCAGGTCTTCTGGAGGCGTTTTACTGGGAATACTCTCACTCCACATCCAAATGAGCCAGGAGCCGCATTCAGAAGAGGCTTTCGTTTCTGCAAAGTTTTCAAGCTTAGCTTCCAGTGGAAACCCTTGGAGTAATGAGGAAGTCACAAAAGCTGGAATAACTGTATTAAAATCTGACTTATTCTTAATTGCGATTAAATAGATTTCTAGATGTTTAAATACAGAGTTAGACATGTTATTCTTTGGTTTCATAGTAATCACGTGATGACTTGGTTTTCAATAGTTCTCATTCAATCATTTAAATAACAAAACAGCATCTGCTTCTGCGATTTGAATCAGATGTCTTTGGGTGTTTTTACACACACATTTCTCCTCCATGTTTGCTGTTACATCCTGAACTTTCTGTGTGTCTAAATCACTCACCCAGATCTTAAACATCCGGCTCTTTCAACTTCTGCGTAGAACTTCTCCCAGAACTTTTATATGTAAAAGGTTCTCCAGGTAAACTGCTTTGCTCCAGGCAGCTGTGGTCACTTGGTTTCCATGATAGCCTATCACGTCTACAGCTGCGGCTACTTTAGGCTTTAGGCCTCAGGGCAGTGTTTGTGTGAAGAATGCATCCGGGAACTGCCTCAGGGTAGTGTGTGTGAGAAGAATGCATCCAGAACATACTTGTGGACTTGTAAACCCAGAAGATTGAAAAATCTGGAACTTTAAGGTGTGTGTAAAAAAAAATTGCCCCTTTGAGAGGAACATGAGAATTACCATAACAGATCTGAAATCCATGCAGGTTGACATTCTGAATTTGCTGATGGGCACCAATACGAGATACATCAGAGGAAGATGAAAAACATCCCTAATAGATAATCCCATCACTAGGGAGGTTTTTTCCTATCCCCAGTAGGGGAGTACTTGTTCCCTAAAGCATGAATGTTTATACAGCCTACAAATATTATTCTGTGACAGAGGTTGCCAAAAGATGTATGCTATGAACCAGGGCCAGCCTTACCACATGATGGCAGCCCCAGGCCCCATACTTTCTGAGGGCTCCACAGTGACCTCTATTTTCACCAGGACATGTTGTGTGGGCACCACTCCCTCTCAGTGGGGCCCCAAACATGTCCACCTTCAGGGCACCGCAGAGGCTGTCCCAAGGGGGAAGGGCTGCCAGGGGCCCCACATTTTATCTTGGTCCTTGGCCCCACAAATCCTAAGGCCAGCCCTGCTACAAAGTGCCTGCTGCAAAGCCCATTGTAGCAATAGGTTGCACTTTTGTGATGTCACATAAAATTCAGAATCATTCCAGCTGCTCAGAGAGGAATGAAAAGTGAAGAAGTGTAAAAGGGAAGATGCTGCTGTTTAAAATCTTTGACTGTAGTTCTCTAATTACATTGTATTTTCCATCCCATTGTGTGTACTTTTCCATATTGGATTGTTAATTACTTTCAAAGAAAGGAACGTTTCTTTTGGGTGACCTATAAAATATTCTATGCCATTTTCCATGTATTATGCTCCAAATACCTTGGATTAAACTGCATTTATGTGATACTAATTATTCTTTTGCTGTGCACGCTAAGCTGTCCCCCCCCCCCAATTCTATAGAACTCTGCCTTGGTTTTCTCAGCAGTTTCCATACTTAAGTGGTCTCTTTCATTCTGCAGCATTTTCATGTGTGACTCCAGTGAGAATCTTACCTGTTTCTCATTTACAATAAAATGTTCTGAGGCCGCTTATTGTATCTCTAAACTACTTTTGCCAGAAGCCATTAGGATTCCAGAACAGAAACTGTTTTCTCACAAATGAAATGATCTTAGTAAAAGACATATAAAAGGAGATACAATAGTGAAGCATTCAACAGCATAGCAAGGACTCTACAGCCTATTTATTTTACCCTTTATAATAGTGATAAAACTGTATAATGCTATCATTATAGCATTATAGACCCGAAATAATTCTGATTATCATCAGTGAGGGGGTAGATGATACTGTTAGCAGGGAAATAGGAATCTTAGCACAGGAAAAATGCACCCATGAAGCCAAAGAAGCTTTTGAAAAAGAAGATACCAATTGCATGTCCCCAATAAAGCTTGTCTTGTATAGGGGGGGATTTTGAATCATGTATACAATTCATGAAGTGGGAAGTGAAGGGGACTCTGTGTGGGTGTTTTTCTGGCTGCTATGAAGAAGGGAAGATGAGCCTGACCCAGGATTGAGTTCACCTGTGCTCTTTTCCCACAGGTAAATATCTGTAGCCAGAGCCCCTGAAGGCATCAATCAAAGTACAACAAAGGGTGTTGGGCCTGCTGGCTGTTGGTCGGCCATTCATGGTCAGTATGACCTTGGGCAAGAAGCTGAACTGCCCATAATGAATTTTATCATCACCTGCCCTTATGGGACAGAATCTGTTGAAACTCACCCCCACCCCACAAGTGTGTTTTATGCAGATATGCTCTGGAAAGGGCAATGCTGGGGGAGGGGCATGTGAGGAGTTTGTGAGGGATGGGAAGTCAAAGTACAGGTTGGGTGGGAAGACATGGATGAGACTAGCCTGGGTGTGAGATGGGGTAGTGGGCTACTCCTCCATGTGCGAGATGGTGGAGTGGGTGGGATAAGAAGGTTATGCATGAGGACTGAGTGAGATTCTTTTCTTGTGTATTCAATTGATGTTTTGTTAATGATTATATTTTTATGTATTTTAACTGTGGGTTTGGGTTTTTGTTTTTTTGTTGTTGTTAATGAGTATATATATATTTTTTGTAAGCTGCTCTGAGCTCAAAGAGGATAGGGTGGGATGTAAATAGAAAATGTAAATGTAAACATGTAAAATATGTTCAGTGATACACATGTATAGTATGTTTTATGCTATGTTGTCCGATTGCCACAATAATTCCCAAACCTTTTCTGGTGGAACTGTGTTAATGATAAACTGATGGATGATGAACTGCCTCACATTATCGATAGAACATTCTTTCCTTCATTCCCTTATTCTGATCATTTTTTCTCTCTTCTTTACTGGCCTATATTTTTCTATTTGTCCTCTTATTTCTATGCATTTTTTCTTTGTGCCTCATGATTATCATTCTTCTTCTTTTCGTCTCTGTTCTCCAGCATACCTAAAATGGAACCAGGAGAGAAAAAACACACTCAATAACCAACAACAACCATAAGTTGTATCCATCAATTCATAGCCCCATTCCCAAGGAAGACATTTAACTTTCTCAGAAGAAGATGCCTTAGAGACCTTCGAAGGGGTGGAGGCCAACTGCAGCTAGATTTATTTGGCCCCATTCCTGGACCTGGTCCCTGGATCCAGTTCCTACACCCAAGCACTAAAAGACTGAGCTCAGGGTAAGGGAACCGATATAAGGGCAGGAGACAGATTAATTACACTGATCCATGATTTGGACCTTCCTCTTACTGAGGAAGGGGCGCCTCCACCCTCAACTTCAAAGCAGTCCTTGGAATTTGTACTCATTTTCAAAGTGGCCCTGGGAAGGAAAGGTTGCCTTAGAGATTCAGGTAAGAGACTTAAGAAGAACTCAGTAACTGGGGGAAGGAATTAGAGTGAATAGCAATGTGTCTGTAATCTAACACATCATGCAGATTAATTTTACTATAGGACTCACCTGTTAGGTTGCACAGTAAGAACATAAGAAGTGCTATACCAGGTCCAAACAATGATCCTTGTAGCCAACTAGCCTGTCTCCAACAGGGGTCAGTTCTGGATAAGCGAGAGGAAATGTACAAAGTAGGGCATATACGGAACAAGCCATTCACTGACATTAAAGTGAAAGAGATCAGAGAGAACAGGGAGACCAGGGTTCAGATCTTATTTTAGCAATGAGAGCCAGTGTGGCATAGATAAGGTACTGGATTTGGATCTGGGAAGCCAGGGTTCAAATTCTGTCCCAGTCATGAACTCACCGGGTGGCCTTGAGTAAGTCACAGCCTCTCAGCTTCAATTCCCCATCTCTAAAATGGGTATATGTGTGTGTGTGTTTCCCTGTGTTCCCCTTACCTTTGTCCATCTTAGATTGTAAGCCCACTGGGTAGGGACCTGTCTCTAAAATTCTGTGACTGTACTCTGCTTACACCTAGTAGTGCTAGAGAAATGATAAGTAGTAGTAGTAGTCACTGGGTGACTCCACATAAGCTGTGGCGAGATTGATCCCCATGTGCCCCGTGGTGGACAATCACTGTTGCCACACTTCGGGGCCAGCAAGGGGAGCAGGACAGAGGGTCGCCCCTCCCCCACAGGGAAGCCAGGTGGACTGGCCAACTGAGGTGCTGGCCATATAAATAGGTATCCATCCCTGCCCCACCCACTTCCCCCAGCCCACTCACTGTCCTTCCCCCGGCCATGACATGGCTGCATGGGACTGGAGCTAGTGGCTGCTGCTCCAAACTCTGCAGTAGACAGTGAAGCTGAGCAGATGGGAACTGGGCACATGAGTGGTGCCGTGCTACTGTGCCTTGGTCAGCCACTTTGGATAAGGCTGCTACACACTGCCTGTCCTGCCTGGCAGTGGGGGGAACATCTGATGGTGCATGGCAAACAATGCACTGCATTGTGTGGTTGGGTTGTCTGGAGTGGATTAAGGCTGCCCAAGGCACAGTAAGTGCATCGTGTGGCTTCACCCACTGAGTGGTCTTGGGCAAGTCTATCTCTCAACCTAGGTGTAAGGTAAACTAAACAAAGGTTGTAAAACACTTTGAACACTGAAAACACTATATATTTGGTAATCAATGATAACACTGATTACCAGTTTCCATCAGTCAGAGGCTAGTCCTGGGACCATCTTGGCTGACAGCCCTTGGTGGACCTTTTCTCCATTCACTTTTCTAATCCTTTTTTGAAACCAGCTGTCCCATTGGCCTTCACATGTTTGCTACTGACTATGGCAATGAGTTCTATAAGTAATTGTTCATTGTCTGAATTTTGTTGGTCTTTTTTGTTTTTTCATTTTAAGCCTAGTGATAGATAATTTCAGAGTGTGTGCCCTAGATCTCACATTGTGAGAAAGGGTAAATTCCATAATCAAAAAACCTCCGGTTTACAAGAAGAGTTAAAGCGCTTGCAAATTCAATCATGTACTAAAAAGCATGGAAATTGCAAGTTAAGGCTCCCGCCTTAACTTCTGTGCCATGTTAGCAGTAAAGACATTGTACAGTCTCACATGTTGTGCTCACTTTCAACTTAGGCTGCATGCACCCACACTTTGCCTTCGTCTTTCAGCCCCAATCCTCTTCCTCTTTGCAGGTTGGGGCAACACTGAACCCGGGGACAGGAGGGTGTGAGCTGGCCCCTCACACCCTCTGTTTCCTCTTTAAGAAAGAGAGAATTTAGGAGTTCGGGCTCCCACCCCTTCTCCCCCTCTAATCTTCTTGGTCCCAGCCCTGTAACAGAGAACCCAGGACTCCTGTCTCTCCACCCCACTCTAATCCAGTAGGCTGCACTCCCTTCACAGGCAGCTCAATAGTCCTGGTTCCAAGCCTGTTCTCCTCTACCCTGCTTTCAACCTTGTAACAGACAACCCAGGAGTCCTGGGTCCAAGTCACCCCTCTAAACCTGTAGCCCCCACTCCCCCACAGAGAACTCAAAAGTCCTTTGAAATACAATGTTTGTCTCTATTTGTCATATGGAACAGAAATGTGTGTGTTGAATGACACACACACAATAAACCAGAAGAGGAAATGGAATAACAGGGAGGGAGGCTATTGGGAGTCAAAGGATAGGGAGTCAACTATGGTAAGTGGGAAAACAATAGGACAGATTCTTCAGATATCCCATCAGTCTTCTGAATCAGTTATTTCACTCATAACCTTGTTTTTGTAACTATTTCTAATTCCTCCTGTCATTCCCGCCACTTACACATCACTGTATTTTTTCCCTGTCATTCCAACCATTCCACTTACTGCATCTGGTGCCTTCCACATTTGTTCCACACATTGCTGACCATTTCACACCCTCTTGCCTTCCCTATGTACTCCCAAAGATGCAACTGTGTTGTATAATTTCACAATCACTCCATTGCATGTTGGAATGGCAATGCTATTTATGTAGAAATTGGAACTGCTGTTGCCTCCATTCCTTCCAATGGCCATTCCATTTTATTAATTTCAATGCATACCTAATTTGGTTTTAATTAAACCTTTGTATACGACTCTGCCCAGCTTCACTGTGTTCTGGGAGGGCAGTGCAGACTAGTGGGTAAGAGGAACGGTTGTGACCCATTAGTCAGATGTCCCATTTTCCCCAACTGAAATGAAAGCATAGAGGGAAAGGAGGCAGTGAGGGGCCAGCTCACGCCTTCCTGTCCCCAGGTTCAGTGTTGCCCCAATCTGCAAATAGGAAGAGAATTGAGGCTGAAAGACAAAGGCAAAGTGTGGATGCATGGAGCCAGAGTTGTAAGTAAGCACAATATGGGAGACTGTGCAATGTCTTTACTGCTAACATGGCACAGAATTTAAGGCCGTAGCCTTAACTTGCAATTTCCATGCTTTTTAGTGCATGATTAAATTTGCAAGAACCTTAACACTATTTGTAAACTGGAGGATTTTTGACTGAAATATCCAAGTTTTTTGTTAAATACAATGCAATGGAGAAACTTTGTTCTGCTGGCACAGTAGAACGCTGAGCAGCACAATCACTATGGGAGGAGGGCTTAGGGGAGGCCAAGGTGGAAGAGCTGATCACTGTAGTTTAGAAGGTTGTTACTTCCTTCAAATAGCAAACAAGGTGAAACTCGATTTTTACTGGTATCTCCGTACTTTATTAAGAATACAACAACTTTGGTTCGGTTTAAGCATTGCAAACTTCAAAAAACTGCTCTTTGTGATCTCTCTAGCTCACGACTTGTACATAAGTCTTCCTCTCTACACCCTACTGTCAGAGATCTTTTAATTGTGCAGCACTGGCCATTCTGCATTCTATAAGGACCTGTACAGAACCCCCTGGCTCATTCACTCCTTGTACAGGGCTCCCTGACTCTGCTGTGCTCATGTACAAAATGCTGCCCATCCTGCAGCTCCCCCTGTATAAAGCTCCTTCACTCATTTCTCCTCTGGCCAGGCCTCTCCACTGGCACAATTATTTAGTTATTATTTATTTATTTACGTAATTTATATCCCGCTCTATCCCGCCACAGGCAACCCAGAGCGGCTAACAACATGATAAAAATATAATATAAAACACCTTCAAACAACATAACGCCTAAAAACACAAACAAATAAACCCTTCCCCCACCCCTCCAACACCCCCAATCCTACCCCTCTCCCTCGCCAAATGCCTGACAGAACAGTCAAGTCTTGAAGTTCCTATGGAAGGCCAGAAGGTCCAGGGCCTGATGTGTCCTCACCGGGAGGGAATTTCAAAGGTGTGGCATGGCCACCGAGAATGCCCTATTCTGCATGGCCCCCCAGGAAACCCGCGGGACCTCCAGAAAGGTGTCCCCAGATGACCGCAGAGGCTGATCCAGAACCCAGGGGGTGAGGCGGTCTCGCAAATAAGCGGGGCCCAGGCCATGCAGGGCTTTATAGGTTAAAACCAACACTTTGAATCAGGCCCGGAAGACTACTGGCAGCCAGTGCAGAGATCGGAGGACTGGTGTAATGTGCTCTTGGTGGCCCAACCCCACCAGGAGCTGGGATGCCGTATTCTGCACCAGCTGTAGCTTCTGAGCCATCACCATAGGTAGCCCCACGTAGAGCGCATTGCAGTAGTCTAAATGAGAGGTAATAAAAGCATGGATGATCGTGGCCAGGTCTGGAACAGAAACCAGGGGCTGAAGTTGCCACACCAGATGTAACTGGCGGAAGGCATTCCTTGCCACAGTCTCCACCTGGAGATCCAGACGGAGCTGCGCATCGAGGAGCACCCCCAAGCTCCACACCTGGGATGTCAACGGAGGGAAACCTCCATCAGTCGATGGAGCTATCAACTCCACTGACCTACCCACTAGCATCACGTCTGTCTTGTCAGGATTCAGTCACAGTCGGTTAGCACTCATCAAGTCCCCCACAGCTGCCAAACACTGGGTAAGTAGCGAGACAGCTAGGCCTGGGTCAGTTGAAAATGAGAGATACAGTTGGGTGTCATCTGCATACTGATGACACCTCACCCTGAACTCTCTGATCACCTCGCCGAGCAGCTGCATATACACGTTGAATAGGATCGGGGACAAGACCGAACTCTGCAGGACCCCATATGAGAGGTCTCGGTATGATGAAAAATAATTACCGAGTACCATCCGCTCAGTTCTTCCAGTCAGGAATGAGTGGAACTATTCAAGAATGATCCGGACCACCCCTGCACTGGCCCATAGGTATGTCACCAACATCTCATGGTCAACGGTATCAATTGCTGCCGAAAGATCTAAAAGGACCAATAGGGTCAGTCGACCTTGGTCCTTTTCTCGGCAAAGGTCATCCACCAAGGCCACAAATGCTGTCTCAGTGCCACGACCCAGATGGAAACCAGACTGCGACGGAGCAAGATAACCGATGCGGTCAAGATGCCCCTGGAGCTGCTGACCCACTACCCATTCAATAACCTTCCCTAAAAAGGAAGGTTAGACACAGGCCAATAGCTGTCAGGGGAGTCAGCATCAAGTAATGGTTTCTTGAGCAGAGGCCACACCACCTCCTCCTTGAGACAGCTTGGCACTTTGCTCTCCCGTAGGGAGGCGTTGACCACCCCGGCCAGCCCCAGCCCCAATGTCTCCCAGCAGCTCTTAACCAGCCAGGACGGGCACAGATCTAATTCACAAGATGTGGCTCGAACAGCCACAAGCACCCCCACCACGTCAGCAGGCGTCACCGACTGAAAGTGATCCCATAAAATTGGACATGTTAGGGCTTCTACACCCTCTACTTTCTCTACTGTATTAAATGCAGCATTGAGGTCTTGGTGAATACGAGCAATTTTATCCACAAAATAATCCATGAAAAGGTCACAGTGGCTAGGAGATGACTCAACCCCCGGTTTGAGGGAGGCTGGACTGACCAGCCCCCGCACCACTCAGAACAGCTCCGCTGGATGGGATTTAGCGGCTGCTATGAGTGCAGCAAAGAACTCCCTCTTTGCTATCCGCATAGCCACGGCATAGGCTCGTAAACTGGCTCTATGTCGCAAACTGTCAGTTTCAGTGCGAGATCGATGCAACCGTCGCCCCTTATGACCATTATTCTGCAGCTCTGTCTCTACAATACTCCCCCACTTTACTGCCCCTTGGACAGGACTCCCTTTCTTGCAGAATGCTGCCCACTCTGCAGACCTCCCCCTGTACTGGGTTCCGTATTCTGTATCCCCAATAAAGCTGATCCTTTTACAGTGTTCCCCTTGTGCATGATTTCCACTGTGGAAGCTATTTACAGACACTCTGCCCCTGCTCTCTCCCCTTAATCCCCCCCCCCTTTGTGTATGCTATTTCCCTGCTCCCCCATAGGATTTACCTCCCTGGGCTGAAGCTCACTCTTAGAGTCCTCCCAAGGGGACTACACTTACCACTCTGCCCCAGAGGGCTGATCTGCACAGGACCCCACCATCTTCCTGCCCCATTCCTGCAGATCACCCACTGTATCAGCCCAGAGAACCAATTACCCCTCATTCCTTAGTGGGGCTGGAAAAGTTGGAGGGAGAAATGCTAAAGTAAGATCAATTCCATCCCGCCTGTAGCCTCCTGTCCCTGTATCCAGGGTAAACCTCTGCCCTCTTCCTGCACCTGGGACCATCCCAGGAAAACTCCGGTGCTCTGGCCCCAGACTTGCTCCTCAAATGGAGCTTCCCATTGGAGCCACAGCTCAGACACCCCACGTTTTTGGAGCGGGAAGGGCTGTCACTGAAATACATGCACTCTGTGGTTCTGGGTGGGTTTATGGGGCAATATCAGCCACCCCAAACATCACTGCGAGATTAGTTAGCTCTGCTGTTTAGCCATCTCAGCATCCCTGGCCCCCAAGCCAAGGTGCCTGCTGTGTGGGATCAGATCAGAATGACCTTCAGCTCTCTCCCTTCCACAGGCCTTGCCTGTCCCCATCAGATCAGCTCTAAACATGGCTGACCAGTCACTCGCACTGCCCCCTGGGACATGCTGTTCCCTCTCTTTCCCCAGCACAGATAGGCTTTGGCAAGCAGTGCTTTTAAACAGTCTCTGCATTACACATAGAATGTTCGTAAACAGTCCACACTGGGATGGTCACCATAGGCTAACACTGAATTTTCAAGATGTCCTAACTTAAAAACTACTAATCGGATTTACAAAACATAAACCAAAGACACACCCCACCAGTCTCCTTGAATTTTCTAAAAGGCTGACACCTCCTCCCAACCAACACAAAACCCCTTTACCCTGCTGAGATCGAGACAGTTTAACTTTTGAAAAAACAGCCTTTCAAAGTGCAGTTTTCAAACTGTGATATCTCAGCTGTTATCCAACCGATTCAGCTGAAATGTGGACAGAATGAACCGCTTTCTCTAGTGATCATTCAACACAAATTTCACAATCCTAACTTTAATCATGCCAATTTTATAGAAAATAGAATGTTGGGGCTTTATCATGGAGGGTTTAACACACCTTAACTATTATTAGAGTGCTCCCGCACTCTAATAATAACAGCTCCCTCTTTATGTCTCTGAACCATTCATGATTTTATAAACTCCTATAATATCTCTCCTAATTTGTCTCATTTTTAAACTGAGATCAATCCCTGACCATGCCCCATACCTGAGATCAGGTGCAAAATCACTATCATAGCACTTTCTCAATTTTCCCTTTGTCCATACTGGGATAAATAGCCACTTAGCAACCTGAGATAACACAAGGCCAGCTGAATCCTCCACCATGCATCAGTAACAGAAGAAGATTGAGGATTCATGCCCAATAGTAACACATAGACCAGCAAAACTACATGAATTATTTAAAGAAAATATATTCCTAAACAGTTCAAAATGATCTCTATTAGGGGAAAGAAAAATGTGTATTAGATTCTGTACACAGGAGAATAGTAGTTGATACTATACCATTTAGTAAATCTGTGTTGTTTTTTAACCAAGTACGTGCAAGTCAGGAATGAAAACTCACACAGAGACACAGAGAAAATGATCGGTTACATTTCTACCTTTCCCATCACTCTAGCCTCCAGATGAAAAGCAATGTACCACCAACTGCCAAAGAAGGTAAGCTACGGGTAAATACTGTTGAATAACAGTGAAAGTCCATTGTTCCATCTTTATTCCCCATTAATGAATTATGAAAAAACCAAGAACAAAATTTGTTGAAGAAATGAAGTCAATGGAAGCAGATGGTAGCAGTTGTTTGCCTCTAATTCTAGCTCTAATGATCTGCCCACAAGTTTTCAAGAGGCATTAGAATTCATTGAGTATCTCAAAGCCAGGGAGAAAAACAGACAGCAGCAGCCCTAGTTGAGGAAATTAGTATTTTGTAAGACCAATTTCATCCTGTTTTTAAGATCCATGTATCTTTAGTAGAGTTACACCAGAGATTACACTCTCTCTCAAAAGTGTTTTATTCTTATACTTCAGTCATTAAGGGTGAAAATAAATTAGATGAGAGCCCACATTACCTCCACCAGGTGGGTGTTCACCTGCCCGCTTGTTAGTTGGTTGCCAGATGTTCACCCCCACTGGCCACCCACCTGCCACGGAGATCCCACTCCACAATAAGGTCTCAGAAATTGGGAGTTAACTTATGTGATGGGCAGCTGTCATCCTTCCCAAAGGTGGGGGCGCTCCGTCCAGGTTAGCTCCAGTGGCGGGAACACACATCCCCACAGCCTGACCCAGCCAGGGAGGGAAGATGGCTGACTCCACCCCCATGCTGTGCCCAGTGCACAGCCCCCCGCCAGGTTAACTCCGGCGGTGGGAACACACATCCCATGGTATGACCCAGTGTCAGGGGGCGGTGCCCATAGCGCCTTGGGGTCCCCTTACCTGGATCCCTGTCAGCCGCCCCCGGAGGACCACCCACCACTGGTTCCCCAGAGCCCCCTGCATCCTCGGTTGCTAGGGCAACAAATCCACCCAGCAGCGATGCGCCTGCACTTCTGGGTGCGACGCAAAGCACGGGGTTAGAGCCGGGGCCATTGCAGCGTTCCACACGGCTCCGGGCACGTCAGGGGGTGGGACCTCAAGGATAAGAAGCTGACACTGTCAGCAGTGCAATTCTGGTAATCAGAGTGAGAGGCTGGCCCCCGCCTGAGATATAAGTGTTCCTTGCCTGTATTTCTGTGTGCCTTGTGTTTGTATTCATGTGTAGTGTTCCCTGTGCTTGTGTTATTATAAGAGTGTATATGTGTGATTGAGTCCTGGTTACTTCCCTTCCCTTGGGTTTTGCGAGTAGTGGAAGAGGGTGGTGGGTGTGCACTTGGTCTCCTTCCCCCCCCTTCTAGGGCTTCTCCCTCATCCAGCATGTGTGGTCCTCTACTTCCTCCTTGTGACCCTAGGCCCCTGCCTTCCTTCCTGCACCTCATCACATGGCCTTCCCTGCACGAACGTGGTGCATGGGATTCATTAGGGAAACTAATAGGCTTTGGCCTTCTACCTTGCTCTGCGTCCATGATGATAAGGGCCTAGTCTCTGCAAGACTTCAAGGGCCCATCTACTATCCTGATGGGCATTTATTCCAGTTCTCTACTGGTCAGAGCTTGGTTACTTTTGGTGGAGTGAGAGTGCATGGATGAGTGACAGACCCTTTCCCCTTCCCCCACAGACACCCAGCCGAGAAGGGAAGATGACTGGCTCCACCCCCATTCTGCAGAAATTGTCCCCATTCTGCTACCCTTGCACCCACGCCCTCCCCCCTGCCATCCTGTTGTGGTTTCCTTTCCTGCTCCGGCTCCTGCTGCTGCTGTTTCTCATGCTCCATCACTGTCCTGTCTCTCCACTCTCTCCTCCTGTCTCACCACCTCACTTCCCTGCTGCAGTGTGCCCTTTAAATATATCTCCTTGTTCCGTTTGTTGTCCATTGCCTGGCAGCGACACTGCGTGCATTCACCATGACATGGGATCGTTCTGTGTGATCGCACCTGGCGGCTGCCATTCACACATTACTTTTGGCCATTTCCCAGTGGGGATTACATTGACCATGGTTCTGGACCTGCTCTCGTCTCGAGCTCCAGAACCATGGTTGGCCTTGGCCCCTACCGGTGATTGACTGTGGTGAACATCTGGATGCTTCTGAACAGACATTCTGGGCTCATTGGCCACGCAGGGGGATTGAGTGTGGTTCACTGTAGTTGACTGTGATCTCGTAACATCTGAAAATACCCTAAGGGTATTTTCAGACGTGATGGGGCCACTATTGGCCCCATCACGGAATCACCTATTGATCCCCCAACATGCGTCCGCACAGCCCCAACTCCCCAACACTCCCTAGGCTGGCCATCCTCTGGGAGATGGGTGGGTGTCACGCCCAATGCGGCTACAGAACACCCCCCCCCCGGGGCATTAACCACGGCCCAGAATCAGCGGCATGCATGGCCACTGATTCCAGGCCGTGGTCAGGGGACAGACGTGACGTTCCCACGCCAAACCATGTTGAATTCCCCATGGTTGAGCGTGGGAACGTCACACCTGTTGGCCCGAACGTGAGCTTCCCGCTGGGTGTTCACCACCATGAATCACGGGCGGGAATCTCTTTGACCACGCAAACGGCTATGGTCTGGGCAGGACAGCCGTTTACGTGGTCAAAGAGATTCCCGCCCATGATTCACAGGGCTGAACATCTGGCGAGAATCTCTTGTCGGGCCAACAGACGTTACGGTCTGTTGCTCACCATGTGGGAATTCACCGTGGTTGATTATGGGATCATAACGTCTGAAAATACCCTAAGTCACTACAATGTAGCCATTAAAGCAACTGGTATAGGTAAGCACCCAAATAAAGCTCCTCAGGGTGTTTAGGAAGATCCACTTGCAAACAATCTCACATCCCACAGGGTGTTTTTAAACAAGTAAGGCAGGGAGGGTTGTGGTCCTGTGGCCGCTGAGTGGTACAGCTTTGAAGCAACCACTCAGCTGGAGTGTGTGGGGAGGGATTCTAATGGGTAGCTCCCAGCAAGTCTAATGGAGCAGCCACCTCACACTCCCCTTACCATGGACCATTGTGGAGGGGGAAGTGTGCCAGGCTGGCCTTTGCAATTGACAAGTCCCAGTGTGAACACTGGAGAACTGGGCTCCCCAGAGCTTGCAGCCAGTTCCTGTGACTTGAAAAGGCCGTATCCTCTGCCCACTGTGCCTATGAACAGTGGACTGGTCTGCTGGTGAGGGTGGCTGCTCCGGTTCATACAGGCAGCCCATTGCTATGTACTTTTTTGGCTTGCCCCACACAGCACACTCCAGCTTCCTCGGCAGTGCCCCATGAGTAGTCATGAGAGCACGCTATGTAGCTTACAGGAGTGTGCATTCCCTTGCATCACCTTTAGATGGGAGGGCAGATGAGGGGGTCCTGGATGACCATACATGGTAGCATCTCATTTAAAAACACCCACAGTTGAAACCTAAAGAGTATTCCCTCTAAATAGTAAGATGAAAGATAAGACAGACAGGACGAGTCACCTGCTTTATTTTCAATATGCTAGTCTCTGCGACAAGTGTAAGTGCAAAACAAGATGCATTATGGAAGAGATTCAGTACATAACTTTTTATTGGCAATGTTTTATATCAGGCATGGGAATAACCGTACAATGGGTGAAGTCCGTCACCTGTACAATGAATTCCATTAAAACCTATGAGACCCACGTGTGTGGAATAACTGCCGATTCATCCACTGCTGCAAACGGGATGTATATACGTAACTCATATAAGTATTATTAATAATAGTTAATAATTAATTTTATTTTTTATGGCACCTACCTGCCCTAACATGCCGGGCACTACACAAAGACATTAAAACCATAAAACATTAAACAATACAAGAGATAAGAGAGATAAAATGCTGCCACATCAATAATTTAAAAGGAAATGTCCAGGCCGTGCTGAAAACTTTCCTGTTTGCAAATAGATCTTCACACCTAGCTTAGAACAAGTTACAGCAACCTAGAGATACCAGAGAAAATCCACATTCATCAGTGGGAGATCAGAGTTCAAATTATGTTCATTGAATGATGAATCACTAGCTACACATGCTGCGTGTGTGTTCACTGACTTATCAATATATTGCTGCATAACAACTGGAATACTTAATAGACATAAGTTTCACACATTTGCAAACCCTCTGCTGTATCCTCCACCTCCTTCAATTTCTGCTACCCACATAAAAGCATATATTTTAATATTTTTTAAATTGTTTTATTTTTTTACTACTCCGTTCTTCTCTCATCTTTTTGTTCCTTTTTTTGGTTTTTCCCTCTCCTTTGTGTCTCATTAGCAGTGCTGAATGCCAATGAGCCATACTTTGTACAAATAGAACAAACTTTTATTTGTGAGGGGGGGGGGGGTTAATTTATTTCTTCAGCTGCAGAACATAACAATTCCTTATTATTGTATATTTTATTTATTATTTTTTCTCAGTAACCCATCCTTGACACTACATCCTCAAAGGCATTCAGATTTTATCATGATTTGGGCAATAAAAAGAAGGTGGTTGGTTACCCCCCCACCCCCTCCCTTTTATGCTTAAGTACATTTGTTTGCAATTTAACACATATTCAGATTGTAATACAATGAGCATATTAAGTGGGTCGTCAATAACCCACTAAAGTTGTGTGCATACAGAATGCTGTTTCCTTATTCTGGGGTATATATTTCACTGTGTAGAGATTGTTTTTTATTGTTGAGGTTTTAAGCGGATCTTCAGCTGAGGAACTCCACATTTTCAAATATTTATTTGTTTGTTCAAATATTTGTTTGTTTGTTTATTCCAGTTTTTACCTCACCCTTCCCAAATGGCTCAGGGCAGCTTACAAAAAATATTTAAAAGGATGTTATAATATTTAATACATTACAATATTTAATACATTATACTTACAATCTTTTATATACATTATACACTCACTATACATTACAATATTTAAAAGGATGTAAGATGACTCAACTTAACCGTCGCTAGCAGCTTGTTTAGAATGTGGTAGAGTGGCTGCTTACTGCTTTAGGAAGCCATGATCATATTACGCCCACCCTGCATTCTCTGCATTGGCTGCCCGTAGAATGACGCATTGAGTTTAAGATTGCGCTTCTGGTTCAGGGCCCTGAATGGTTTAGGCCCTGGCTATATTCAAGACCTTCTTCTGGAGCCTCACACTGATGGGTAACTGCACTCAGGAACCACCCGCTGTTTGGAAGTTCCACCACTGTGTCTTAAGTTGGCGGGTGATTGGGCTTATTCTGTGGCAGGGTCCTCAGTGTGGAACTGGCTTCCCCCAGATGTTCATCTCAGTTCCTCCCTCCTTATCTTTAAAAATCACCTGAAAATGTATTTATTTTCTAGGTGCTTTTAGAATCTACTGCTCGTCCCCTTAATGTATTTTGTCCTCCCTTTTTCCTTCCCCTATCTTAAATGTTTTAAAATATTCTAAATTACTTGTTTTAAATTGTTTGTTTATATTGTGCTTTTATGTAAAATGTAAAGTGCTCCAAATGTCATGTAGGCAGGAGGAGCGGGGGTGCTATAAGCACATTCTACAAACACCTCTCTAAGAGACGTAGTGGGTTTGGAAGGTGTTCCCTGAGATGGTGGGCATTCCTTCGCTGGAGGTTTTCAAACAGAGGCTGGACAGCCATCTGTTATGGATGCTGTAGCTGCAGATTTCCTACACTGAGCAAGAGGTTGGACTAGATGACCTCTGATTTCACTTCTGACTCTATGATTCTATGACATTTACTTCACTAAGAGTGCTTCTCTTCCTGAGATGAGGATAATATCAAGAAGACTCTGGGTGATTTCAGACGTGACGTTGACACGGTGAACCACGGTGAATACCCACCTGGGGTCACCGTGTCCCGCACGTCTGTTTGGCGGCCGCCAGATGTTGGCCACGCTCAATCGGCACATGGGGTCAATTTGAACCACGCTTCCCGGGCTAGCCGGGGGAAGGTCCCGGGAAGCGTGGTCAAACGGACCCCGGGCCGTGGCCAACAAAAAGTAACGTCTGGCCGCGTGCCACGGCCCGGGATCCCCGGCGGGATCCCGGGCCGTGGCACGATCGGCCAGACGCGGCGGCCGCATTGGCCCCGCCGCCCGCCCGTCTCCTCGGAGGGCGGGCGGCGGGGTGCGTGGAGGGGGCGGGGCCGTGCGGCCGCACGTTGCGCCGCGCGGCCCCGGCCCCTCCCACTTTCCCCGCCGGGATCCCCCCGGCACGTCTGTTGGGCCGTGCAGGGGTGACCCCGGCGGGGAACGAAGACGTTGGTTCCGGTACGGGGCCAAAGGGCCCCGTATCGTCTGAAAGTACCCTCTGAGGACTTCCACAGCTACAGAGCTGTTCATGTTCCTTTATCCTCCAGGTCCAGTAATAATGTTGTAAGCTAGTGGAAGGGACATCCCAAGGGAAGTACCACCCATGTGGATGGTCAGGGTGACTCTGTCAATTATCCTTTCATGTTTGTTGATTGGGAAGAGAGAGGTGAGAGGTGCCCTCACCTTGATCATTTTGGGAATGATTCTTGTACTAATAGGACTTGAGCCTTTTAAGGAGCATTGGCCTGTGCCCTGGCTCCTCTCCCTCTCAAGTTACTCTTCGCTTCTGCAATGACGGAGTCTATACCCCCATTCTCCACCACATGTGAGAAGGTGGCCCGGCTTCTTGTGGTCATGGCTGCAGAAGCAAGGTCAAAAACCTAGAGACTCATGCATATTTCAGTGATTCTTGTTCCTTTATTCCTCATAGCGCAGTCCATATTTTTTCTGGGCCTTACAGCAAGCCCTGCATCTAGGGCCTTCTAGACTTTCCGCCTTCTACCTGAGTCAGCACCTTGGAGACCTCCCAGTGGCTGACCAGACAGCTCTGCCTGAGGTCTGTGCTTCCCAGAGTCAGGTACTGACTTCCCAAACCCCACAGTTTGGCTCTTATAATCCCAGGAGAGGGTGGAGCTAGGGCACAGACCAATGCTCCTTAAAGGGCTCTGAGTCCAAACCATTACACTTCTAAAAAAAAATGTAGATTGGAGGAGGGAGCCAGAATCATTTATAGTGAACAAGGATCACCAGATGTATCCAGATCCAATAAAATTATATGCTTTGGAGCCTTTGAGATAGTATATAGTACATTATCCTTTGGAGTAAGCTACTGCCTACCAGAGGTTCATATAAGCTCTCTCCTTCAGTTATAGTAACTGAGAAGTCATTCATGCAGGCAGGCAGGAATATGCAGAAAGGGTATACCATGGGGGGCCCTAGTGCAGATATTTGTGATAATGGAAAATCTGAATGGTGAATATTGAAGAAGACATCACAATTTCCAGCCAAGAATAAATGGACAATACTGGGTGAAAACAGATGTCCTCATGCGATATCTGTCCCACCTGGGGGCGGGGAGGGCTTCCCCCAGCCAGATACACTCTGACTGCAGTAACAACCATTCCCACAGTCTTCCCGACTGGGAAGGGGAAAGGGGGGGGGGAGGCTGTGTGAACCGACATCATTCCCGACATCACCCTATGCCCCACCCAACCAAGATGGGCAGTCATGGCTGCCAATTACAGGCAGTCATGCCTGGGTGCCATGTCAACCCCTTGACAGGGACGAGCTGGAGCTTATGGTTGCTGTTGGTTACTGAGTGCGGGTTTTCTCTCCTGATTCCATTTCAAGTATGCTGGAGAATAAAGACGAAAAGAGTAAGAATGATAATCATGAGGCACAAAGAAAAAATGCATAGAAATGAGGACAAATAGAACAATGTAGGCCAGCAAAGGAGAGAGAGAGAAATGATCAGAATAAGGGAATGAAGGAAAGAATGTTCTATCGATAATGTGAGGCAGTTCATCATCCATCAGTTTATCATTAACATCGTTCCACCAGAAAAAGTTTGGGAATTATTGTGGTAAATGGACAACATAGCATTAAACAGGCTATACATGTATAATTTTGAACATATTTTACATGTTTACATTTACATTTTCTATTTACATTCCACCCTATGCTCTTGAAGCTCACAGCAGCTTACAGGAGAAAAATATACTCATTAATATACTCATTTTTAGGGAAGCTTATTGAACAGGTGGTGGCCCAGCAGCTTCAGGATCATCTTGATCCGGTCGGTTTTCTGGATCCCTCGCAGTCTAGCTTTTGTCTGGGGTATGGCACTGAGACTGTGCTTGTGGCCTTAGTCAATGACCTGCACCATGCTTTAGATCAGGGATAGTCGACCCTTCTCGTTCTGTTGGACCTATCGGTTGCTTTTGATACCGTTGACTATGAGATGCTGGTGACTCACCTGTGGGACCGTGCTGGGGTGGGTGAAACTGTTCTTGAATGGTTCTGCTCTTTCCTGGCTGGTAGAACTCAGCATGTGGTTCTGGGAGATTTTACATCTTCCCCCTGGGAGCTCACGTATAGAGTTCCGCAGGGTTCCATTCTGTCCTCTCTCCTTTTCAACGTGTACATGCAGCCCTTGGGCAAGATCATGAGAGAGTTTGAGGTTCGGTGTTATCAGTATGCTAATGACACCCAGCTTTACATCTCAGTTTTATCTGACCCAGGCCCAGCAGTCTTGGTGTTTACCCGATGTCTCGCTGTGGTGGGGGATTGGATGAGAATGAGCCGTCTGAAGCTGAATCCCAATAAGACGAAGGTGATATTGGTGGGAAAGGGAAAGGGAGTAGAGGCCCCCATCATTGATGGGGTGTGTCCCTTCTTGGTCCGTCAGCTTCAGAATCTGGGAGTGCTTCTCGATGCTCAGCTACGCCTGGATGCGCAGGTGGCAGCTGTGGTGAGGAGTGCTTTTTGTAAATTACATCTGGTTCATCGTCTTTGGATGTATATCTTAGGCTCCAATCTGGCCACCATCATCCATGCATTCATCACCTCATGATTGAACTACTGCAATGCACTCTACGTGGAGCTACCCTTGGTGATGACCCAGAGACTACAGCTGGTGCAGAATACGGTCTGGACCCTGCATAGCTGCAGGACCAGCTCACCCCTCATGTCCTGTATCGGCCCCTGCCGTTGACTGGGGGCTCCCTCTTGGAGGTCCCCCAAGTCTTCCGAGTGGCAACGTTCAGGAGGGCATTCATGGTGGCCACACCACGTCTGTTGAACTCCCTCCCAGTGGAGATTTGCCTCTCTCCAGATTTCCCCTCCTTCCACAGACAATGCAAGTCCTGGCTGTTTTGCCAGACATTTGGTGAGGGAGATGGGTAGTGGGGGTTTCTTTTTCTGGGGCGGAGGTAATGGGTTTTAGTTGGGTCTCATTTGATGATTTTTTAACATTGTTTTTATATTGTATTTTTTATTTTTATATTATGATTTTATTGTCTTTTGTATGCCACCCCAAGCTCTCTTTTGGCAGGAGGGCGCCGATTATAAATTTTGAATAAACTAAAACTAAACTAAACTATCTATGACTCACCAAAAACACTTAGCCAAATCAGGCCCACCCAGTGTAAATTATGAGACCACCGTGCAAATCAGTCCAGTCACAGACAGGCCTCTGATGTGCATTTTCCATTGGCACCCTTGGTAATCATGGACCTGGCAGGTCTGGAATTTAAGTAGCTGTCTATTTCTGATCTCAACACTCTTTAAAAACTCTTGAGAGTATTTAATCATACTGATTGACTTAGCAGTCTGTGCCAAGTCACTTTCATCCTTGACCTATACCCAGAGGATCAATAGGCTGTGGTCATGCCAAAAAGAGAAAGACAATACTAGCATCTGCCAAAGCATAAAAAGAGATCATGGAATCCATAGTTTGCACTCAGAATTGCCCAAAGAAAGCTAGGCAAGGACTTTTGGCGGCACCACCCCATGAAAGAATGACCAAATGCAGTCCAAACTAGTACCTCAGACATCATTTAAAATGCAAGTAAATAGTTTCCAAGATATTCTGGGCAAAGTTGTCACCCCTGCTCTAGCCACATTTTTCTGGATACAGCAGTATAAAGAAACTAATAAATAAATAAATTCCTGGATCCAATAGCAAGGAAATTCTCCCCTCCCCCAGCTCAGAAACTGAGGACTCCCTTGCAAAGCCTGATCAAAGGGGAAGGAAGGGCATGTTAGGGCAGAAGGGCTTAATGGGTGGAGATTTTGGCCCACATTGCCACCCATAGACCACCAGGAGTAAGGGTGATGTAAAAGAGGCAGGCACACTGGGTTCTGTCAGCTAGGGAAAATGGGCAAGAGCCCATTTATAATTTGGAAATTATAAAACATGGTTTAAATTAAACAAATATCCCAGGGCTGTATGTCCTGTGCTGGTTTTCCAGGAGTTGCAGCACCTAATCTCACCCAAAAAGCTTTAGCAAGGTATATTCAGTCGGTAGATTAGATATGTATGGTGTTTTTGTATTCTGTGGGATAGGTCCTGGTTATATTTGAGACCTTTTCCTGGAGTCTCACACTGATGGGTATCTATGCTCAGAAACCACCTGCTGTTTGGGGATCCCACCAGCACATCTTAAATTGGCAGGTAATCAGGCCTTTTTTGTGACAGGGCCCTTAGTGTGGAAATTGCTCGCTCTGGATGTCCTTCTTAGGGTATTTTTAAATAAGCAAGGCAATTGGGGGGGGGGGGGCTGTGGTCGCTGAGTGGCACAGCCATGGAGCACCCACTCAGGGGCTGTGCGTGGGAAGGAATTCAAACGGGCGGCTCCCAGCATGGCTACCCCAGCTACAAAGGCAAGCTGTCACGCACTCCCACTGCCATGGATCATGGGAGAGGGGGAAGTGCGCCAGGCCAGCCTTTGAAGTTGACCCAGGCTCCGAGAGCCAGTTCCTATAATTTGCAATGGCTATGTCCCCTGCCCACAGTGCCTATGAGTGACAGACTGGTCTGCTGATGTTGCTGGCCACCCCAGTTCATACGGGCAGCGGCTCCATGGCAACCCATTGCCATGGAGCTATTTGGCTTGCCCCGCATGGAGAACTCCAGATTTCCCACCCGTGCTCCATGCGTAGGTGCTCCTCTGTCACTCATGGGAGTGCACTTCCCCCTGCTCCACCTTCAGATAGGTGGTGGGCTCTGTGGTTCCTGGGTGGTCATGTGGGGTAGCATCTTGGCTAAAAACACCCGTAGTTCCTCCCTCCTTACCTTTAAAAAGCACCTGAAAACTCATTTATTCTCTAGGTGGCTTTAGAATCCACTGCAGGTTCCCCTTAACATAGTTTAGCCTCCTTCTTTACTTCCTTTTAAATGTTTTAAATAGATTTTATATTGCTTTCTGATTGTAAAGTGCTCAGAGTGCCTTTTAAAGGCAAGGGAGTGCAATAAAATAATAATAATTAATAATTAATAATTAATATAAACATTTATTGTTAAAATAAGGCACAAGAGTCAAACAATTATTTTTTTTTCATCAAGAAAATGGCAATGGTTTAAATTCATCCTTGATATGTCTGAATGTAACTCCTTTTGACTTCAGTCCTTCATACTGGGACTGGAATTTGGTCACTTTTGTAAAGTTACAGGTATGTCTTCCAGCAAAAATCTGTTCACAGATTCCCTAGGACTTATATAACCCACTCTTCCACACCTGTGCTGGGATGTGAATTTAGGCGACAGCCTGACACCAGAGATGAAAGCTCTTTTGTGGATTTGAGGGAAGAATTTTGCCCCACATGCACATAGGGAAAACAGAATCCAGGAGTTGAAATCAGCCATGCAGACCTGCAACCAGAATTCTGAACCTGATCTTCAAATGCTTCAAATAAATGGAATCCAACAATCAATTATAAAGCAATTTATTTTCTTCAGAGAGTAAAATATTTATTTCAGAAAGATCGCCTGTCCTTCCATGTCCCATCACCACAGCCCCTGCAATTGGCCAGGAGTGCCTCCCTGTGGGTAGCATCTGTTAGCCTTGTTCATACAGGGGCTTGCGGGGGTGGGGGCGGGGGGGGCATTTTCAGCTGCTTCCCCAGTTTTTTGGAACTCACTTACCCCAGAGGTTCATCTGAGCCTGAGCCTCTTAAGACTTTCTTTTATTTGAAAAGGCATTTGGTCGGTGGGGAGAAGGGGATGGTTTGGTGGATGGTTTGGGGGTAGAGGTGTGAGAGGGGGTTGGGTGGGTAGGTGATTTTGAGCAGGTTGTGTGGGAGTGTTAGGGGTTTTTATTAGTTTTAGATTTTTTTATGGATTGTAAGCTGCGAAGAGCCTCAGGGAAGGATGTCATATACATTGAAATAAATAAATAAATTAAATAACATTTTTAAAAGGACACCGTAAAGACACAGCACAGTTCCCCCACCACTTCCCTCCCATCATGTTGACTCATGTCATACTGCTGATGGACTTATTTGACACTAACTTTGCAAATCAGTTCCTGTGCTACTGCTGAGAAGGCTAACCGGCCCATGAAGTTCTCATTTATGCTGTGCTCTCTACCAATAAATGCCCCCACCTGGGGGCGTGTCCTTCGAAGACTTCTTCTTCTTCTTCTTCTTCTTCTTCTTCTCCTTCTTCTACTACTACTACTACTACATGTATTTGATGAGAGACAAGAGGCAGAGTAGTTATGATCATTGGCAATACCTTTCATTGGACCATCATTGTTGGCAAGCAAGTGCAACCTATCGATATTGTCAGAAGACTTCTTACTCTTCTTGAGGCAGGTATAGGAAAATTAGAGCTGAATCAGAGTAGAACAGCATTATATCCACTGTTCCTTATCTCAGGCTATTGCTTCAATAAAGTAGAAGAGTTCAGACACCCATAGAGAAATGGGCTACAGTGGAGAAACAGAGTTCTCTCTCTCTCTCTCTCTCTCTCTCTCTCTCTCTCCCTCTCTCTCCACACACACACACACACACACACACGCCTACATCTTAAACATCCAAAAGTACACAAACACACCCACAAAAGTCACACATAAGCTCAGTGCCATATCACACACACAAACATTAAATCCTCTCATGTAGATTCACACACATGCTCATAAGCATATCCACACAGCTTCTGACATTAATTTACCCACTTATCTTACCCACACATATACTTTACACAGTATATACACAAAATGTACCCAAAACATCTTGCACACACAAATGTGACACACACACACACAAAAATAACTATTCCCAGCCTATCCAAAAACCTACACATATTTAATACAAAGATATACACATATGCACCAGTACCCAGCACCACCCCTTCCCTGCATACAGGAATACTTCATATTGCATATATACATGCACACCTTATACAAAAATGCAAATATGCATATTATATATGCAATTCCATACAGTAAAGCGTCACACTCAGACTGCAGACTATCACACACAGAAAGAGAGAGACTGTTACACACACACTCAAAATGTGTGTGTGTGTGTGTGTGTGTGTGTGTGGTGTGTGTGTGTGTGTGTGTGTGTCTCTCTCTCTCACACACGCACACACACACACACACACACAGAGTCTTGGGATTAGCAGACTCAGCAAACGCCTCCTGTCTCCTCCTCCTCCTCATCCCCATCCTGGGTGGGCATGGACTGTTTCATCATTCATCTGGAGTCAAGGAGGAGTGCGAGCCTCTTCCAGCAGGCGAAGGAATGCGGATTTTTGATGATGCGAAATAGCAATTCCCCCCCCCCATTGTCCCAGACCCATCCACCAATCGCCTCCTGTTCAGGAAAAGCAAACCCTTGAACCACACGCTCCTGTCGTCTGCGTCAGGCTGGTTTAATTTCCACCTTGAGTTTTGTTTACCCCGTTCACCCATTCATTAAGCGCCAGTGAATGAAGTCAAATTCTCCCGTCTCCCTGGCACTACTACTAACCCGTGCCCCAAAACGAGATCCCAGAAGCAGGAGATCTCCCGAAGGCCGGTAGATGGCGCGAGTGCTCTTTCAATGCAAAACATTAACCCTATACGCTGGGGGCTTTGCGTTGATTTGGCAAGGAATCGCTCCCCACATTTACAATCTTGGGTGGATACTCTCAAAATTAAAACAAGTGTCCCAAGGATCTATGGATATTGGATGGGCTGCGGAAGAAGGAATTAAAGCGCAGTGCCCTGGAAAAGGCAAATAAGGGGGCGATATATTGGAAGAAAATGCGGAAATTTAGAGTTATGGAAGGAGCGATTCTTCTGTGCGTGTTTGTGCCGGCTGGATCTCTGCTCTAGGAGACAGCTACCTGAAATCAATTTTGCATTTACAATGCAAGACAACGGATAGGCTTTTGAGGTCCCACTGCTCCAGCAGTAACACATGTTATTGTGCAATGAGGGCTGGGGTGGTGTACCAGTGTAGTGTGTGTAGTGATCTCAGGCTGTAGAGACAAAGTCTCAATACCGTTTCCAGGGATATTTTACCCAACAGAGGGACAGATGGAACCCACTGTATTAGCTGCTAAAAGGCACTGATTCAAGGGCATGAGAGAAATATTAAATATTCAAAGAGAAAGATGGAAAACAGTGGAATGCCAATTGAATATAGGGGGATAGCATGAAACAACAGTGGGCTTCAATGGGCCCTTGGAGAAATGTGTGAAACTTTAGTCTTGTCTCGCCCAGGGCTGCTGCTGCTAAAGTGATAACACTCTGACTGCAATAGCCTCAGCTAGGAAGAACTCAGGGCCACTGCAGGTAGGGTCACTGCCATTAATCCTAGTAGCATGTGTACACACGTTAGTCTCCATGCCTCTGAGCAAAGGTGTGGAGGGCATGGGAAGCATCAACGTCTCCAGATATGAATACCAACATGGGGTGTCTTTAGACATAACATCAATGGGTGTCTGAATGTGTGTTTTGACCTTGATATGAACAGCAGTTTGGCCCTGTGTTCACATCATGGTGATGTGGTGCTGCTTAGACACACAGCCCATCTTGGGGCAAATTGGTATTTTGCTCACCACCTGATCTCAGCACGCAAGCGCTGCCGCCTTGTTCTCCATGTTGTACCTGTTAACACACCATGTGATATCATTAGACACAATGCTGGCCACGTGTTCAGCCAAAACACGCCAATTGTCCTTGTGATGCAATGGTGTTCACACAGCGTGTTCAACGGGTGGCCAAATTGGTGTTGCGATTGTTATGGTGCTTAGTACACACAGCAGCCAAACAGGGGTTCTGACAGCCAATCTTTGTTATGTCTAAAGACGCCCTGTCCTCACTCTGCTTCCTCCTAGTTTTCATTACCTGACTTCCATTACATCTCAGCATTCCACCTGCTCTGCATAGTTGTCAAACCATGTGCACCCCACGCTTTCCTATTTGTCATTTCATGTGGTCTCCACTGTGCCCTATTTGTCTTTCCATCCATTACACACAGGATTCAATTTTCATTCCCAATGCTCCCTCTATAGTCCCCTGTTGTCACTCAGCCGGTTACCTAATAGTGTCTTATTTTTAATTCCTGCCTGTAACATTTATAAGTAAACTCCACTCATTAAATTTCATATTTGTCATTCCTCCTGCTCCTCAGTCTGCCCTATCATTCTACCTGGTTCCTGGCTTCCTATTGTCACCTCATTTATTCTCCATAGAACTATCTGTCATTCCACCTGGTTCCCATAGTACCAATTGTCATTCCACCTGTTTGCTATGACACCCCATTTGCCATCCTACCTGCTCTTCAGAGTGTTCCCTTTATCGTTTCACAGGGTTCAGGTAGCTGTCTACATGACATTCTATTGTTATTGAACTGCCATTTGGCATTCCACTCAAACTGCTCCCCACAGTCCTCTCTGTCCGCACACAGATCCCTCTTTGTCATCCACTGGCTCCCCTATTTGACATTCTTCCCCACTCCCTTTGCCTCCTATTTACTATTCCCCCTACTGTAGCAGTATCCTCATTGTTACCTATTGGAATCTCCCCCCTTCTCTCTACTTGGACCCACTCAGTCCTTTTAGATGCACTGCGTTCCCCAGCACTTCCCCTTGGCTCCAGTCCTGCTTCTAATGTATTCTTGCCAAAGGTCCATAGAAGCGTATCATTCCGTCTCCTCCCCATTCTTTACAATTGGCATTCCAGCTGCCTCCCTTATCCTCTAGAAGCATTCCCCTTTTTCACTGGCTTCAGTGCGTCCCTTTCAGGCGGCCGTGAAAAACCTCACCAGTTTATTATTTCTTGAGCGACTTGTCCTAGGCAGGGGGGGGAGGGGGGAACAACACCAAATTGATCTTGGGGATCAAAAGCGCCTCAGTACCAGAGACTGCTTGGAGTTGCCTTGAGGAGAGTGGCGGGGTGTCCCCCCCCCCCACGCCCCCTGCTGCTCTGCCTTGGATGTGGAGCAGCCAGGATTGTGGTGGGGTGGTTTTTTTGGTGGTGGAGGGGAGGGTGCTGGGGAGGCAAAGCCACTGAATCGCGAGGAGCTGAGACTTTGTGCCCCCGTTGGAGAGATGGTTGAGTCCTCGTCAAGGTTGCTGTGGTATCCCAGAAACACCATTCACTCTGAGCTGTGACCGCGCACCATCAACAGCAACAACTCGACTGCGCCTGGCCAAGGAATAGGAATTGGGAGCTCTCGCAAATAACATGCAAGGGATCTGCAAAGGGGAAATCCGGGCAAAGGAATCGCGGTCGGCAGACTCGGGGGCGATGGGATGTATTAAATGTGGCTGGCTGCTGGACTTCCTCCGGGGGAAGAAAATGGGGATTCAAAGTGGATTTACACTGTGGAACCTCGTCTTTTGCTTGATGGTTTCGAGTGTGAAAGGTAGGCTGCTTCCCCTCCCCCCCTTTGATCTAGGGGTCCCTTTGGATCGGGGCGTACGGAGCCCCCCTCGCCCTTTACCAAGGTCCTGCAGTGAGGGGGGCGGGGGGCGAGGGGGGGCTTTGGGAGGGTGCTTTGCAATTTGCTTCCAATACATGATCATTCAAGAGAAGAAGAAGAGTCTTTTCTGAGATAGGAAATGCATTTGCTTGCCAGGCTCGGCGTTCAATGCAGTGACTGAGCTGGGGCTTAATAAATATTCTTGCAGTATGCTCAAAGGGAGACGTGAGTTGCTTCCTACAGCCGCTAACTAGTGGATAATACTCAGACAGAATGCTACTGGGTGACTTTCGGGGGGGGGGGGGTGTAATTACCTAGGGCGGCTGTTCCCCCTCCGCCCCTCGGTCAAACAAACGGGTTCTTAAACTGAAATATTTGCCTCCTCCATGCCCTGATGAGTTTAACCCATTCCAGAAGGAAAGTTACAGAGCTTCCCCACATTCATAAAGCAGGCGCATCTCACGCTCCCTGTCTCTTCTGTGGTTTGCACGCAGGACTCGGCTGTTTAAAAATCATCCTTGAAAGCATGATATGCCATTGAGAGCAAAGATCTCTCTCCCCCCCCCCCCCATTTTCCCTTCCTTAATGAATGGAGTTTAGGAGGAAAGTCCTTTCTCGCCAGTCTGGGATGCGGACAGGTGCAGGGACATGGCATTCCGAGATAGATGGCATTTCAGCGTGGGATCCCAGGCAGGCGTCAGGGAATGGGGGAAATGCTGCTTTGCCTTTATCCTGCCCGCTGCTCTCCCAAATAACCTCCCCCCCCCTTCTTTATGGCTATTGAATGATTAAATTCTGATTCATCATCCACCCCTCAACATCAACACACATCACCGTTTCCCCAGATCCCCCCCAGTATGTCTTGTAGACATTATTGATCCAGAGTTTGAAGACTCCCTGATTGCCTGGGTATATTGCAGAGAGCTTTGCTTCCATTCCAACTGACTGGGGCTTGTTTCTTTGGGGAACGAGTGCCCTCCCCCCAACTGCAATCTGGATCTGTCTTTTATGAAACACTTGATTGTCGCGCCTTGCAGCTGGTTCTCCCCCCCCACCCCACCCCCAAGTTCCCCCTTCCCCATTTGCAGCCCCAGTTTTCAAGACGACGGTCATTCAGATTCCTTCCAGAGAGGTGGGTGGCGGTGGGCAGCAGTGGAGGGCTTACCTCATCGCGTGTTATCTCGACACTATATCCGATGCGAGGTGGCATGCCTGGAATCTTAATGTCCATTCTAATTACAGGAAGCTTTCTGCTCCCGCTCCCCCCTCCCCATACTGTTTACGGAGGTGGCTGCAATCTGCTCCGCTAGCCTTTGCCCATTTCCGATCTCAGATGGAGACCAAAGCAGGGAATCCAAGGGGCACTTGGGTCGCCTCTTGGGTTGCTTTCAAGAAGCAGAAGCTGACTGATCAGTCCCTGCGTGACGGTTGCTATTTGAATGGCACCCATTTGTTGCCTTAACCCCCCCCCACACACACACACAAAACCACTCCCCCCCCTATTGCGCCAGAGAGAAGAAGGAAATTCTGGTTAATGGAAGGCACCGGGATCTGCTTGGGAAACAGTTGCTTTGTGGCTAGGAGTCGCGTGGAGGCAGCATCCTACAAAATGAAAGGCACCGAGGGTTTTTCCTGTCTAGAGCTAGCCAGGGGGTGAGTGGTCCCCGCCCTTCCCCTAGCACCTGTTGAGCAAAAGCTACAGTCACATTAATGGGCAGCAAGAGAGAAGCGCCAGAGCTGCAGAAATGTGGAGGAAGGGATGCAAGGCAGGGCTATGCAAATTGCTCCCTCTGGAACTCTTTCCAGCATCGATTCCCCTGGAGAAGCTATGCCGCAGCAATGTCAAAATAGGGGGCTTGGTTGGCTCTCTAGGCACCCGCTGATTTCAGTCTAGAATTAGGCCACCTAAACATGGCAGCCAGGCTTGGGAGAGTTGGCATTGATTGCAGCATTGATTGTATGGCTCCTTCCTGAGCCTTCTGTTGAGGTGGCTTGGCCTTCCTCCAGATGGGGAGGTATTTCAATTTGATTTGCATCCCCCATTGTGTGGGGCAGGCTCTTCTTCTCCCTTAGCAGGTGCAACACCACTGCCTGCTGTGAGGAGAAGGGAGCCCCTCAAAGTCTTCCGTCTGTCCAAAGTCAAACCACCTCCCCATAGCCCCTTCCTATGGCTCCTTATCTCCGTCCTGCTAGGCCCTGTTTTCAGTTCACCACTGTCTCTCACTTCCACTCCCCTAGCCTTCATTGGATCTCTGGTCACTAGGAGGAGTACACAGGCCCTGGCCTCCTTCAAGCATATTGTTTTTTGACTGCCTCCCAGGTCTGTGTACCAGCTCTCCCTCTAGCCTTCATTTCAAAGGTTGGCAGTGGAGTAACATCACTCCAATGTACTCAATGCACAATTAAGTTATGGCCATTGTTGCCCGGGGATGTGGTCGAGGACAGTAGTATAGCTGGGTTGAAAACAGGCTTGGACACGTTTCTGGAGGATAGGTCCTTTATCAACTGTTAGCCAGGTAGGTTTGGGGAATGTAACCTCTTACTTTCAGGAGCTGGGAACAGCAGGGAATGAATCACCCCGTTGTGACCTGTTGGGTACGTCTTCCAAGCTACTGTTGAAGCCAGATGCGGGGGCTCTATGGACCATTGGTCTAACCCTTTATGGCACTTCTTATGTTCTTAAAGTGTGCCCCCCCCCAACCCCACCCTACATACTTCAAAACCTGTGGCAGTTCCAGCCACTTTTAGGAAATTCAAATGCAAATCAGAGTGATGCAGTTGTGAAGCAGGTGTTAAATTTGCCACCCATCCTTTGTGGCAATACCTGAGCAGGAAGTAGTGCGGTACGCCCCTGTGACTCAAGCTTAGAGAGGGAAGAATCACGCCCCCCCCCCACTTTTACACCCACACAGGCTAGTTATTGTTGCTCCTTGATCTCCCACTTCCTCTCAAAACCTCACTCCCAGTCCATTTCCATTGTGCCCAAACACCACGTGTCCACATGCGTGTTTATATGTGCCCCATCCCACATGTGCAAAGTCCCACGTGTCTGTATAGTTCACACCTCTGTACTCCTGCAGCAATGACAAGCCTTGTGGCTGTTACACAAAACTCCAGTGCATGCAGGATTACAAACAATAATCGATCTACCGAAGAGCTGCTGGGGTGTGTGGAGAGGTTGTAAATAATCAACCCGAGAAGAGGGAATTTAGCTTCGCTAGCGACAGTCTCAAAGTGGTAGCACAGCCCCCTCTCAGGACCTATGGCTCGAGTCGTTGCTACCCCAACCCTCCCCACGTGGCTGGAGAGGGAGAAGACGAAGGAGCAAAGCCTCCTGAAGAGTAGAGGAGCCCGGTCGTCATTCCTGCCCCCAGCTTCTTTTCCTTCCTGCTAGACACCACTTCTGTTGAGGCTCCAGCGAGCTGTAAACTGTCGGGGGAGCGTTCCCACGCACCCGTAGGGGTTGGAAGAAAGGAGGCTCTCGGAGGTAGGAAGGATGCACACACGAATCCTTCCTGGGGCTGAGACTAACTCGCCCCCCCCCTCCCTTCACATACCTCCTGCGTCATATAAGGGAAGGTCTAGAGGCAGGTAAAGTGCGTGGCCGCGGTTTATTGGCACGATTGGGGGCAAAGAGCTTCAGCCACGCAAGTGCCCGAATGAGGGCGGCGCACATTAGTTTTGCTTGGGCAAAAAAATCGCAGACTAAACAAGGATCAGAGAGACACAAAACCACAGACTAACACAAGGATCTCCCTCCCTCTCTCTCACACACACACATCCCCTGTTAGCAGGCGCCCAAAGTCAGAGCCCATCCGGAGATGTTTGCTCCTCCCCTCACGGAAATCCGGAGCTTTCTGTTCTTGTTTCTCGGGGCTGTGTTGGATGCGGTTTGAGTGAGGCTGGACGGGAAAGGGGATGGGGAAAGCGAGGTTTGAAACGGTTCGCCGCACTCCTTGCTGCTCAGAGACAATTAAGAGCTTTTTCGCGCTAAATGGGTGAGCCTTGGAGGGCCCCAGTATTTATAAAGAGCTGGGATGTGTAATCCGCCCCTCTCCCCAAAGCCCCTTGCTTCCTTCCCCTTCGGGATCTCGATCCAGGGACTTGCTTCTCTCTCTTCTGCTCGCACATCAGAGCCGATAGGCTTAGCTGATGGATGGCCCTGCCTTCCCCGTCCCTTTATGCTGGGGGCATGAATTGATACAGGGGATGCTTCGTTTGTGCGTCCCTGAAGCGGAAACGGTTAGGCGGGTAACAGTAGGTGAATGTTTGCTTCCCCCTTTCCAAATGGTCGCGGCTGCCGCCGCCGCGTTAGTGCTGCTGGGCATTTATTTACTAGAGACAACCCCACATAGCTCGTGTCCTTCAGGCTGGTCGGCAACTACAGACAGCTGAACTCCCACATCCTTGCCCCTCCCCTCGCATATAGCAGACATGCATACACAGGTGTGTGGCTGTGGGTCTGAGTGTATATCTCTGTGTGCATGTAAGAAATGCACCCTCAGACGCACAGTACACAAGTGCACAGATACACACTTGTGTACTAAACCCTGATGCCATTACACAACTCAGATACCACGTATTCAGACCCTCGTGCACATACAGGGACACACCTCTCTCACACACATATATGCCCATACACACATTTATTCAGATCTTCAAACACACATATATACACATTTGCACACCCAGTGACATTCATAGACACTCAGACACATGCAAGCAGCACACACAGATACATATTTGCACACTCAGGCAGATGAATGCACACACAGACACATTCGTGCCCACACAGATGCACACACTTAGACACTCGTCCACACACAGATACACACATATGTACACACTCAGACACATGAATGCACACACAGATACATATGCACCTACACAGACATTCTTGTTCACACAGATAGACACATTAGCACGCATACATACACACATATGCACACGACATGACTCCCCCCCCACCCTGCCTTTTTGAATGCTCCAGAAGTTTGGAAGGAAACCGATGAAGTCCCATTCCCCTCTTCCTTGCCACTGCTTGGTAGGGAGAGCCCTGGGCACTGAGCCGACCATGAGCGCCGGACGCTTCCTCTTCGCGCCTCCCTACAGAAGGATTAATGAGACTTCCCTCCCGTTTGGCTTCTTCTTCATCCCGGTGGCTTAGGAGGCCCCCGGAAAATGTGGATTTGAATCTCTTCCCATTGTGGAATAATAATGGGAGTTAGAGAGAGCAGACGCTGTCGACAGCCCAGTAGCACGAGCTCATACGCCTGTGCACACAGGCTGCTGGCAGGCACCAGCCCCAGCCAGCTCAAGGAAACAGCAGCAGTAGATGCAGAATGCAGAGAGCTACAGCCCTGTCTGCTCTGCCACTTTCAGATGGACTCCCATGAGGGCAATGATCTAGCATGGGCCCTGCCTAGGGAATCACTACTGCTACATTAAACACTGTTTGGCTTTTAATTTTCCACAGTTTGCCCTTCCTTTTCTTCTTTCCCTCCACAAAAAGTTGCCAACCTAGAGCCGCAGGTCAGAGCCGCACTATATGGCTGATCAAAGGAACCTTTCCGGTGGGCAGAGCAAACACAGATGCAAGAAAAGTGCACACAATCTCTCTCTCTCTCTCTCTCTCTCTCTCTCTCTCTCTCACACACACACACACACACACACACCTCTTTTGCCTTTAAAGCCCAGGTTAAGATGCCCCCCCCCCCATTTCCAAAGTTTCCATATGAGAAGAAGCAGAAGGGCTACCAGAATGTGAATGTTGTTTCATTAATGTTTATAAAACAGAGGCACACTACCTGTACTGTACATACACATGCACAGTATGGGAGAAAGGTTTATCAGCACTGGATGATGGGTCTCTGAGTGTGTCATAAGTCACAAATGAGTTATCAAGAACATCTTAGAAAACGAGGTTACCTCACAATCCCATGAGTATATATGTGCTGTCTCCTTTGTGAAAGAGAAACTACTTTGTTTTAAAGTGGTGTTGTTTTTGTAGTTGTTTTTTTAAACTGCTCTGGGACTATTTCTTGTATCCTTTCTTTTGTAAGCCAGATGCCTACACTCCATTTTCTTGATTTTCAAAAACTATGAGCTTCAATAAAAGCAGCAGGTGAAGAAGCACTGATGAAAATCAGGGCCTATGAGTTCAAAGGTGTAAGCCTGAAGTAGAAAACAGACAGACTATAGGTTATACAGGTAATATATTAAGATCTCAATCCTGCAACTACATAGAGGCTCTGATCTCTTGGGACCTCCTTGGTAGTACTAAGCTAGAACTTTTGAACCCATTGCAATAATGATGGAAATCAGGGGTGTGAAATCTCACATACTAAGGGTGAAAACAGACATGACGCTAACCACCCTTTAACCACCCTTGGTGGTTATTTATGCATGTTGCAGGGCTGTATTGGTGCCCTATACAGCCCTGCAACATGCATAAATGACCACCAAGGGTGGTTAAAGGGTGGTTAGCGTCATGTCTGTTTTCACCCTAAATGTGAGATAATGAAGGTCTGACTATGGACCCTGTTAATCTTTTATGTTTGTCATATTCCACATTGGGAGGACTCAGGGAAATGTATGTGTAGTTAGTTTGTTGGTCAGAATAGGAGAGGGGGGAATGCAAATATGCCCTCATGCAGACAAACTAGTGGGTAGAGGCCAGCTGATGTGGGCAAAGGTTCTGTTTTTCCAATTGTTCTATCTAATCTATCTCTCTACGTAGTAGCTTCAGAACAGGTGTACAAAAGTAGGACATCTTTCACTCCCAGCTTCCAGCAGTCAACGTTTGTATCTCTTTCTTGTATCCTTCCTTTTGTAAGCCTTAGTTTCAAGAACTGTGCACCAGGAACCCATGTCATTATTCATTTCCATTTTTCATTTTTGTTATTGAAATCTTTATTTTTTTGTTTTTGTAAATATCAAAAAATTGTTTTTGCTTTTTTAATTTTCATTGATTTAAATGGAAAACACATTTTTGACTGTAACTTTTTTGTTTTCATTTTATTTGGATTAAACATGGACAAAACATAACTCCAATGGACAGCATTAAGTTTACCACATTTCAAAAAGATTGGATAAAGAAATTCGATTTCATAAGCAGTTGAAATATGTTATTTTGCAAAAATCTGCATATACATTTTTGCCTGTAACTTCTTTGTATCCCATCTAATGTGGATGAATCTTGTCAAGTTTATATTCTGCCCCACGTTTACTACCTATGTAAACTTTTAGAAGGATTGGATAAAGGGTCCTGGTGATATAAGCAATTAACTTATAAATGTATATCTGACTGTAACATGGTTGTAGTCCAATCAGTGTACATGGTATTTTGCAGAGCTATAACTCCCACCTTCAGAATCATCTATGCTAAATATTGGAAAGATGTGAAAAAGGTTCCCAATTTTATAAGCCTGCCCAGCATATACTGAGAATGAGCCTATGCCAGGGGTTCTCTTACTTGTCACTGTGCTATAAGATCTGTTTGTGATGCCAATCAGCAAGCAGAAAATTCAACCAAGTAACCTCATTCTGTGCTGTGACCATCCCAGATTCTCTCCCTCACTTGTTACTGGGAAGCTGGAAGCATCTGTTTATGAAAGAGCCAATAGAGATTCTCTGATGTCCTCTGCAACAGTGCTGCAGGATGTGATTGTGATGATAATTGGTCAGCCTGGATGTGTAAACTATGGGTAATTTCAGACATTATGAGATCACGGTCAACCACGGACAATCCCCTGTGGTGGCGGATGGTCGCGTAATGTGTGTTTGCTCACCACCAGATGTTCACCACGGTGAACTACCAGCAGTGAGCAAATTAACCACGCTTTCGAGGATGGTCCAGGCACCATCTCTGAAAGCGTGGTTAATTGAACCATGGCCTGGAATCGGCGGCTGGTAACGTCTGTTACCATTGCTGATTCCGGGCCGTGGTCCAGTCCCCGGGACAGAATCGGGCGCAGCGGCCAAATTGGCCGCTGCACCCGCCCATCTCCCAGAGAATGGCCGGCCTGGGGAGCATGGGGGGGGGGGGGGGCAGAGAGGATGCACATTGCGCTGTGAAGCCATGCCCCCTCCCCCAATTCCCCACCAGAATCAGCCGGCTCGTGTGTTGACAGGCCGTTTTGATTCCGGCGGGGAATCAAAAAGTGATTCCGTGACGGGGCCAATAGGCACCCCGTCATGTGTGAAATCACCCTATGTCTCCTGATTGCTGGGATGCTATCCCCAAAGTCCCAGCTATGTCCCTTCTCTGTCCCACCTCAGGGCCACCCCATATGTCCGCCTCGAAGCCACCACTGATTGGTCCTGTAAAACTGGAAGCATGCAGTAATTGACCAGTTAATGTGTCTGTTAGTCTGTTGAGTTGCTTCCCATTCTCCCTCCCTTCAGCCTTCTCCCCCTGCCTTGCCAGGTGCCTGCCTCTGACTGGCACTGGACGTACTGCTATTTATCTGAATAATGGTCTTCAAGGGGACAGCTCCAATTGCTTATAAAATTGGGGCCCTTTATCAAATTGTCCTGTTGTTTGGCAGAGATGACAGGTAAGGTATGGAATATATGCCTGCCAAATGTTTTGTAAACAGGATGGAATATAAAAATATTACATCCAGAAATGTGTTTTCCAGTTAATGGCTTATAACATCAGGACCTTTTATCAAATCTTTTCAAAATTTGGCAAGATTGGTAATCCTGGGGAGGGACATAATTGTAGCCACCTTGTAGTGTAGAATGGTTACCTACTCAGGGGTTGGCATATACAGTCCTTAGAGTGAATCAGTTTGAGGGACATAATTGTCTCAGGTTTCATCCAAATTGGATGGAAGTTAAAAAAGGTGTAGCCAGGAATGTGTATGCAGCTTTTCTTAAAACAACAACATTCATTTGCTTATAAAATCAATTTCCTTTATCCAATCTTTCCAAAATTTGGTACACATAGTGACCTCCTTTGTGGGTACAATATCACAAAGTTTAATCAGAATTGAATTAAATGTGTTTTTCAGTCTTTTCCCATTATTTTGAAAACAAAATTCATTTTCATTTTTGTTATTAAAATAACAAAAAAGAAAATGGAAATTTTCATTTTAATTATAATAATGAAAATTAATTGCACATGCATAATAGTTTCCATTTTTTTTTTTATTTTCAAAAATTATGAGCTTCAATGGGAGCAGCAGGTTCAGAAGCACCTGTGAAAATCAGGGCCTACCCATAGACTGTGGGTGTTTTTAGAACTAGGCTAATAGCCATTGGTTGAGTTATTCTCCATGAACCTGGGAACGGTAACCATCCAGCTTCTGACAATTACACAGCATTGGGAAAGAAACAGAAGTATCATGCTTTAAATAACTGATATGTTGTGTATTTTGAGTCATTTTCGATGGCTTACATTTATTTTATTTTTAAAAAAAAATCTCTTCTATCCCTGCACAATTGGACTCGAAGGCTAACATTTTCCACACCGCTCCTCCAAGCACAGATATGACCTATGTCTGTAGTTCCACTGTACATAGTAACATAAGTGCCATACTGTGTCAGATCAGTGATCAATTGAGCCCAGCATCCTGCCTCTGACAGTGGCCGTTCTCAGTGACTTTGGAGAGGTACCCAAGAGATCACAATGGATCCATTCTCTGTTGTCCATTCTCAGTTTCTGACAGTCAGAGGTTACATCCCCCAGCAGCATAACTTGACTAATAGCCATTAATGGACCTATCCTCCAAGAAATTATTCAGCCCTTTTTTAAACCCAGCTATGGTGTTGGCCATGACAACATCCTCTGGCAACAAGTTCCACAAGTTATTGTGCACTGGGTGAAAAAATACTTACATTTTTCTTTAAAAACAAATCTGTCCATTTCATGAAATGTCTCCTAATTCTAGTGCTATTTGAGAGGGTAAATAACTCCCTGTTTACTAATTCTACATAACAGCACTCATGATTTTATAAATCTCAATCATATTCCCTTTCAGTCATCTCTTCTCCAAGCTGAAGAGACCTAATCTATCATGCTTTTCCTCGTATAGAAACCATTCCATACCCTTGATAATTTTTGTTGCCATTTTCTGTACCTTTTCAAGTTTTACTATATCTTTTTTGAGATGAGGCAACCAGGACTGTGCTCAATATCTGAGGTGCTGTCATACCCTAGATTTTGGGTGTTTTTTGGCAAGCGCCTCCCCACCTATTACCCACCAGTCATGTGCCAATCATGCATGTTGCAGGGCTGCATAGGGTGGGCTGCAACATGCATGATGGATGGGTGATTGGTGGGGTGGTGCTTGTCTAAAAACACCCTTCGATAGAGGCATTATGATATTTCTGTTTTATTCTCTGTCCCTTTCCAAATAATTCCTAACATTCTGTTTACTTGTTTGACCACTGTTGCACAATGAGCTGAGGTTTTCAATGTTTTTTCCACAATGACTCCCAAGATCCTTTTCCTGAGCGATAACCCCTCATGTAGAAGTCAGCTTTGCGTATGTATATTTAGGATTATTTTTCCCTATGTGCATCACTTTGCACTTGTTGACGCATCCGAAATAAAGCAAGGACAACCATGTTGGGTTTGAAAGGCCGCACTCTTTATTTCAAATGGAATTAGGCATGGTGGGGGTAATTGCCCTCAGGCAGTTCAGGTCCAGTGCTAACTTCTATACTTGGGTACGTAACAAACCCCAACAAAGGGGAGGCTTGGATGTACCCTCCATAACTTCCCTTTAACTACTTAACCAAAACGTCTCCCCTCTGGCGTTGGCTAACGGCCGCCACCAGAGGGGACTAAGTCCTTCCGGACCCAAGCCAAGGATTTAAGTTACCGCCAGCTTGGGGACCACTCATATCCCTTCCCGCCTTTGCCAGTAACTCACCTTGGGAGGTTAACCCTGTTGCTGATCGCACCCAGCCTATGCCCCAGGTGTTTCCCCCACATCTCTTAGGGAGATGCCTCTTTCACTACTTTTTCCTTAAGAACGTGCTACAGCACTGGACCCCTGGAGGAGTGCGACAACATATAACAATAACTACATTCCCTCCCTCAATCCTGACTACTTGGGATTGATCAGCCACAACAATGAAACACTACGAGGAAGGTGAAAAATGAGAAAACTGTTTTGGCCAATTATGTTTTCCCTTAAAAATTCCTTCCTGGCCCCTGTAAGGCAACCGGTTAAACCCGTAGTATCTCTGGGAGGGAGGGATGGGGACTTTCCAGCTTGAGCGGCACTCAGAATGCTGCCGCTCGAGCGAACGGGCGGGAAGGCTCCCAGCAAGGGGCAGAGCCTCCACACTCCTTCCTGATTGGCCAGCCCCGTTGCTGGGCAGATTCTGCCCAAGCCGCCGAGGGATCCTCGCTGCACTAGCTCTGCTGCACCAGCTCTCCCCCTCCAGTGCTGCTGCATGCGCACTGGAGGGGCTAGAATCTGGCCCTAATTCACCCTCCCCTTGCTCCATTTCTCTAATGGAGCCCGACAAAGGCCCCTGGTGGCCACCTATTAAGGCGGGCCAAGGGGTCTTGTTAACACTGAATTTCATCTGCCATTTAATTACGCAGTCACACAGTCTTGCATGATCCTCCTATAATTCTTCACAGTCTTCCCCTGTCTTAACTATCTTCAGTAACTTTGTGTCACCTTCAAATGTGGTCACCTCACTCTTTAAACCCTTTTCCAGATCATTAATGAATATATTAAACAACGCCGATCCCATTACAGATCCCTGAGGCACCTCATTATTTATTTCCCCCCGTTGTCAAAACTGACCAGTTAGTCCTATTCTATCTTCCCTATCCTTTAACCAGTACCTGATCCACCACAGGGCATGACCTCTTATCCCATAACTACTTAGTTTCCTCCGGAGTCTCTCATGAAGGATCTTATCTACATTTTGGTTGACACCCTCAAAGAATTCCCAGAAAACAGTTAGGTATGACTTCCGTTTGCTAAAACCATGTTGGCTCTTTCCCATTATTTCATGTTTATTAATATTCCAGATAATTCTGTTCTTCCCAACTGCCTCTACCAGTCAGAACTCTTGGGTGAATGCTATCAGATTCTGTTGATTTGTTACTATTTACTTTGTCAATTTGCTCTGAAACCTCTTCTAGAGTCGCATTGATTTGAGACAGTTCTTCAGATTCATCACCTACAAAGAATAATTCTGATGTGGAACTTCATCTACAGTCAAAACCAAAGCAAATAATTCATTTAGTTTCTTTGCAATGGACTCATCCTCCCTGAATGCCTTTTTCACTCCCTGGTAGTCTAATGGCCCAACTGACTGTAACAAGCTTCCTGCTTCTGATGTACTGGAAAAAGTTTTATTATTAGTTTTTGCATCTTCAGCAAGTCACTCTCCAAATTCTCACTGTACTGTGCAGAAACAGGGTAGAGAACAGTACTCTCTGTGGCACGGTTCCTTCCTTAGAGTCTTTTCTGGATCCATTTCAAATTTGGCAGCAGGTTTTCTACCTCTTACAAGCATTTTGGTGGCACTGGGAGGACTTGGACACTTGAACATTGTTGGTACGCAGGCTGGTCTCCCTCCGCACCCACGCCTAGGGTAGCTCAATAGTCAGGGAGGGCCAGAGGACTGCCTTCTAATAAGAAATGAACAGAAGTAAAGGCTCGGAATCAGAATTAAATCAAAATTAATGAGTTTCCATCCAGACATGCCTGGTTTCCCATGGATTTCATGGGCTTTTGCAGGGTTGGAGGCAGATTACCTGGATGCAACTTCAGACCTTAAATATATGTATACACCAGTTAGTCCAGCACTCTCACGTCATAAATCTCCCACAGCAGAGACACACATCTCCACTGATTTCACTTATGAAATGTGGGTGCAAGTAGTGATAAGTTTCATGTTAATAATAAAAGTCCCGGGGAGCAGAAGACCTTTCCAGTCTCTGACAGAAAAGTTATTTGTAGTACTCAAGTAAACCCAATGGCTGACTGCTGTTGACTTAGAAACATTTTACTAGATCAACACTTTTATTATTATTATTATTATTATTATTATTATTATTACTATTATTATTATTATAAGCATTTATATAGTGTCAGTGATGTACCTGGCACTTTACAAAGAGTAAGATAAACACAGTCCCTGCCCAAGAGCTTACAATCTAAAGACAGGGGAAGGGGAGACAGGGAAGAGGGAACAGAGGGAGAGACAAGGAATGCAACATTCATGAGGATGCGAGAGCTCAGGTACACGTTCTTGGCTTGGCTACATAGAACTGACTCTAACTGGACTGGGCCTTCCCTTTATACTCCAGCCAAGGGGCGGAGTTTCAGTGCCCTGCAGGCTGGTCTTAAAGGGCCAGTACATGTGCATCACACACACCCCTTACGTTAGGGTGCCCCCTTTGGAGTCCTCCTTCTCAATGCACCCAGCGCTCTCCCCAGCCACTATGGAATCTCCTCACCTAAAGAGAATCTAGGTCTGTCCCATACAATGTTGCCACCTCCTTAGGGTCCACCCTTCCCTTCTAACAGACCCTCCAGTGGGTTGGGAGGTTTGTAAGAAATTTAGATCAAGTGTAGTAGTACTACATACAAAACTTATGTAGTAATCAGTAGAAGCAACTTGCTTCTTCAGAATTTTCCAATTTACACTAATGCGTAGCAATGTAGTAATCTTTTGAACTGCTAATATCTGCTGCTTTACAAATGCCTGAATTTCACCCATGAGTAAAGTGATTCCAATAATGCCTTCATCTTCCTTGAAGAAGTGCTGTGAGGCTTAGTTAACTAATGTTGTAAACATACAGACTGTAATGTCTGTAACTGGCATTAGGAACGAGACTTAGGAACAAGACCTAGGAATGAGGCATTAGGGATGAGACTAAGGTAAGAGAGAAGTGCAAGATATTATTATTGCTCTTGCTCACATCATTATATTGAGACGGTGCCTACAATAGGTTTCGATGGTTTATATGGGCTGTTTAGAGCAGGAGAGGACATTGGCTACAGAAAAAAGAAACAAACCAAAACAAAATACCAAAACTCCTCCCCATGGCTTGGCTCTAGTTATTTCTCTTAATTATACAACAATATCAATTTAACCCAAAATATAGCATTATTATTATTATTATTATTATTATGGTTTACAATAACTAAAAAGTATTCTTAATTAAAATGCACATTGAAAATTTGCACCCCTCTGCATTCCCAACCATTCCATCCCACCCACTCCCATTCCTCGGTCTCTCACCGAAGGAGTTCCCCCCTCCTTATGTTCCGACTCCCTTGCTTTCATGGAGGGGCTGTGGTTAACCCTCGAACTTTCCTCTGTTCTCTCACCCAGGCCAAATCCCTCTGTCTCGCCACAATCTTAAAATATAAATCTTCCCTCCATACTCTTGTACCCCACTAATTTGGGGGTCATGACAATCCCACCCAGTCTCATATCCCATCCTCTCACATTGTTGCAGATTGCCTCAGTTTCGTCAAATGGAAAAATACTTAGTGGCCCAGGCCAGACATAATCGGACCTTAATATAGGGTAACTGTTTCCAGTTTGCTGAGATCACACCTATTATGTGGGTGTGAGATCACACGTACTATGTGGGTGTGATCTTAGTATGTATAAGTAATGGCAATATATTTTAAAGGAGGAACTCAAGACAAAACAATATATTAAAAGCATATAAGTTTACTTAAATTCAAAAGGAATAACAGATGGTACAAAAGGAAAAACAAGTTCAGTTACAAATTGAACAGTATGGTTCAAAAGACATCCATGAAGTAACATTCATTGTCTAAATTTTATTCTAAGTCAAAACCTAAAGGAGAAGAATATGCTTTAATCTCTCTGACTCAGTGTCTCCTAGTTATCCAGTTCAAGCCCCTTTCTGCCAAGCGATGATGAGAAGACTCCAAAACTCAGAGAACTTCTAACTCTCCTCTTTTCTGAGGGGCCATTTTATGCAAAATTTTCTGTACAGCTAAACATTTCTTGAATTAAGCCATTATGTGCTGACTAGTTGGTCAAGTTAATGAAACTCTAGCAGAGATGATAAATATCGCAGGCAGGAATTGAATAGAAACAAACAGAGAAGCCTCTAGTACAGGATAAAGTAAATATTAATATCTAACTTCTCTGTCAATGGCTGAAATTCACCTTATTTACTTTCCACTGGTCAGCATCAACTGTTTGCTTGTGTCCCTAGACAGAGCAACTGCTAGGCATTCACAAAGGTTGGTTTCAACCAGAGATGAATTCCTACATGAAGACCAATCTCTTCTAGTCAGCATTTTGAAGAAGGGTTTGGACAAGAAATAGCAAAATACAAGACTACATGACAACATATTTAAAATTTTAGCTTATCTGCAACAGCTTTGGTCCAAAGTTGTACAGAATTTATAAAGCTCCCCCCTTCCTGTTTTTGTTAAGTGTGTGTTCTCATGAGCTTTTCTGACCAGTGCTAGTTATTCCAGAGTAACTAACTCACTCCTGTGGTGAATGGCACTAATCTCCCCTTTAACCATGATTTATCAGTAGTGAAAATAATAGAGTGATTAAAGTGTGGTTAAGGAGCTCTTCATCAACAACTTCAGGTTTACAAGGGACCTGCTCCCATTAAAGCTGGATTCAAAATTCCCTTTGATTTGAATGGGAGTAGATTTAGGACCTTGGAGAGCAGAATTTCCTTTTCTGGGAGTGAACACACCAGCAGGGAGTGCCCTGGAACCATGTCATGGAGTCCACATGGAACAGCCACCATCATGGACAGTGTGGGGATCCTTTCACATGGGTAGCCCCTCTTCATACTTCATGGTCTTGTGTCAGCCACCACCACAAATGGCACTAGCACACTCCCTCCTCTCCAGGCCGCCTGACAGCTAGACAGTTGCTCCTATGATTTTGCTGTCCCTGGGCAGCATGGGGACAGCAAGACCGCCAGTGCGCCTCCCCCACCCAATTTTCAGGCAGACGCAGGGACAGCACGATTGCTTGCACGCCTCTTACTCTTCCTCCCCCCAATGGCTGTCATCTGAAAGGGGCGTACTAGCACTGGCTGTGATGAAAGGCAGGGGGGTCACAGCCATGGAAGACCATGCACTTGAGCATCCCTCTCAGCTGACAGCTAGCTGAAAGAGGGGAGTGCAGATTGCATCTACTCAGCTGAGAGGCAGCTGGGAGAGGGGAGCACAGGCCTTGCCCCATGCAACTGAGAGGCGGCTGGGAGAGGGAGCACAGATCTCTCCCCACTCAGCTGAGAGGCGGCTGGGAGAGGGGAGCACAAATCTCGCCCCACTCATCTGAGAGGCAGCTGGGAGAGAGAAGCACAGATCTTTCTCCACTCAGCTGAGAGGTGGGTGAAAGAGGGGAGCACAGTAGGGGTGTGAATGCCATTTTTGTTATTACAATAACGATAACAAAAATTGTCATTTTTGTTATTGCAATAATGAAAACAACAACCAAGAATAACGACAACGATAATGTAAACGACACTGTCGTTATCGTTGGCATTATTAGTGCTGTGGCAGCTGGGGTTTGGAGGGAAAATGTTGAGAGGGGAGGAGGAAGCAGACATCTCAGAGTCCTAAACAAGCTTGAACTCTTGAACTGTGCTTGTGTTGGGAGGGGCGAGCAGTTTAGCAGTATCTGATGGATGTATCGTTGGTCAATGAGGAGCGCAAGCAGGCCCCAGCAGTCTTATGGCACTCTGTGATTGCTCATTGCCTGCTGCCTCCCACAACCAATCAGGGGGGCTCTGGGGGAAGGCACTGCAACTGTTTATAAATGGGAGGGCCAGGCTTTTTCTCACTGTTCTGTGAGAGCTCTCTGCGTTTTATAGAACTGTGGTGATCGCACACCAAAAATCCTCCCTAGGCCTGTATTAATTCCTTTACTTCCCCAAACCCTACATTTTACCTTCTCCCTTTCCCTGCCCTTCTCACCCCTGTACATTATATAATAGATAGGTTTAGATTAGATATAGCTATATATTATAGACATATATATTAGAATAGTTATATATATAATTGATTAGATAATAGATAGCTTTCCTTTCCCCTTCCCCTGTCTCCCTTAGATTTAGATAGATATTAGTTGTGTACATATAGAGAGAGTTTAGCTATTATATATGTAGTTAGGCTAGTCTGTTTTATTATATTATATATGTATAATGTTATCAGAATTGATACTGATACCAAAAATAAAATCTTTGTTTGAAACTATACCGATAGCAATAACGACAACGATAACGAAAACAACATTGTCGTTAATAACAAAAATGAAAATTATATTTTTTAACAATGAAAACAAAAACAAAAATGACAAGGGGGCCTGGTAAACACCCCTAGAGCACAGATTATGCCCTGCTCAGTTGAGTGGCAGCTGGGAGAGGGGAGCACCAACCATGGTCAGCTGAGTGGCGGCTGGAAGAGGGGAGCACCAATTGTGCCCTGTTCTTCTGAGTGACAGCTGGGAAAGAGGAGAACAGATCTCAGCTGAGAGAAGGCTGGGAGAAAGGAATGCAGATTCCACCTTTGAGAGTCTCTGGGGACTTCTCTGCTCCCTTCTCCCGGCTGGCTGTGAGCTGAGAGGGGCTTGGACCCAGGGCTACGGGGAGCCTAACAAACGGGACTTTGCCCCATGGTTGCCCATTGTCCCAATTTGGCTGGGTTATCCTTCACTACATACTCTGCTTTCCCAGCAATTGTGTGGCACGGCACTGCTCCAGGGCACCCCCAGGCTAATATCTGGTGGGCGCCATTCAGACAGACAGGTGAATCTGACCTGATGGGGCCCAATATAGGGCAGCCTCTTGTTTGTTTTCACCTGCTGATGTTCAATCTGAACTTTGGATTGCAGCTTCTTACTCCAACATTTCTTTTGTCTTTGAAAAATAAATTCCAAGAGACACAATGCACTTTGTCAGACTTTACAGTCAACAGAAACAGTCTTCAGAAAACTTGCGCTGTATTACAGACTTCAACAATGCTGAGTAAATTGTTTGTGGGTCTGAAAACAAATGATATATTTTGAATTCAATTAGAAAGTGTTATGTGTCTCTATATCATACCAGCAAGTGTGTCAAGACAGACTTACTAAATTTAATGTAATGGCCACAGACTAACAAAATGTTGATTTGATGTCTATTGGGCCACAGAGAGCCTGTGCTTTTTGGCAGGACATTTGCTGAACCACTGCCAGGTTACAACCTGGTTTCAATATTCTTGATTAAAGTTTAGGTTATGTAATAAAATGTTCTATAACTAATAATGGGCTCCTGACAGCTGCAGAGAACGGAGGCTCTGCATAGGTTTGATTTTAAACATTTCCAGGTTTAATTACATTAATGGAATTCATTTTTACTCTTTATCAGAGCATAAAACTTGTTATTAATATTTTGCTACGTTTTGAAAACTAGAATCACTTAATTAAATCAAAGCACAAAATGAAAAACAAAGGAAGAGAAACAGTTTTTACATCTGGCTTATTCTTTTCATCTTATGCTAAAAATATTCATTTAAATTTGCCACAATACCAAAATAACCCAGGCTTCTACAAAGAAGTCATATTCCACGGTCCATGTGTTTACTGTTTGCAGGAGGCACATACTGCATAGCATGCTCATGTGAATAAACTGCACACGAGAGTCCAATGACTTTTTAAAAAAGAAATAGTTTCTTATTGAGTTTTGAACTGTACAAAATAGACAAAAAATATTGTTTGCAGCACTTTCAAAAATATCACATTTGATGATATTTAATACTTTAAACAACATTATTTCTATGAGCAAATGCTACTCACATGAATAAGAGTTTGCAGAATTGGGGTCTTAGGCCCTTTTCAAATGAGCCACGGTGGGTGGGGGAATGGGTGTGCGCCCACGGTGGGTGTGCACCTGTTCTCACGGGTACACACCCATCTCCACCCACCTCCACACACGGAGCAACCAGCATTGGTGCCCATTGGGTGGAGGTGGGTGGACATGGGTGGAGTGCAGGAGTGCACACGCACCCCCACTCACCACAGGTGCTGTTCCTACAGGCGCCCACCAATCCCCCCCGCACCTGCCATGGCATTTGCATGGGTGTCCCCCCCCCCCCACAAACTGCATATGTGTGCGCTGGAGGGTGGGGGCGCCCATGTGAAAAGGCCCTCAGTTTGCTGAATTGGGAATAAAACTAATTGGAACTTAATCCCCTGTCTGTTATATAGGAAAACTCTCCTAATTCCATGGATCTATGCCAAGGGTCCATGCCCTGTCCTTGAGTGCATATCCTCATCTCCAGTCACTTTCACTGATCTCACTCCACCAGTGCTTGAGTGTAGGAACTGAATCCATGGGTCTGATTCAGGAACTAGAATGGGGCCAAATAAAAACCAGTCATGAGCCATATTTGGCCCACGGGCCAGGGTTTCACACCGCAGAGAGAGATATGCACATGTATACGTAGGATGGGTATCTCCATCCTCCTCTGACCACTTTCTGTGAGAGGCTATAGTGTTATATATACCATTAGTCTTAGGGATGAAGCTTGATCTTGACTTTCTGTTGATTCTTGTTGAGAATCATTGTTCTCAACTCATTTTTTGCTAGAATTGATAATCAAGAAGATCACTGGTCCTTGACACTTCAGTCGTGATTTTTTTCTTGATTTGCCACAATTTACTGCTTACCATGATTTACTGTGTGCCGTTTGCCAGTTTTTTACCATGTACCACTTACTCTATACCACGTTCATTTCGTTACTGCACATGCACAAAATGACTGCCCTTTTCTGAAATGGTGGCGGTGCTGCCAGTGCCATCTTCCAAGAGGGCTGCTCATGTGCAGAACAACTGTGGTGGCCATTTTGCATATATGCATTACCAGGACAAATACAGTACAGATTTCAAGCATGATGACAGAATATTAGAAACCCAGAAAATTCATATTTAGGTTTAAAAGAAAGCTAGATATCTGTTAACACCTGCAATGTGAGAGTAACACACAGGAGATTTAGGCCAATTTTACACATTACCGGGGAGGCAGGGAAACTCCTGTGAATGCAATTACGGCTCTATTCTTATGGGAATTAGCACACATGGGAATGTGCTATTTAGGGATGGGCGAACAGAACCAAGTTCGGAAATTCAGTTCGGTTCAGTTCTAAAATCGAGTTCAATTCGGAAGTTCAGTTCGGTTGACCGAACTATTTGAGTTTGATCTGAACTCAGAACTTCTGAACAGAGTTCGGAAATTCAAACCCCATTGAACTAAATGGAATATTATCTTATAGGGATGGGCGAACAGATCCGAGTTGGGAAATTCGGTTCGGTTCGGTTCGAAAATCGAGTTTGGTTCAGAAGTTCGGTTCGGTCGACCGAACTGGTCGAGTTCGGTTCGCACTCCGAACTTTTGAACCGCGTTCGCCCATCCCTAGTGCTATTCCATTTTTATCCCATGAAAACACTCGCACATGACCGGATCCTTCAATGTAGCTTTTACAAGGATGGGTGTCCTTGTGGGATAAAAGGAGAATAGGACATTCCCACATGCACTAATTCCCATGAGAACAGAGCCATGATTGCATTCACAGAAGCTTCCCTGCCTCCCCAATAACATGTGAAAATGGCCTACGTTCCAACAGGTTCTACTATGAGTTTAGAAATCTAAGAGCCCACTCCTGCAATTTTTATTCATGTGAGTAGCATCTGTTCAGATATAGTTTAATTTAAAGTAATTGGAATATTGTGTGCCTTAAGTCATTTATTCACATGAGTATAGGTAAAGTCACAAGTGACGGCCATGCTGCCACGTCTGGCACCCGAGGTGGACAGGACAGACACAAACCACACATGCTCCCAGCCAGGCTGATGGCAGCACAAAACAGGGAACGTGTGGTCAGCCATTCTCCTTCCCACACCCTGACATGATGGGCAGCCATGGCAGCCAATGACGGGTGCCATGGTGCCCAGCTATGGTGGAGGTGGTCCAGGCCAAAGGATGAGCCTGTAAACAGAGACTTGCAGCTCTGGGATAGCCCGTTTTGCCCCGGTTAGGAAGGTCCTAGTCCAGGCTGTTATTTCAGCTGGTTGCCAAGATGAGAGCCCAGGATAGCCAGCAACATGACCTGGGATACTCTGGGTCAATATCTGCTGTCCATTAATGAAATGTGACAACAGCCTGAAGGGCAAAGTAGGCCTAAGCGGGCCACTGTCACATCTGGTTTTATCCTATGAAATGAAATATTGGGTTAGTATTATTCTTTCCTTTATAAAACTGGTATATCAACATAGTTAATACAGCATAGATAAATTGCTTTTAAATCAGGGGAGTGCCCTCAACTCAGAACCCTGCAGGAGCTATTCTACCTAAACCTAATTCTGATGGGGTGAAATCCTAGCTCCACTGATGTTAATAAGAGTTTTACCATTGATTTCAAAGGATCCAGGATTTCACCTGTGCTGCAGTCCTCACTATAACATTTTGTTATAATAAAATAAACGGTCATAACATTTGGGAGCAAATATCAGTTTTCATTGCCGAGCGCTGTTCCAAGATGCCACTCATTTATAGAGGGGGCAAAAAATAGAGTTGTTACAATGAAAAATGTGAAGCATACTTTCAAATGTAAACCTCTCTCCCCTCCAAACAATGAGGGGTTTCAAACTTGAAAAATAAATAAGCGACAATTTACCCACTTGGTATTAACTGCTTGCAAAATTTTACTGCAATTTGGTCTCAAAGTTGGCAGAACAACATGAGAAACCCTGAGAATTGAAAGTTTCTGGCTGATCTCTAAATCAAAAGCAGCTGAACAGATTTAAATATTTTGTGTAAACAAATTTGCATCCAGGCTGCTAATCTGTGTGCCAGCTTTCCGTCTGACATTTTCAGAAATGATGGAAATGCTAAGCCCCTGATGCTAAATGGAGTTTGTAATAGAAACGCTGACAGACCCATAATTACCTGTATTGCAGTGCTGCTGAATGCCTCTTTATCTATCTAATCTTTTACAATGGAGTTAAATATATAAATCCTAAAAGGGGGGAGGGGGGGCTGATGGCAATGTTACACATAACTACACAGCATTGTTATATGCTACTCATCTCAGGTTGTAATCATCATTGCTATCAATGGGACTACTCTTGCATAAGGATTTGAGGTTTGTAAATGGACAAACATATGTAAGACAATGGGTAAAAACAGACATCACAGTGGCTCGCTGTCAGACTGTGGCCCCGACCTCACCTGCCCATTATGCATGTAGCACCAGATGCTGGCCGAGGATTGCCCCAGGTGATGTCAGTGGCTAGCCTGGGCTCTGACCTCGGGAAACCTCCCAAGTCACAACCTGGGCTAATGCTACCCAACTGGGCCAAAGCAGGCCACAGCGGTCGCTCATGTCTGTTTGGGCCGGCAGACACTGCCTGATTTGGGTCCGCCATGGATGACTGCTATGGCTGGCTGTCATTGGCTGTCAGTGTTTAAAGCTGCCTTCCGCCAATTGTATCTAGTGCAGAGACTGCAACCGTACATTTCCGGGCCTGATCTGGCCACCCTCACCCCCACCTTCATCACCTCGAGGCTAGACTACTGCAACGCACTCTGTGTGGGGCTTCCCTTGACACTAGTCTGGAGGCTGCAGCTAGTGCAGAATGTGATGGCCCATCTCCTTACAGGGACAGGTCGGCGGGAGCACATAACTCCTGTGCTCCATACTCTGCACTGGCTGCCTATAGCGTACCGAGTCAGATTCAAGGTGTTAGTGTTGGTCTATAAAGCCCTGCATGGTCTGGGCCCCTCATACCTCAGGGACTGCCTCGACCTCTGCGCCTCAGAGTGATCCCTTCGGTCCACCGGGGGCACGTTTAGGGAGGTACCCCATGTAAAATGGGGGGGCTACAATGGAGAGGGTGTTCTCAGTGGCCAGGCCATGACTTTGGAACTCCCTCCCAGAGGAAGCCCACCTGGCCCCAGGTCTGCTGGCTTTTCGCCGAGCCTGCAAGATCTGGCTGTTCGCCAAATTTGGGTTTTTTAAAAGATTTTAAAAATATATTGTTGCACTTTTTAGTATTTTTATTGTATTTTTATGTATTTTGGGTTATTGTACACTGCCCCGAGATGCCATAGGCATGAGAGGGGTGGCTAATAGATATAAATAAATAAAAATAAATAAAATAAAATAATTACGGTGGGGGGAGGGGCGCAGGGAGGTTGGGGCCAGCCAGTTGGATGCACATTGGTGATTCTTCCCACCCTCCCTGGGCCTAGTCCGTGTCCCCCACAGCTTCCAAACCTGACCAAGGCTGAGTTGTCACCGCACAGTTATCATTTCTGATTTTGCCCAAACAAAATTGCCTTCTAAAACAAGTGTTGGATGCAGAATATTTTGTGGAATTTACCAGAAATATCCAGCAAAGGGAAACACTGAAGAAGATCTGACAAACTCATCCTTTCTTAAGCACCCGGCAGTCCTCGTGATATCAAGGAAAACAAGATGCATCCCTGCTTAAAAACACAGATAATAGGTTTTAAATAGTGATAACTTGATACCTTTCTGCTTTATTTACTACACCCCTTCTGCTATGTATATTAATTACTTAGAGAAAGATTCTGATGCCTGGTTTTATTGATTATTATTTAATTAAAAAAAATAAAAATTATGACACCAGCAATGTGCCTGGCACTCAACAACCATTAAATTAGAAACAGGTCCCTGCCCTGGAGACTAACTGAGAATAAACAAGGGAGGGGAGACAAGAGAGAGGGGAAGAGACAAGGGGTGATTTCAGATGTGACGGGGCCGGTGGTGGCCCCGTCATGGAATCACCCAGTGATTCCCCACTGGGATCACACTGGCACGTCCAACAGATGTGCCGGCTGATCCCAGTGGGGAATTGGGGAGGGGGTGGGGCTGCATGGCGCAACGTGCGGCCACATGTCCCCTCCCCCCCACCCTTCCTTGCCACCCGCCCTCCTGGGAGATGGGCGGGCGCCGCAGCCAATGTAACCACAGCACCCGCCCGCATTGACCACGGCCCGGAATCCTGCCGTGGATTCCGGGCCATGGTAGCCATCCAGACGGGACGGGCCCCTTCATCACAGTGGGGAATCACATTCACCACGCGATCGGGGCCGGTCCCACCGGGACCGCCAATCGCGTGATTAATGTGATTCCCCACTGCGATTGATGGGGGTGAACATCTGGGGGGGAACTTCCATTCCCCCCAACAGACGTGACGAGACCTTGCTCACCCGGTGGGAATCCACCATGGTTGAGCGTGATCTCGTCACGTCTGAAAATACCCAAGGATACATTCATGAAGTTGAGAAGTCGCAGGTGTACACTGCTTAGCTTAGTTACAGGGGAGAAGAGAACCCTGAATGACAGGACAGCAAAGGACTACTTCATTGGGACTAGTCATGTTTAAATTCACTGGATTTTTTTTATCGGGGATGATGGTGTTATTAACGTCCTAATCCAAGGCCCTGATCCAAAGTCTACGTTTGGATTTACGTGTGGACTGAACTTATCCCACACTCATGCATACTGCCACAGAGGAAGTCTGCCACCTCCTGAAAGCACTGCTACCTGCTTCCGCAGCCCTGCCTTTCTCCCTCTGCTGGGTGGTGGAGGGGCAGTAGGGAAGCAGTGAACGTCCACTGTGGCACTATGCGCATGCACACTGGTAGGTAGGTTTACACGTACACACACATAGACTTTGAACTGGGACCTAAAGGTATTAGAATCTGGCTGTTAGATGTGACTTTGTCAAACATCTTTTAGTTTTAAATCTCATGACAACAGCTGTCTGGAAATTTCGTTTCAAATCAAAATTTCAGCATTTAAATTCAATTCATAAATTGAATTGAATTGAAATTCCAGTTTCTAAGTTTCACCATTTTAATTTCTATATGCGTATTTGACCACCTTTAATTGCTACCAGTATGTTCCACAATCAGAGCAATCTCCTTAATGTTTGTCACTTCAGACAGTTTATCTAGTATTAATGTCAGTCCTCTGGTTATGTTTGTAATTTTTCTATTTAACATATAGATTTTTATTGTGGTTATATTTTAAATGAAAGAGTTGGAAATTTAGAATGATCACAACTGCTGTAAAGAAGTGTATTTCAGTCACTATAGGAATGTCATTAACAATGAACAAACAACAAAACAAAATAACACCAACAATAATCAATCAATCCATCCATCCGTCAATCAATCATCATCATATTTCTATTGTGCCCCACTACCAGATAGCACTCGAAGCACTGTACAACATAAAAATATAATATAAAATCCATTTAAAATATAAATCCATATATACAATTTAAAAAGGGAAGGGGAGAAGGACAACACCTATTAATAGGAGTGTGACATTTTATATCATTTACGAAAGAAAGAAAGAAAGAAAGAAAGAAAGAAAGAAAGAAAGAAAGGTCAAGTCTGACAAAATGTCATTTGTCTGATTTAAGCAGAGATCCAAGTAAAAGAGAATTTTTGTGCTACTCTTAAAACTGCACAAGAGGGAACTTGTGACTCAAGTTGGGAATCACTGGGTGTTTTCAGACATTACAATAGCCTGCATTTCCATGCTTTGACCTGCATGGAAATGTGGGTTATCATAACACAGAAAACTGATGCCAGATGTTAGCACAGGCCATTCCCTGGTAGTGATGGCACTTAGCTCAGGCTGTGAGTTGGGAAATCTCCAACTCACAGCCCGGGCTAAGTGCCAATACTGCCTGGGAATGGCTGCCCAACTGGATGTAAAGTGTGCCATAACATGTGTTCCGCCACTTTACACTACGTGATCCAGAGTGGCACTGGAGACTGAGCACCATGACGGCCTCATTGGACACCATGGCCACCCATCAGCAGGGGGGTGGTCCGCTCCACGTACCGTGGGGACGGGGACATGTGGACACTGGCGCACATTCATGAGCCTCCCCACCCCCTCCCCAGCCTGGCCACTGTAACGTTTGTTTGGCAGTCAGGCTGAGTCCTGGTTGGAGTGACAACTCCTCCACGGAGAAGGCTGTGGCAGCAGCCATCACATATGAAAACACCCAGTCTATCCTTTCCTGGTGTCCCCACTGATTGTACACAGCAGTGGGTTTATGCTTTATGTACACTCGCTGATTGGTCAATGTAGCTTCCAGGTCCATTAGGAGGCATGGTCAAATATCCATCCCCTTCCTACTAGCATGTAAGAATGATGTATTGGCTCTGCAAGAACTACTATCTCATATTCACCAAATGCAGCAGTATGTAACATTGATAAGCTTCCAATCATTTTCATGAACTTAGAGGTGAACTCCTTCAAATACACCAATGAAAAATTAAAACCTGTCCCACAGCTATCAATCTCTAAAGGAGCAGGCTGTGACCCCTTTAAGATTAGCCTCTTTATAATTGTTGGTCCCACTTCCACTTCTGGGGCTAGAACGGTAGGAGTCCTAGAAATCCTGGAACTGAGCAAAGAGCCTGCTATAGACTGTGAGAGTAAAAGGATCAGAGCAGAGCAGGCTTATTTTGGGAGCTGTTCCTAGCCCTGATTTGAGGGGTCAAGTGAGGGTGGTCTAACTGGAGCTAAATCTCCAAGCTAGTAAACAGTAGGGATTGGGACTTTGGGTATTGCCGAGAACCGAAAGTAGTAAATAATGGCACTTTTGGTTCTTTCCAAAATTTTGGTTCTTTTTCGGTTTCAGCCCTATCAGTTCTTTTGTATTGAGTTTTTAATCGGATTTTTAACATTGCGGTTTTCCCCATTGATTCAAATGGGGGGGAAATGCAATGTTTAAAAAACAAAACTGAGATAACCGAAACCGATAGGAAAACCGAAATTCATGAGAACCAAAATCGAAATAAACTGAAACCAACATTTTGCCCAGAGTCCTACCCCTAGTAAACAGTCTGACATAAAGATGGCAGCCAAAAAGTAGTATGAGAATACTACTCCATCTCAGATTCATGGTTACTTTTATCTCAGATCCATGGTTGTTATTGGCCGCAATCCCAAGTGGGATCTACGTGGGATCCATGTGAGATCTGGGTAGGTCCAGCATGGGATCCTCGTGGCACAGTGCAATCCCTATGGAGTTGCATGCGGTTCGTATGCATGTGCGTGAGAGCAGGATGCGTGCAGTGTGCATGGGACATGGGATTGCCCCCAGTGTCACCAAGGGTTGAATCGGTTCTTACAACAATGTGTTACTTCACTGGTCTCACTGGTTCCTAAACCCCAGCTAGGGAGGTCAAGAGGCTGTATGTTTCCTAACAAGCAAGCAAATGTGGTCTGTGTGCCCCAAAGCTTGTTAAAACACTGATACTTTCAGGGAAATCCAGTATTTGAGATTACAGGTTCTTCCAGGTTTTGGGGTTAGGAATGAGTCCTCCTTTGAATGCTCAGTATATACACATTAATCATACGTTACCTGATGGTTTCTGGATGTAGACATATGGAAGATGATGGTTAGGACCAGTATGGAAACAATGGCCTGTTTATTTTTCAGCTGTTGAGAATTTTTAATTGATGGTTGGAAAATAGGGGGTGAGTTTCCGTACGTTTGTTGGGAAATAATTTGTACATTTAAGAAGGTGTAAGGTGTTAGCACACCTAGCACACACCGTGGAAAGGCATGCCTGAAAAACTTGGGCATCTTTTATGGTAAACAACTCTGACAGTAGCTTTCCGAAGAGATTTCTCAGAAGGTTTACATGAGTTTCCAAACATCATCTTCATGAATTTAGTGGTGAAATCTGTCAGCTGTTTAAAGGCAATAGGATGAAACAGGTCAGAGTAAATCAAGAACCACAGGAATACCAGTGATGCAAAAGAACTTATTTCGGAAGAGATAAATTGTTGTAAAGAGTTTCTCCAACAATAAAACCAAAGGCAAAGAGGAGAGCAAGTAAAGTTAGCTGCATTTTCTGTTACTTTCTAGGGTGAGTTTTGCTGCTAATGCCAAGCAGGCAAGGAGCCCAGATTCTGAATTCCAGAGGTTCTCTGGCACAATGACTATGGAATTTCAGAGGATTTGGGAGATATTTACATGGATGACAGGGAGCCTTAGTATTTTTTGAACTAATTTCTGTTGTCATGTATCTACGAACAGAACTGCAACAAGCACTCAAATTAGCACCTGCAGGTAATGCTCGCATTTTCAGGCACATCATCAGGCACTCAACAGGCTACCTGAGAACCAGTCGGGTGCCTGATGCCCCCAAATTGCGAGCATTACCCAGAGAAACCGACAAGCCCAGCCATTCAGCACAATTCAGCTGAAAGGCATTATAGGGAGGGGGGGAAGCAGCCTTTGAAAGTGACAGACTCCAGCTTCTGTGACCCCTTAGTTTCAAAGACTGGACAGTGCTCCCTCCTCCAGCACCTCCCAGTTGGGAAGTGCTGAGAGGCACTCCAGAGGGGTAAGCAGCCTTTGAAAGTGACAGGATCCATCTCAGGTTGCTGCGGCCCCACCAGAGTCATGTCAGTTTCAAAGGCTGGCTGGAACTTCCCCTCCCCCTAAAGTAGAGAGGAAGCAGCCTTTGAAAGTGACATGTTCTGGCCCAGGCTACTGCAGCCCCACCAGAGGCCTGTCACTTTCAAAGGCCGGTCAGAGTTTCTCCTGCTAGAATGCCTCTCAGCTGAGAGGCGCTCTGAGGTGGGGGCGGGAGACGGCCTTTGAAAGTGACAGGTTCTGGCCTTGGTCACTATGACCCAGCCTGGAGCCTGTCACTTTTAAAGGCCAGCCGACACAATCGAGCAGCCCTCATTGGGTCCCTTTCAGGCATCGATGGTGCCTGAATGGGGCCAGGTTGATTTGGGCACCCCTGATTCATCAGGGGTATCCGAAACTCAGGTGCCTGATTGCAGCTCTGTCCACAAGGTATCATGGTCTGCAATATCATACACACTTTCCAGAGGTTGCTTGAATCAAGTTTTCACTTGAATAATACTTTAAGTCCAAAAAGTAAACAATTAAATACCACAGTATTGATGGAATTTTGGTTGAGTTCGCTATACACAGGCTTCTGGCTGTTTAGCTCAGGTGCTGGTGCTTAGAACCAGCATGAGGTCCACTGAAATGAATGGGGTCCATGTTAATGTGAAAGGCAGAATTAAACATACTGTCCGTCAGGGGACGATGGTACAGGGAGCTACTGAATGCAATGACAGTCACATAGCAGAGTTGGTCAAATGCTGGAACACACCAACACCACTCATCGTTTTAAGAGCTATTTCATTCAAACTATCTTCAGGCCACTTGTTATTTGTAACTCCTGAACTTTTGGGTAAATGGGTTTTTCTTCACAAGAATATTTGTGGCATGGCTGTTCTTTCAATTAATATAACAGTACTAAATCACTACAGCAATAGGTGCTATCAAATTACCACTGAGGTACATTTTTATATTCTGAATGTTTCCTATTGCATACAAAAAATATGCCCCCCCCCCCAAGAATATATTGACATTTATAAGCTACTGGTGAAACAAGAGAGTGGAATAAACACATACAGAAAAAAGAGCAGAATTGTATACTGTTCAGCATGCATGGATAGAAAGGACATTAAAATATCATTTACTGTTAAAGTGTTGGCAAAATATGGCATTATTAGTCCCACATACCACAGGAAAGAATGATTTGTAATGTGAAACCACCTATATGTAGTAATCTTGGTAAATTCCATGAGCTAAAGAGGGCTAATCAAAATTGTTAATGGGAGACCTCAAAAGGTTGGGCTTCTTTATAGATCTTTTACCAGTAAATCTCTAAAACCACTAAAATGTTGTAAAATACATTTTTGCTTGTATCTGCCCATTCTCCTTAGTGTTGCTGATTTTCTTGCTGATTTTAGCTGTGCAGAAGGGGAAACAGTTTTTCCAGGTTAGTGTAGTGGGTTTGCTAAGTGACAGTAAAGTTTCACTAGTTGCAGCCCCTAAATGGATGCTGGGATCCCTGACATAAGCCAATTCATCTGTTCTGGTACTTTGAAGATCTACCAGGCAGCAGAACAGTTTCTCTGGAGTAATACAGTGGCAAGTACAGATATTCAAGAGTAAGTGGTTACATTTTGAGGTTTTAAACTAACATGGTAAATTACCTTATTATTATTAAAATTATTATTAAACATTTATAAAGCGCCAGTAACAACCTGGCGCTGTACAGAACATATAATCAGCTGCGGTCCCTACCTGTGGCTTACAATCTAAAAGACAAGGAGGGGGAGACAAGGAGAGGGGACAGCGGGAGAGACATGGGAGAAGACAAACAAACATTCAGGCGGATGCGAAGTCTCAGGCGCGTGTACTTGGCTTGGTTACAAGGTGGTCGGTAGCAGCAGTCAGCAGAGGAGGGCTGACAGTAAGAGCAAGGGGAAAGACTAGAGGGCATTGGGAAAGGCAGCATGGAAAAGGTGGGTCTTGAGGAGGGATTTGAAGGAGCGGAGGGAGGAGGCGAGGCGGACGTCGGCAGGGAGGGAGTTCCAGGCATGCGGGGCAGCGAGGGAGAAGGGACGAAGGCGGTTGGGCGAGCAGGAGAAGCGAGGGAGAGCGAGGGAGGGGACAGCGGAAGAGCGGAGAGCGCGCGCAGGAGCGCGTAGGGCGATTAGGTCCGAGAGGTAAGGGGGAGCTTGGTCATGGAGCGATTTGAACGTGAAAACCAGGAGTTTGAACAGGATACGTTCAGGAAGGGGGAGCCAGTGAAGGGAGAGGAGGAGAGGCGTCACATGGTCGAAGCGACGGGCAGAGTGAATGACCTTGGCGGCAGAGTTTTGGATCGCCACAAGGGGGGACAGGTGGGAGCGAGGGAGGCCAGCAAGGAGGAGGTTGCAGTAGTCGAGGCGAGAGATAACCATGGCATGAACAAGGATTTTGGCCGAGGAGACAGATAGAAAGGGGCGAATGCGGGCAATGTTGAGGAGAGCGAATCGGCAGGATTTGGCCACAGAGTCAATGTAAGGTTTAAAGGAGAGGTGCGTGTCAAAAATGAAGCCCAAGCTGCGGGCACGGAGAACAGGACGGATGGTGACCCCATCAATGCAGACGGTCAGGTCAGAGGGAGAGGAGGGGGAGGGAGGAAAAATGAGGAGTTCAGTCTTGGCCATGTTCAGTTTGAGTTGGCGTCGGGACATCCAGGCGGAGATATCAGAGAGGCAGTCGACGAGGCGTGAGCGGACAGAGGAGGAGAGAGAGGGGGTAGAGAGATAGAGTTGGGTGTCATCAGCATAGAGATGGTATTGGAACCCGTGGGAGGCAATAATTTCACCAAGGGACCGGGTGTAGATAGAGAAGAGGAGAGGGCCAAGGACAGAACCTTGGGGAACCCCAACCGAGAGGGGAAGGGAGGGGGAGGTCGACTCGGGGAGGGAGACATTAAAGGAGCGGTCAGAGAGGTAGGAGGAGAACCAGTCAAAGACAGAGCCACGGAAGCCCAAAGAGTAAAGGGAGTCCAAGAGGAGCGAGTGGTCGACAGTGTCAAAGGCGGCAGAGAGGTCAAGGAGGACAAGAACGGAGTAGTGGCGCTTCGATTTAGCGACAAGTAGATCATTGGTGATCTTGGCCAGGGCAGTTTCAGTAGAGTGGAGGGGGCGGAAGCCGGACTGGAGAGGGTCGAGGGAGGAGTTGGCAGAGAGGAGGTTCAGGCAGCGGGAGTAGACGACACGTTCCAGGAGCTTCGAAGCAAAGGGAAGGAGGGAGACCGGCCGGTAACTAGAGGGATCGAAAGGGTCCAGGGTAGGCTTTTTGAGGATGGGGGAGACAGTGGCATGTTTGAAGGCAGAGGGGAAGGAGCCTGTGGAAAGGGAGAGATTGACAACATGCAGAAGGGGGGGAGCGACAGTGGGAGCAATAGAGGTCAGGAGGCGGGAGGGGATCGGGTCAAGGGGGCAGGTGGAGGGGTTGGATGAAGAGAGAAGAGCAGAGATTTCCTGGAGAGAGGCAGGAGGGAAGGATGCGAGGAGGGAGGGGGGCGGGGGAGGGGGCGGGAGGGGAGCGGGGGGCGGAGGGGGGCGGGAGGCAATATCCCGACGGATCTTGTCAATCTTGGAGGTGAAGAACGACGCAAGATCCCGAGCAGCAAGGGAAGAGGGCGGGGGAGGGCAGGGGGGTTTGAGAAGGGAGTCGAAAGTAGAGAAAAGGCGGCGAGGGTCGCGGGAGAAAGATTCGATCCTAGAGGCATAATAGCGCTGCCTAGCTAGGGAGATAGCCGAGGAGAGGGAGGAGAGGGAGAATTTGTAATGGAGGAAGTCAGGGAGGGAGCGGGATTTGCGCCAGAGGCGTTCGGCAGCCCGGGCGCAGGAGCGGAGGTAGCGGATGGCAGGGGTAAGCCAGGGGCGGGGGTCGAGGGGGCGGACGGGGCGAGCAGAGGGGGGGGCAAGAGAGTCAAGGGTCGAGGAGAGAGAAGCGTTGAGAGCAGAGACAGCAGAGTCAGGGGAGGAGGAGGCGAAAACGGGGGGGAGAAGGGGGGAAAGATGTGCGGCAAACTCCGAGGGAGTAAGGGCCTGCATATTGCGGAAGGGGCGCATAGAGGGGGAGGCGGAGGGGGGTCGGTGGGAAAGGCTGAAGGAGCCGAGGAAGTGATCAGAACTAGGGAAGGGGTCAAAGGAGAGGTCAGTTAGAGAACAGTTTCGAGTGAAGACGAGGTCGAGGGAATGGCCGTCAGTATGAGTGGGGGAGTCGGTCCAGAGTCGGAGATTAAAGGAGGAAGCGAGAGAGAGAAAGCGGGAAACAGAGGGGGCGGAGGGCGTGTCAACGTGAATGTTGAAATCACCAAGGATAAGAGTGGGGATATCATCGGAGAGGAAGAAGGTGAGCCAGGATTCAAAGTCCGGGAGGAAAGAGGAGAGGGAACCCGGGGGGCGGTAGATGACAGCAACCCGAAGGTGTAGAGGGGAGTATAAGCGCACAGAGTGGGCCTCAAAGGAAGGGAAGGAGGAGGAGGGGGGAGGGGAGAGGGTTTTGAATTGGCAGTGCTTAGCAAGGAGCAAGCCCACACCACCACCCAGGCCCTCAGGGCGGGGGCGGTGAGAGAACGACAGGCCCCCGGAGGATAGAGCAGCCGGGGTAACAGAGTTGGAGGGCGTGATCCAGGTTTCCGTAAGAGCCAGGAGTTGAAAGGGGCGAGAGAGGAAGAGATCGTGGATGAAGGGAGCTTTAGCCACGGACGAGCGGCAGTTCCAGAGGGAGCAGGAAAAAGGCAATTGGTGTTTGGGAAGGCAGGGGATGCGGATGAGGTTGGGGGATGGGGAACGGCCGGGTTTAGGCCTAGGGGGAATGGGTAAGGGGGGATGAGGGTGGGGAGGGGGGATGGGCGTGGGTGAGGATAAGGGGTAGGTTGGCTGGAGAAAGGCTGCTGGTGAAGGGAGAGGGAGAAGGAGGGGGTGCGTGAGAGAGGCTAGAAGGAGGGAGGTGAGAGAGGGCGAGGAGGTGAGGGAGGTATAGGGAGGCATCATAGGTATTACCTGTTCAGTATCGGGGGGAGTCCAGGCCTGCAGGTGTCGTGTGCGTGCTGTCAGGGGGGTGGCCCCTCGCTGTCCTCGCTCCGGCCGCACAACGGCCACAAAACGGCCAGCGCCCTTTTGTCGCCGCCCGCTGAGCGCGGGCGTGCACCTTTGGCTTGTGGCTATGGGGTGGGGCCCTGCTCACCTGGAGGGGCTTTCTGGGCGCTGCAATGCCTGCTGGGGGATTTCATTACCTTGTCGGTATAAGGCCAAAGCCTAGACCAGACCAGCTTCGTGGCACGGGAAGTGATGTTTCAGCACATGGCACTCTTCCTATCAATCCTAAAATAGTGTTCTGGTATGATGCTTGGATGAACGTGGCAGGGTGCAGTGGGCCGTTTAAGGTCTACAGCAGCAGCTCCCGCCTCAGGTGTCTTTGCTTAAGTAGCCAGCTAAATGGTTTCATGGGGAAATTGCTGTATGTAGTTGGGTTATCTGCAGCCACATTTCAGCACAGTTAGGGGGTCATAGACTAAGGCAAGAGAGTGTTCATTTCAAGAATGTTGGGAAACAAGTCTGAAGTGTGGAAGACAGGTAGACTTTCTGCAAGGTAGGCCTCTGAAGCCTAGAACATCATCAGAAGGAGTGTTTCCAGGTTGTGTTTCAGTGAATTTCACACACTGGATTGTTGAGTGGGCCCCCAGAAACAAAACACCTCAGGTTTACCCTGTGCTGGAGCCTAGACCCTTAAGAAAAGGCCAGAAGCTGACAGGAAAGTGCCCGCCAGCCGCTGATCAACCCAGAGAGGGACTCTTGAGGGAAAAAGGTTGGAGCTTAGACAGGTTTTGGTTCTTTCTGCTGGAGTTCAACCCAGGCTAGAGCCCCAGGGGGATGGTGGATGTACTTGAGCCTATAGCTGGGGACTGACCCAGCAGGGCCCACTGCAACATAGTTACTATTAGAGTCCACCAGACAATTGATTTTGATTAACAAATCACTAGTGATGGGAAACTAACGTATAGAAGAATTAGAACCGAATGCATAGACATTTAGCTGTTGGCTCTCAGATAAGATGTAGGTGATCACATCTGGCCAGAAAAGATCCCATGACATCTTATAAGAGTACTGTTTTTAACTCTGACTTCCTGGCTAAATTCCAACTTGGGTAATTACGTTCTGTCTGTCTAAATTCCCCGAGCAGCACACACTGAATAACCTTCTTTGCTTCTTTTAGTAATCTTCTGAGGTAAGTTGCTGTGTGTCCTATAAAATAGCTGTGTGTTGCAATGCTGTTCTTGTTTGTTTGTGTTTTTGGCCTTGGCCGCAAATAAACTAAACGATAAAATAGCTGTTGTGTTTCACCCAAGAGATGACTGCATGTCGATGCTATGGGAAGTGGTCCCAATACCACATTAATATTTAAACTTGTGAAGCTACCTTAGGATAATGAGCCCGATATGGAAGCCTCAATGAATAGAATGAGTATTATTTACAAAATGCTGTCCATGTGTTTGGTACTGTATAAACTCAAAAGGAGACAGGCAGCCCTGTGTAAAGGGGTTTTAAGTTTCATTCAGTTTAAAGCAAAACACACATGCTACAATGCAAGACAGTTTGATGAGAATTGATGAGAGTGCCTGTGGACAGAGATATGTTTTATGGGTTTCATAGAAGAAGTATGTTTCCTGAAGGGATATGAAGGCTAGAGCAGAAAAAACTAGAAAAAGTGGAGGGATTTACTTACAAGCACAAGCATCAGAATGAATTTTTTAAAAAAAAAACATGAAAGTAAAACAAGACTAAAAGAAGGGTATAAAGCAGATCACATTTTTTTTCGTCTTCAGTACAAAAAGCAAAGGAGGCCAAGAGTGGTTGCCAGAGCAAGAATGGTAAATCAAACCACGTCTCCTGAAGGAATACCCAAAGGAGAAGAGGTGATCTCTTTGGAGTTCCTCTTACCTCATTCTATTGCATGGTGTGTGTATGAAAGGGTGTAGTTGCAACTCCATCCCAGCCTCTTAGAGAGGCTTAAAAGCCTTCACAACAAATCTCTGCATAGCCACAGCAAGCAGGAGCATCTAAGTGCATGGTATCCAAACTTTATCCTATGGAATCACTCTCCACAGTGTATGCTACGTCACTGTGCACACTGCACCCACTGTTGAGTTGCAGTCTACCGGCTAGATTCAGCATAGACTCAGCATCAGTGGGACTCCAGAATTCCTTTGCATCTTCTACTTGTGAACTACAGTCTCTTCTGATGAAGGGGGAAGGAGGAAAATGAAAAACAGAGCTGGGAAGAGAGAGAGTGCATACGTGCAGCCTTCTGGACACTGGCAATGAAACAATTGCATGCACACTTCTGCCTGCTCTCTTTTGGGTCTGACTTTTACCAATCCTTGCATCCACCCTGGAATGTCACCCAGTTTGGGAATTACTTGTGTACCCTACCATAACATCTGTCTTGGCCCTGCAACGCTCAGAGGTGGAAATGGACAAAGGGCCAATGAAGTAGTCTTTCTACTTCCATTTAGGAAAGGGAAATAGGTATGCTTCAATGTTTTTGGTGTACTTTATGGTACACAATGCTTACGTAAGCAATGACATGACTTTTGGCTAAATATGGCACAACATTAGGCTAAACATTGTGCACATGGAGGAGGGGAAGAAACTTTAAGATTTAGGGAGCAATCCTTCATTCACTGAAGTTAATGGAAACTGGGATATTGACTTCAGTTAGTGAAGGCTTGCCCTTAATGTCCTCTTGATAACAAGGTATGGATTGACAACAGGACTGGTTTATACCATCTCTAGTGGTGGGGCTTTTGGTTTTGGAAAAAAACAAAAGTACCTGATAATGGCTATATCAGATTAATCCGATATCTCAGTATTTTCTTGGTATTGGCAGTATCACATCTTTTGCATTTTTAAAATTGGATTTTTAACATTGCAGTTTTCCCCATCAATGGGGAAAAGAGCAATGTTAAAAATCGGATACTGAGAACCAATAGAATGGACAGAGAACCGAAATCTTGTATTTAAAGGGAGGGATATCAGCACAGGGGAAGTATCTGATGATGTGTGCCCAATTCAATGCTTTACCAGCAAATGTGCTGCAGGGACGCATGTTGGGGATAGGATTTGAAGATAGGCTGTGTCCCTTTGATGCACAAGAAGTAGAGACTGCCAGCATATCTTTTTTACTTGTCAGATGTATAGTGCAATCTGAACGAGATATCTCTCTCCCCTTATGGATAATTACAAAGGAAGGACATATCTTAATTTATTATGGTATGCATTGAATGACCCAAAATACATGTTAGCTATTTCTAAATTTTTAATAAAGGCTTTTGTCATAAGGAAGAGATTTATGGAATCAAAGCCTCTGGAGGAGACTGTGGAGGTCACTCATGGCACATAATAAAGGAATCAAGGAAAAGATAAACTAAGAAGGGAACTTAAAGGAAAATAGAAGGATGTATACGGAAAGACTGTAAAATAGGGGGATAAGGATTGTAAAATACAATATATAAATATAAATTAAATTAAATGTAGCTACTCCCTAACAGATATTTTATACTTGTACCCTGTTATTTTATTTCTAAGCGGGATGGTGAAGAAGGGCTTGTATGTACAAAATGAGTGGTTTGAGCTTTTATAGTGGAGGGTGCTAGGTGATGTAGTATGGTTTATAAATGGTATAGATAGGGTATTTTTATATTCTATATTTTTATATTTTAGATGTTGTACTTACGTATGCATGTAAATTACTATGGCCTACGGCCACATAAAATAAATTGTTTACTTATTTACTTACTGCCCAAGTCCCATCCCCACTTCTCTCAGCAGGGAGACCTACCCCAGTCCTGCACTGAGGGGACATTTCCATCTTTTCTGAAGTCTAAGTGAGATATTATTATTATTATTAACAAACATTTATATAGCGCCAGCAGTGTACATGGCACTTTACAAAGTAATAAAATAGACACAGTCCCTGCCCCTAGGACTTACAATCTGAGCGACAGGAGCTGGGGGAGAGACATAGGAAGGGGAACAGAGGGAGAGACAAGGGGTCTAACATTCATGAAGATGCGAGGTCTCAAGTGCACGTACTTGGCTTGGTTACAATGAGAATGACAGCAGGCAGGTCC
>QEPC01013456.1:2152860-2173248 GCA_003113815.1 Sphenodon punctatus | reverse complement strand
CTGCCACAGGTCCAGCTCCCAGTCACTTGGAAAGTCTGGGCACAGTGTTTCCCCTTCAGGTACTGGGAGGCACTGGAAGGGAGAAACTGCCTGGGCTTTCCATGTGACCAGGAGCCGGCCCCGCAGCAGTGGTCCCTCTGTCACTTGGAATGGCCCCTTCCCCCTCTCCAGTGTTTCCCAGCTGGGGGGCCCAGGGGAGGGGAGAGGAAAGCTGGACCCCGACTTTCCAAGTGACTGGGAGCCAGCCAGACCCACAGCAGCCCCTGTCACTCTGAACAGTCAGCTAGTGCTTCCCTCAAGAGCACATCCATCAGCTATTTGGCAGGCCAGGTGCGCACACCAAATATCAGACAACGGGTGCGCACACCAAATATCAGATAACGGGTGAAGACAGATGTCCCCGTCATGGGGAAAAACCACAGCAGCCACCACTTCTCGGGTTGACAGGAAGGGCTGTTCACATGCCTCAACCCTTAATCTGGGTGTGGGGGCTGCCAGTATAAGTCCCTACATACCACGGGGTGGTCAAGGAACTGTCCACATAGGAGAGAACTCCCAGGTCAACACTGTTCATCAGGATCAGGTCTAGGAAGAGCTGCCACTAAACAGTTGATGGGGGTGCTCCTGACCCGCACCCATGATCTGTTTGGTGCATGCAGTGAGATCATGGATCAGGCCTGGAGAAGCATGCTCACTACAGCTGACAAACAGCTGATCAGAGGGAATGGAGGTGTGTGCTCACTTCAGCTGCCAAACAGCTTATGGGGGGTGCTCCTGGGGCTCCCATGAGCACACTCAGTGCTCCAAATAGCGGATGGGGTGCACTCCTGAGGGAAGCACCAGCCAGCCCAGGCTGCTGCCACAGGTCCAGCTCCCAGTCACTTGGAAAGTCTGGGCACAGTGTTTCCCCTTCAGGTACTGGGAGGCACTGGAAGGGAGAAACTGCCTGGGCTTTCCATGTGACCAGGAGCCGGCCCCACAGCAGTGGTCCCACTGTCACTTGGAATGGCCCCTTCCCCCTCTCCAGTGTTTCCCAGCTGGGGGGCCCAGGGGAGGGGAGAGGAAAGCTGGACCCCAACTTTCCAAGTGACTGGGAGCCAGCCAGACCCACAGCAGCCCCTGTCACTCTGAACAGTCAGCTAGTGCTTCCCTCAAGAGCACATCCATCAGCTATTTGGCAGGCCAGGTGCGCACACCAAACAGCTTATGGGTGGGCCCAGGAGCACCCCCATCAGCTGTTTGGTGACTGGCTGTGCACACCAAACAGCTCATGGGGACCTCAGAGGAGCACACTCACCTCAGCCATCTAACAGCTGATCAGGTGGCCTGGATGAGCTCCACCCCCACCCCCATTCAGTTGTTTGGAAGCTGAAGTGAGGACACACCTCCAGCTCCTCTGATCAGCTGTTTGACAACTGTAATGAGCATGCTCCTCCAGGCATGATCCATGGGCCCCACCTTGCAGTGGGGCTGGGTGGGTCTAACATAGGTGCGGGCCCACGTTAGCCTGGATTGGCCCAGGAGGGTGGTTGTATCTCCCAAGCTTTCTGGAAGATGCAACCCGTAACAGCTGCCAACTCGCCCTGGAGCAGTCACAGGCCAACACCTGGGAGAGACAAAACAAACATGAAGGTGAGTCCTGGGCCAAAGTGGGCTACTGCCCCATCTTGTTTTCACCCAACATCTCCTCACCAAAAAGTTTTTTCTTTACAAATTAAATCAATGAATTACCCCAGCCCAAGAAGCTCCTTGTCTGGGGCTCCAACGTTGTTGGTCGAGGCAGAATGGTATTTAACATTCATATCCCTCCTGCTCTGAAATTTCAGTGGGATGCATCCCTTATGCCCTCTATAATCATGCCCCTGTAGCACATCTCACATCATATAATTAATATGCAGACTGTTGTGGTCATACACACATGACTGGTGAGAAATTCACCTGGAACATGATTGTACAAGATGGCTTTAGCAAGGGTGAGGCCATAATAGAGCCCTGTGATGCAGCTGCAGCAGGCCCCATGATCCTGGGGGCCCATGTGCAGCCAAGTCCCCTGCTGCTGGGAGGGAAGATGAAGAGGCCCCATTTCATGTTCTTCACCAAGGCCCGTTCCAAGCTTGCTATGCTCCTAATCAGTTGGTCAGTTCAGTAACAGAAGGCACATTGACTATGTAGGTAGCCTACATGTTTTAGCTGAAATTGAGTGGTGATACATCCGTTTCTATGGACGGCTGCAAAAAAGCTCATTCGGGGCTTTAAAATGCTGTTGGATACCACCAAAATGCTGTTGGGTGCCTTAAACAACCGATAGAAAGTTCAGAACGTGAAACGTTGGGAGAGATAATACCATATAATCAGACACTCCTAAACATGTTGCTAAATGTTTAGACCAATTTCAGCCTGATTTCAGAGGGAATTATGCCTGGAGCTGAGAAGAGTTTGGTGGAAAAGGCTCTCCCCTCCCCTACCAAAATATTGCCCCAATCCATGGCATCTGATAATAAGCAATACATAAGCTGTCTAAGACAAAGGGGTTAATTGCAAGCGGTTTACAGACACACTAATGACACCACTCATAAACTGCAAAGATTGTGGTTTAGCACATAACTAGCTGCATTTGTTAAACTTATTATTTTTACTGTGATAGTGAAATACATGTTGCACTGTTGTAATGTGATACATGTAGAATTCTTGTTTCCCTCACCTCATATCTCTTGGCCCTGATTTTGTCCAGCTATGGAAAATCACTACTTTTCCTCACTGCTTCCAATACAGAAAGCACAGTTAATACAGGTCTCTGGGTTATGGGCCAGTATGACATGTTAAACTGGCCCTGTTTAAGAAACTATAGCTTTTGCTTAACATACACATGTGCAGGTCTTCAGCATTAACATTCACTGTGATTGTCCTAAAGCTGAATTTGGGCTAAGACAGATTCTTAAAGGATAGTAGGCCTGTTTTAAGTATTCAGCACTATGCTTTAGTGCATACTATTTCCATTTTAGTTGTAATACAAAAGTGCACTAAGTTTTAAATACAATTTTTTAGATGTACAAGCCCCTTCAGGATGTTTAACGTTATGTTTCAGCGTGGCAAAAATCTGCCCTGAAACAGCTTTTTGTCCATTTCTGTGCACACAGAATTTTCATTATAACTAAACTGAAATATGAAAGTTAAGTCTTTCATGCAGCATATCCAGTTGCAAACTGGTTAAGTGTACTCATGCAGGTGGTGTTTGAGGGAGTGGCAGAGAGGCGTCGGTAGAGGAGGGAAATTGGAGGAAGATCATTACTCTTTTAACTAGAGTTTTTTGTTGCTATGTCAATCACTACTTACTGTGGTTTGCAAGTTACTAGCAAAAGTTAGGGAGGCTGTCAGGGAATTTAAAAAAATTGAAAAAAACCAGAGCTACAGTGAAATCAATACACCAAAATGTAACAAATTGGAGTCAAGGGAACTGTAAGTGTCCCTTCCTAGGGAAAACCTAAGGTTACTGGGTCAACATCACAAGCTATATTTACTTTGAGCTAGAAAAACCATGAATAGGACATTGTAAAAACAGATACTTTGTTTCATAATGCACCTAGTACATATTCTGAATACTACCTACACAAAATGAAAACTGTTAAGCCCTCATTGACTAGTGAGGAATAAGGTATTTATCATCATGAGTAAAAATTACAGCTGAACGCAGGCCTCAAAATTCATATCTGGCTTCAGGTTCTGTCTTAATAATAATGAAATGCTTGACCCCAGATGTTCTTTGATGTGACTAGATGGAAGATTCCTATACCATCCATCACAGAGACAAGCCTTAGTTATGAAAGACAATAACAGGTCGAGGTTTTGTTTGCAAACTCCTATAAAATTTCACAAGATGCTAATTCCTGAGGTTCTTGTTCAGTCAGACTGTACTAGGAAGAAAATAAAGAAAATAAAGAAAGAACAATTGAATGAACATAGGAACATTTCAGCAGAATTGTATATAACACCCAGAAGGTATTTACCATGAACTTTATACATATACTTCTAGGACAAAGCCACCATTAAAAATCCTTATGTATGCTTGATTATATTGCTGAAAGAAACAGTTTCAGATATGGACACATAGTAATTTCTATTATGCTATAATACCTTGTGCTAGCTTTTCTTGAGGAACTTGATGCAGATTCTGTTCTGATCATTCAGTGAATGACTTGCCTTTCAGAAATAAAAGAAAGAGCTGGGCTGGCTATGTTACTGCAGGCTGTCATCTTTTCAAATAGCTCCAGAGATGGGTGCTTTGTACAAAGCAACAAAGTGATGCTTTGTAGTGGCAGATGACATTAAGTATTACTATTTCTGTAGCATCAGCAATATGCTTAGTGCTTAGACCTGAAACACGAAATCTCAGTGAGTGTTGCTTCTGTCAGAAGTAGGGCATTTGCCTAGATTCTCACAGTGCGGAAACTTACTGGCTTTTCCGCTGTTTATGCCATTTCCCATTATTTTTCTCAAGTTAAATGGGACTGCTAAGGGTGAGTCCCAAGCCCTGTGTGTGTGCCTCTTGCGCACCTCCGGGGAATGTGGAGACAAAAATATGCTGGCTATGAAATTGTCATAAAAGTGCTGTAAAACTGTCATAAAACTATTGTAAAATTCCCGGAAAGTGATGAAAAAGTAGCAGAAAGTGATGAAATGTCCAAAAAAATGACAAAAATGACCAAAAGTCCCAGAAAGTGACAAAAATGATGGAAAAAATGGTGGAAGCATGGAATCACTGGAAACTGATGAAGTATCAGTATTTCCATTTGGAATGGGAACACTTGCTCTCCTCTCAGCCATAGGCTGGAAAGTTGTGATAAAATTGAAAATGGACAAGAGAAGGGGGAGCAAAGGGGAGGGGCACATTGAGAGTGACAGGAATATGTTAATGAAGTTGAGAAGTACACACGTGTGGGTTAGTTACAGGTAAGGAAGGGGATTCTGAGGATAGACATGTACTTTGTATTCCATCACTTGCATTTCAGCTTGGGACCATTTGTGCTAAAAGTCTGTAACATACTCCCTACTATGGGCAGTAACATTCCCTCATGTGTGCCTTTATGTGGTTCCTTCCCACAGTGGGGAGGGTTTTACATTATCATCAACCTCTCCCTCTCTACTGGCTCCTTCCCTTCCACCTTCAAGCACACCACTGTCTATCCTAGCCTCAAAAAGTCCACTCTAGACCCCTCTGACTCTTCTAGCTACCATCCTGTCTCACTCCTTGTTTTTGCTTCCAAACTTCTTAAACGTGTTGTCTACTCCCACTGCCTTGACTTCCTCTCTGCCAACTCCTCCCTTAACCCCCTCATATCTGGCTTTCGCCCCCTTCACTCTACTGAAACTGCTCTCGCTAAGATCACCAATGATCTTTTTGTGGCTAAAACAATTGCCTCTACTCCAGCTAGCATTGCCTCTTGTCCTCCTTGACCTCTCTGCTGCCTTCAATACTGATGACCACTCACTTTTACTGAATTCACTTCACTTCCTTGGCTTCTGTGGCTCCGCCTCGACTGGTTCTCCTCCTATCTCTCTGACCACTCCTTCAATGTGTCTCTTGCCAACTCCACCTCCTCTGCCCTTCCCCTCTCGGTTGGAGTTCCCCAAGGCTCTGTCCTTGGCCCTCTCCTCTTCTCTATCTATATCCTGTCCCTAGGCAAACTCATTGTCTCCCATGGCTTCCAATATCACCTCTACGCTGATAACACTCAACTCTCTCTCTCTCTACTCCCTGTCTCTCTCCATCTGTTCAAGCTCTCCTCACCAGCTGTCTCTCTGACATCTCTACCTGGATGTCTCAACATCAATTCAAACTCAACATGGCTAAAAGTGAACTCCTTATTTTCCCCACTCATCCTTCCTCTCCCTCTTCCCTGTTGAGCCTCAACGACGGGGTCACCATCCTTCCCGTTCTCCAAACCTGTAGCTTAGGCTTCATCTTGTTTTTTATTTATATTTTGTTTTTATTATTGTTAGCTGCTCTGAGCTGCAGAAAGAGTGGGGTATAAATTCTGTTAATAAATAAATAAATAAATAAATAAATAAATAAAATCTTTGACTCACCCCTTTCTTTTAAACCCTACATTGACTCTGGTGCCAAATCCTGTCACTTCTCTCTGCATAACATTGCTAAGATTTGCCCTTTTCTCTCTGTCTCCTCTGAAAAACCCTTGTTCACACCCTGATCATCTCTTGCCTTGATTACTGTAACTTCCTTCTCACGGGCCTCCCCCGCTCTCAGCTTTCTCCCCTTATCTCTGTCCAAAACTCTGCTGCCAGGGTCATCCACCTCACCCGTTGCTTCGACCATGTGCAGCCCCTCTTCTCCTCTCTTCACTGGCTCCCCCTTCCTGAACAAATCTTGCACAAACTCTTAGTCTTCACCTATAAAGCTCTTCACAACCTTGCTCCCCCGTACCTCTCTCAGCTAATTTCCCTCCGTACTCCAGTCTGTGAACTCCGCTCCTCCTCTGTCCCCAATTTCACCCTCCCACACCTCCCCTGCTCCCCTAACTGCCTTCGTCCCTTCTCCCTAGCTGCCCCCCATGCCTGGAACTCCCTCCCTGCCCACATCTGCTTCACCCCCTCCCTTCGTACCTTCAAATCCCTCCTCAAGATCCACCTCTTCTGCTTTGCCCTCCCGACTCCTCGCTCCCCTCACCTAACTCCTGCTGATACCCTCCATCCAGTACAATCTGTTACCTAAAGTCTGTGTACTCATATCCTCACCACATGGACCAAACAGCCATCATTCTTGATATAACCAAGCCAAGCGCGTGCACCTGGGAGCTCGCATCCTTGTGAATGTTACACTCCTTGTCTCTCCCTCTGTTCCCATTCCTTCATCTCCCCTCCCACCCCCGTCTCTCAGATTGTTAGCCCTAGGGCAGGGACCATGTCTATTCAATTACTTTGTAAAGCACCAAGTACATTGCTTGTGCTATAAAAATGCTTGATAATAATAAATAAAATAAAATAAAATAAATAATGTATTATTATTATTATTAATTATAATAATAATAAATAATAATAATTAATAATGGATGGGGTGAACAGGAAGCCTAACCTCTGACCTACTCAGACCATAAGGGCTGTGTGGAATGCTAGCCACATCCCCAAAGAACACAAAACATCCATTCAGACTGCAAGATCCTGTGTGTTAGCGAGCTGATCAGAAGCAATTTCCCACCATATTAAAACAATTTCACAGTTTGTTAAATTTTGAGCCTCAAATGATTGAGTGTCCCCTTTATGAACATTCAAAGCTTTCTCACTATATCTGCTCACTGTGATTGCTTCTTGCATTGCCTGGTGGCAAATTAGTGGAATACACTGTAAAGCCAGAATATTATCAGCATCTCATTTGCATCTAAGCCTTGTATTATTTTCAGATTACCCTCTTTTGTGTGCTTCTCATTTTGTAATGTTTACTGCAGTCTGAACAGAGATTGCATTTCTGACTACGTTCTCCTGCTAAATGTTTTGTTACATTACAGAATGGAAATGTTATGCCTTTTGTTGCATTTTATAAACTGCAAAGGCAAAAACATCTGAATCTTGTCTGCTGTAAAGATCCCACCATATTTTGCCAGTGTATGTGCAAATTGTAGATGCTTAAGGAGAACTAATGAGAACATTTCAACAGAGACACAGACGTCGCGTGTGAACCTTTCTCGCTAATTTCAGTGAACAGATTTAGCTTCAGTTACTCTCACTATATCAGGGTGAGCTCATGAGAGAATTCAAGGTGCTGGTTTTGACCTATAAAGCCCTAAGAAGCCTTAGCCCCACAAATCTGAAAGACCACTTCCTCTCTATGTCCTATTGTGGCCCTGAGGTCAGCTGGGAGCACCCTCTTGAATGTACCATGAGCAGGAACCCGTGTTCCCTGTGTTTTCCCCATTGCTGCCAATCATGAAAATACAGTGAACTTGGGGCCCCTGACCATGAGTGAGGCTGTATTCACATCTGTGGTGGCGGTGGCAGCAGAAGGAGCTGTGAGGGAAGGCACGGCAGTGGGAAGGAGCTGGCTGACAGGAGAAGAGCCGGTAAGAACGGGGATCTGCCGCAGCTTCTCTCACGCATATCCAGGTGCAAAATCCTACCCTGATGTGCGAGAGAAGCCACGGCAGATCCCCATTCACACTGGCTCTTTTCCTATCAGCCAACTCCTCCCCACTGCAGCGTCTTCCTTCGCCTCTCCCTCTGCTGCCACCACCACCACAGATGGGAATGCAACCTAAGTCACGTCCATACATCATGAGCACACAGAGAGGTGTTCTTGGTAGCTATTAGTTGTGGAACTTCCTGCCCCCAGAAGGTTTACAAAATCCTGAGTATGACCATTTTTGTACGTATGGTAAGACCTTTTTATCTGGCCAAGCATTTGACAGGTGGGGATAAGGTCTGGGAAGGTTGAGGTTAAGAGATTTTAAATTGGTTGTACATAGGCATATTTATATATATTTATTTGTTGTAACCCAGCCTGAGCCCTAGGGAAAGGGTGATGAAATGTTGTTATGAAATACACATTTAAATAAATAATAGCCTATTTCATTATTTCTACTTCCCTTGACAGTGTTCAGAGGCTAAAACACCCATGTATTTTGACAATCTCCTGTATTCTTTCTTTTCCCAGAAATGGATATGAACATGAGAGCATCCAGTCTCGGTGTAAAATCAGTTCTGGAGCATCACAACTTTTCATTGCTAATATTTTTTTAATGGAACTCACCAGCCAGCATCTGTGTTGTGCTGATTTATATGAAATTGTTTGGGGTGGAGATAAGGGCAGCATATGGGGAAAGAATGGGAGAGCATGACTCCAGTGCTGGAAATCAGAGGCAGCAATATCCCCATAAACTGAAGCAAATGGGAAGTTTGTTCTTCTCCAAGCAAATTGCTTTGTTACACCTTGCTATTTCCCAGTGCTCTGGAGTAGCCTTTCATCATATGAACGCTATTGCAGAGAAAAACAGCTTCACAGTTGCTGTGCAGCCAATATCCATCTCCTGATCCAGGACACAGTTATTTTTATGTGGAATAACTGCGAAGTTATTTGCACAACATTTGCACAAAGCAGGACAGAATGAGTCAGTTTTCTTGGAGAGGAGTAAACTGTCATTTTGCTTTGCCGAGGACATGACCTATGCGTTCATAATTACGTTGTGTCCCTGAAAAAAAAGGAGGAGGCTCAACACAGTGAAGGGACAACAAAGGCGATGTTAGCATAGAAAATAAAAAGACAAAGTTAACAAAGTAAATGCACATGGGTGACTTAAGGTACATGGTATCCCACTTCTCAAACCCTCCGCACCCCGCCCTACACACATATATATGTATCTTATTAGTATTAATTATTATTATTATTATTATTATTAGCATTTGTATAGTGCCAGCTGCGTACCTGGCGCTTTACAGAACAATAAGATAGACGTGGTCCCTGCCTACGGCTTACAATCTAATAGACACGGAGGGGGGAAACAAGGAGAGGGGACATAGGGAGAGACAAGGGATAAATAACATTCAAGTAAATGCGAAGTCTCAGGTGCACATGCTTGACTTAAATTTTTTACCCCACTCTTTCTGCCAAAGGTGGCTCAGGGTAGCTTACAGTATTAAAATACATAATGGAAATATACAATAAACAATAAATAGAAAAACATAAAATGAACCTCACAACCCCTCTCCACCCAGCTTCACAACCCCTCTCTGCCCTAGCTTCCAAACCTCTGAGCTCACCACTATCCTCCTCACAACTCCCCCGTGCCCCTAACCCCCACTATCAAACACTCTTGAAATAGAACAGTTTTGCAATGCCTCGTAAAGGTGCCCAGGCCTGAAGATAAATGAACCTCCTAGGGGAGGGAGTTCCAGAACTGTGGAGCAGTGGCTGAAAACACTCTCTTCTGTGTGGAGACCAAGTTAAAAACCAGTACTTCCAGACAGGTATCCCCAATCGACCACAAACCCGTGATGGGACATAGTAGGCCAGATGATCTTCCATATAAGTAGGTCCCAAGCCATTTAAGGCTTTAAATGTCAAAACCAGCTCCTTGAATTTTGCCTGGAAGACAATAGGCAACCAGTGCAGATTTCAGAGCACTGGTTTTATGTGCACCTGGTGTCCTGCACCGGTAAGGAGTCGGGCCTTCCGTCATGGTTGTAAAACCTGGCTGTTCCTTCAGGCATTTGCTGGGGGAGAGGGGTAGTGGGAGGGGGGTTGGGTGGGTTTTAGTTTTTTAGCCTCAGATCTAGTGGTTTTATTAGATATGTATATGTGTTTATATTGTTGTTTTATATTGTTTTTATCAGTGTTGTTAGTTGCCCCACGGTGCCGGAGGCACAAAGGGGATAGGATATCACATTTTATTAAATAAATAAAATAAATCAATTCTGCACCAGCTGCAGCTTCTGAACTGCCTTAAAGGGCAGCCCCATGTAGAGGGCATTGCAGTAGTCCAGCCTCAAGGTAATGAACGCATGGATGATGGATGCCAGATCCGAACCAGAAAGAAAAGGCCGCAGCCTTCTCACCTGATGGAGTTGGTGAAAAAAAGCCACTGCTGCCACCTCTGATCTAGCCACCGCTGCCACCTAAGATTCCAGATGCAGTGATGGATCCAGGAGCACTCCAAGGCCGTGAACCTGAATGACCAGGCAGGCCTGGACCCATCAATAACCAGAGTCCCAATTCCCCCGTGTCCCCCAGTCCATGATTGTTTTTTATTTGCCCTCTTTCCAATTCCTGGATCTGGCCTGTCAATCCAGATCACCCGCAGGCACTGAAAGAGTGAGCTCAGGAGAAAGGAGTGAAGATGAAGGTATGGACTCAGGGATAGGAGAGTGCTCCATGGCAAGAATCCATGATCTAGACCAAGGGGGGCACTTTAAATAGGAGTTCAAGCTGTGAGGGCCACATAGAAGTTGGGGGTGGGGTGCTTTAAGGGGTGCACTCAAGAAAAGAAGGGCCCAGAGCATGGATCCATCCCCTCTCATCTCTGCTCCCTTACCCGGACCTCAGTTTTTTCTGTGGCTGGAGGTAGGAACTGGATCCAAGGAAAAGATCTAGGAACTGGGAAGACACCAGATTATTGCAATACAAAGCTCAAATGAAAACCCATGATTGTCTGTGGAATGATAGTGAGAGGCTTGAGGTTCTAATTCAAGGTTATCTCCGACTGTGTCAAATATCTTAGGGCTCTTTTAGACGAGCGGCACTCCGTTTTGCGTCAGTGGCGCGCATATTTTGAAACCTCCGCCTGGTCTAATTAGACGAGACAGAAGTGGCTTAATATGCGCATATTACGGCGGTGGCGCATTTTTAAGTGCACGAATTAAATACCTCGATTATGAGGTATTTAATTTGCGCACTTAAAAAATGCGTCACCGCCGGAATATGCGCATATTAAGCCACTTCCGTCTCGTCTAATTAGACCAGGCGGAGGTTTCAAAATATGCGTGCCGCCGACGCGAAACGGAGCGCCGCTCGTCTAAAAGCGGCCTTAGTTGGCTTTTATTTAACTATAGTGACTTATGTGTGTATGTTCTATCCCAAATTTGCTGACTAGCACATCCGTACAAGAACTGCCATAAGAATAAATCATGATGAAATGCTATCTATTGAAATAATACTTAGCCACTTGAAACAAAATTGCATTGATGTTTAAAGATCTTGCTTAAAGACAACATCAGTTTTCTAAGACCTTTAAATAACAAATAAATAGATATATGCAATAAGATGGCGCAAACAAAAACTGGCATTATAAATGGATTTATGAAGTTGAGTTTAAAGAGAAACCTCTGCGTATATTTTCTCCATTTTTTAATCCATTATACTATGTTGAAAAAACCAAGTTGTTTAAAATAAAAGAATGCTGTAGTAAGTCAGCTAGGCAATCTTTTAGGCATGTGAAATATTTAAAAGAAAAAGTTTGAAAACTCTTTGAAGCTATATTGAGTCCCTTACTGCTCCTTGGAAATTCATTTCATATTTGAGGATAAAAATAAAAATCAACCTAAAAATGTCATTTTTGGAGAGAAGAGCATTCAGTCTAAGTTCAACAATTAATGCTCTCATATAAACATTCCATAAGAGATAAAAACTCTAAAGTGCTTCATTAAAGGAGGAGATTAGTAATAACAATCAAATTCCCTAATATGCCTTTGGGGATTAGTTGTCATTAATTCAGCACTATCATTAGGAAAAAGCAGGAAACACAATGGTATTAGTATTTTTTTTAAAGTGCAGGATGGTTCCTTAAAGTGGAATGTCCCACAAAAGTTTCAGTAGAGTGAATTATATATATATATCAGTTCTGTAAGCTTTGTTTCTGTGACTCCATTTTCAGACTAATATATGATTCCACAACCCCAGAGAAGAAAGAACATGCAAAATATATATATCAAATATAAATGGGGTCATAATTCTATCCATAACACAACATGATCTCTCAACCTGCTGTTTGGGGACCTCTAATCTAGATGATGAACAGGGCCTTTTAATTGTTCAATATAAAATAGCTATAATACTGTATAAAAATTAATAGCATGGAGTGGTGTTGACATGGAAAATGTTCATCTATTCTAGGTAGAACCTGATTGAGCCAAAGGAAGGGCTACCATTTACCTCAATGGTCTTTAAATCAAGCACTTATACCTTGGTTATCATTTTGTAGTGTTCCAGTTGCAAAAAATAAAATAAAATATGCCCCTCCTTGTGCCAATTATTGGTGAGATTGGTAAACACCCCTAAGTCTCAAATCAAGGATCTCTTAAATAATTCATAGAGAAGGGCCCTTGGCCCGCCTTATTAGGTGGCCACCAGGGGGCATTTGTCATGCTTCATTAGAGGAATGGAGCAAGCTGTGGGGGGGAAAGGCTGCAGTCTTGCCCCTCCTGGGGTGCTGGCTGCACCGTGGGAGGGGAAGTGCTGGGGCATGCACGCTGGACCGCGGCGAGGATACCTCGGCAGCCTGGTCGTATTCTGCCTGGCAACAGGGCTAGCCAATGGCGGACAGGTTTGGAGGTCCGCCTCTTACGCAGGGGGTCTTCCCACCCATTGTCTCTAGTGGCAGCATTGCAGGGCACCGCGGTTAGCTTGGAAGCCACCAATGCTCCCTCCCAGAGATACTACGGGTCTTAACCGGTTGCCTTATAGGGGCCAGGAAGGAATTTTTGAGAAAAAAACGTAATTGGGCTAAATAGTTTTTCTCGTTTTTCGCCTTCCTCGTAGTGTTTCGTTGTAGTTTGACTGATCAATCCCAGGTAGTTAGGATTGAGGGAGGGAAGTAGTTATGTTTATAATGTTGTCACGGTCTTGAAGGGCTCCAGTGCTCTAGCAGGTTGTTAAGAATAAGTAGTGAAAAGAGGCATCTCCCTAAGAGATGTGGGGGGAACACCTGGGGCACAGGCTGGGCGCAGCCAGCAACAGGGTTAACCTCCCAAGGTGAGTTACTGGCAAAGGCGGGAAGGGATATTTGTGGTTCCCAAGCTGGTGGTAACTTAAATCCTTGGCTCGGGTTCGGAAGGACTTTGTCCCCTTTGGAGGCGGCCGTTAGCCAACGCCAGAGGGGAGACATTTGAGTTAGGTAGTTAAAGGGGGGCTCTGGAGGGTACATCCAAGCCTCCCCTTTGTTGGGGTTGTTACGTACCCAGTTACAGAAGTTGGCACTGGACCTGAATTGCCTGTGTACAATTACCCCCACCATGCCTAATTCCGATTTGAATAAAGAGTGCGGCCTTTTAAACCCAACATGGTTGTCCTTGTTTCATTCCGGATGCGTCGACAAATTACAATATGCATAACCCACCTACCCATCCTCTTATTTTGGTATTTTCTTATTAAAATTTCTTTTCCACCCATCCCATGGGCTTAGGATGGGTTACAACATAATAAAACACATACGTACATGTATAAATACAATATAAATGTTTTAAAACCTTCCAGGATACTATCCCCCACCTGTCAAATTCTTGGTTAAAAACAACAACCCCTACCCTCCCAGTCTTACATTGCCTCCTGAAACTGTTCAGACTTGCGCTTTCACAAACCTCCAAAAGAAGGGAATTGCTTAATTTATAGTTAATTGGGGATGAAATGGGAAAGATGCTTCCAGAGACATAAATCTGGACTTTTTTGGTGGATAAAGAGATATATATTTTTCAAAGTAACAGAACAATATAAAACTATAGTCATAGCGTAATATTCTTGGGTTTGCTCCTTAGTATCTCTATTGTGCATAAGGGCTTGACCCTGCATATTGGAGAGTCAAAGGGTGTTTGCAGACATGATGATAGCCCACATTTCCATGCTTTGACTCGCGTGGAACCACAGGCCACTGTCACTTCTGAAAGTGCCGCCAGATGTTAGTCTGGAACATTTCCTCGGTGGTGCTGTCACTTAGCCCAGGCTGTGGCTCAAGGAAATCCCCAAGTCACAGCCCGGGCTTATCGCCAACATGGCCGGGAAATGGCTGCTGGACCCAGCTTTCACATCTGAAAGATCACTTTACTTACTGCGGTCTGGAGTGGCGGGGGATGGGCGCCATGGCAGCCATCATTGGCTGCCATGTCTGCCCGTCAGCTGGGGTGGGTGGGTAACTTTACACAGTGTGGGGCCGGGGCCGCGCGAACACAGGTCCGGCCATCTCCATGCCCCCTCCCCAGTGTTTGGAGGCTAGGCCACATCCGCACCGGAGTGACGGCTCTCACAACCACCCAGGTAAGTTCGTGATGGCGGCAGGAGCCATCACTTCTGTTTTCACCCAAAGAGAGCAAAGAGGCTTCTTAAGCATGCCCAGTACTCAACAATGTTACCGAAATGCCTTGCAGTGACTGGAGCTCTGGCAAGAACAGAACGTATGTGCTATGGGGAGAAGTAATAAGGTGCAGCCTGGGCACAGGTACCCAGCTCCTATCCAGGGAATGCAAAAGCCATTTATAGGGGCCTTTTTCGGGGAGTTTTCACTTACTTCAAATGCTAACTAGGAGTAGCAGCTTACTCACGCATATGTAAGAGCTGCACTTAGAAAACATGTATCATTCTAGCCAATGATACAGAACTGTGCCTAAGAGTTCTAAGAAAAATGTATCCTGCACAGATTTTTTTTTACTGTGTCTGACAATCTCTAGACATAGTTAAAGGTGCCCCCCCTCCCGCCTCCCCCCCATCTAGTCTATTCAGTTGGCTGTCTAGACGGACAATAGCATGGACTTCACTAGTTACAATTCCAAAATTTAATGTACAAAACCCCAAATCAATCCAGTTGATATGCAGGCATCTACTATTTGTAGATCATGCTTTGTGTATCCTCCCCTCACTGAATTCAGTGGGAGCTTTGTTGTTGAATTCAAATTACTGCAGGAATATACCCTGTTTATTGACACTTGCATTGAATGATACTTGCATACAACCAACAGTAACACCTTGTGTTATACTGTAATACAGTATAGGGTGAAAACAAATGAGACAGTAGCCTGCATTAGCCCAGGATTCACCTGCTAGGTTGTCAAATGTTCACACCTACAACAACCTCAGGGAGAGCAGCCGATTGCTACAGGACACACACACATATATCACATTGCCAAGGAATTCTATGGGATGCCTAGGTAACTAATACTAATTTCTATAGCACTAATAGGCATACACATCACTTTACAGTCACAGATTTATTTATTTTTTGAGAAAGGCCCCTGTCCAGTGGACTTACAATCTAAGATGGGCAAGGAGAACACAAGGAAAGACAGACAGGCAGACACACATGCCCATTTTACAGATGGGGAACTGAGGCTGAAATGTTGTTACTTACCCAAGACCACCCAGTGAGTTTATGGCTACAGCAGGATTCAAACCCTGGCTATCCAGGCCCAGGTACAAGGCCTGCACCTTATCCACTACAATACACTGGTGTTGTGAAATGCAGGAACTGTATACTCTTTACATGTAAACACTTCTTTTAATAGATAGCACAGTCGCTATCGACAAACTATCTGTTAGGAATGTTTTCTAACCAAAGACCAAAATGATGGCCAAGCAGAAAGGCCCTTGTTGAAATAAAAGTGTTTGAATGAATGGAAAATTTGTTAGCAACAATATAGGAAAATGAATTTAGTCCATGTGTGGGAAGACATAGTAGCTCAATTTAGATTAAAAAGCCAGTTGGTTTAACAGACGGTCTTGCTGACAAGTCTCAAGTGAAAAAGGGTAATGAACAAGTAGCATGAAAAAATGAAGCAGATACACATAGTTATAAAAAGATCACAGGGGGAAAAAAATTCTAAAACAATCAGCAGCTTATTAGTATATGCATGCTTGTTGCAAGTAGCATTCCAAATGGGAGTCTTTTGAGGGAGGCTAGCTGACATGGGTATGATGAAAAGATGACTCAATCAAAATATTATTTTGATTGTAATCCATGTAATAGCACATATTGATCCAGCTCCTCATGTGTCAATTGCCAAGTTACGATGGAGCCTGCTTTTTGAAATGTAGAATTGTGGATGTGTTAAACATTTGAACAATGTTCTCCAACTCAGCTTTTTGACACAATGTGTGTTGCTGGAAGCGCTCTCATCTTGAGCTCCTTATACAGAATTAGTATGATGCAATGGAAAGTTGAAGTTGGACCCACAAAATGTTCCATCTAATTCTTTTCTCCAGCATGTGAAGTGATGTTGTGCATGTGTGCTTGTTTCAAACCTCCATGCTCAAAATCGCCTTCACCTTCTAATTTGCATGTGTGTTGATTTGTGAAAGTTGATGTAAATTTAAAACCAGCCATTGCATAACTTAAAGGGGGGGCTAAGAAAACAAAATCAGTCACAAACATAAATTCCGCTGACCCAAACTAGATTTGACTCCTTGACTTTTAGATTTTCTTTTAAAACCTCTATCATTTGAACTATAGAAGCTATACATATGCTTTATTTTTTCATTCAACTACTAGAGAAGTTACTTGCATATTGTCTAGGAGTTCAGTTGCTTTTTGTTGGGCTGTTGCAGCAGTATTACCATTATGGTTGGGTAACTAAGCTTTGGGGCAACCATACATAATAGTTATGGATTCTTGACCAAGCTAGTAGGTTTTCCTCTTGGACAGAGAGTAGAATCATAAAGTAAATGAGAAAGAAGCAAAGTTGAAATATTCAGGTCATTAAGATAAGAGGATCTATTTTTAATTCATATCTTATTCATACCAAACCAGTACATAGCAAGGACAACAGAGAGGGGAGCCCAGGGTCTAGGGCCTCTATAGCTGCCCTCAAGTCCTCCAGTGCCTCAAAGACCGCATCTGCACGGAACACTCACAGGTTCTCAGTCAGTGCACAAACTGGGGTTTGGGGGAGGGAGGCTAAGTGACAGCATGCCCCATACAGCAGCAGGATTGGGATAGCACCACCCCGCTTCAGGGAGTCAGTCTTCATGCCTGCCGTCAATCCTGTACCTTAGCAGCCTTTTCATGTGCTGACCAGACCCCTGTGAGCGCTCCCTGCAGGACATCTTTTCTCAACAGCAGCCTTGTTGGGTTGTTGGTGGTTGGTGATTTGAAGGTGCCCGTGTGCACTCCTTCTAGGAACTGAGCAGTGGCACCCAGCCCTGAAAGACATGAGGCTGTCTGGGGCAAAGCTTCCTCCTGCATTCCCACCCCAGTTTTCCTGATTGTGCAGTAAAAAAGATCAAGGTAGGCCTGGTTTAAGTGTGTGTCTCAAGTGAGTATGTAAAGCGGATAAGGAGAATACCTAAGTGCGATATCTTTGCTTTACGTAAAGCTTTTATATGGGAAGAATACGTAATTTTCTCAACACAGAGAGAGAGAATTATGAGGTCTAGGAACCCACTGCATGGAGAAGACTCACTAACTCCTCTAGAATTCTCTTTAGCTAGTATACTGGACAAAAGCTTGGAGCCAGCAATGTCAGCAGTTGTGCAAGCCTTCATTCATGTGACTAGTTTTATTTGCAGACAGGCAGGATTTCTGTAAAGACCTACATGTGCAAACAAGGATAGCCCACACTGGATGCTTCTTTTATTGGGAGTCCCCCAAATGGTTACTTTGCACAGCAGCATCATAGGATTTTAAGATTCAGGGATTATTTAAAGGGCTTTTTCACAACAACATTCTTTTTAGAATGGGTAGTCACAGAAACTCACATTCTGAGTGGTTTGTGAAATCCTTAACACGTCCTGTACTCCTTGAGACTCCCTTGTTCCAGTACAAAGGGATTACTTGACAGGATATGAATTTAGCAAGTAGCAAATCCTGTCATTTGACTAATTCAGAGCAAGCTTCAATCCCCAATACATCATTTCCTGTTCATTAGTGTATACCTCCAAGTGACCATAGAGATGTGGTCAGAGAGTCCTGGGGATAGAGACTTTCTCCTTCACTCCAAGGTACATCGAAAGTAAGCCAGCTTTCTGGGTAAGCATACCATGCAGGAATATACAAGGGCATTGATTACTTTCCTTAATGAAATACCACATGGAAGTATGGAGAGGGAAGAGCCATTGAAATGCAGGGAAATTGTTACTGGACAAGACAACCACAGATTAGGTGGTAGGTGTCCTTAAGGAAGAGTGTTGCGTTAATGAGTCCTACAGAGCATATGGTGAGTTTGCAAATGGGAAACATGCTGTGTAAATGAATTGTTACTACTCTCCAACCTAATAAAGACCCTGTGCAATTTGGTAGGTAATTCAGGAAAAACTAGGAAAAATTAAACCATGTCAACTATTTATTTATTTATTTTTATTTTTACCCCACCCCATCACAAAGTGACTATGTATCAGATAAAAAGGAATGCCTTAATGTTGCTATAACCCCTACTGTCTCTATACCCTCAAGTACCACAATATAGGATTGGGGCCTAAGCAATACTAACAAATAACAATGCAATCCTCCACCATTAAAATCAATGGGAGTTTTGTCTTCGACTTCAAAGGCAAAGGATGGAGGATAAGCCCTAAGTGAGAGACATACTTGCTACTAATAAATCTCTATTAGCATCCCAAGTGAAAAACAAATCTGGTGATTTTGCAGATATATGCTGAAAAAAGCAGCTAAACTAATGTGTATAAAATGTGCAGCCCCATTCTCACTTAACTTTCTATATTTGGTTAGATAGATAATCTGTTTGAATCATAGTTCTTAATTCTGTGTTTTGCCAGACAATGTTTACTTATTGCTGTAATGACTGATATGCTAGTTACCCAGCAAGCTGGCTGTGGCTCGTTTCTGAAGGAGATTGCAAACCACACTTACTGGTGGGCACTCTTATTTTTTTTCTGATTTATAAAACCCCTAAGTATGAATGCATCATAAGTAATTCCCTGGCTGTGCCTGAAACGTCTATGTGCACAAAACAGTAACCACTCTGTTTCTCCTAGCTGTGTTGAAGCCAATGCAACTCTTTGTGCTGTTAGGGATTAAAACTTCTCTGTTTTGTGCCACAATGTTTATAGAAAAACTTGGCATGTACATGGCCCTTCTTTATCATCGATATTGCTGGGAGACCTAGCTGTTTTCTCTGACTGCATACTGTTGCTGGAATTAAAGCAGTTGGACTTGGGTTTTATCAGAGGAAGAGGAGGTCTTGACAATATAATGTGAAAATTGTGAACTTCCCAGACTCTACAAGCATAGGATCTGGATACATTGGGTCATTCCTTTTGAAAATGGAAAAATCTTTTGCCTCTTACGTCCACTCACTGTGTGCTGCTGTTAGCAGGTTTCCTACGTTTGTTGCTATGTTCTCTCTATTCATTTCCCATAAAGTAGCTATATTGGAGAATCTTTGTATGCAGTCTTGAGATGTGTAAAATGAGAGAGGACCATGGACTGGTGAATTGCACAAATTCTTGCATTTTGTCTGAAATGCTCTAATCTCCTTTATTATCTTCTGTGAAATTATCACCATGACAGATTGGTATGAGTAGGGTATTTTATGGAGGGGCGAAGGCTTCAGCTCATTATTACAGAGATTTCTCCCATTTTCCTTTTGCTATATTATAAAGGACCGTTCAGACACATTGCTATATTTTATTTCCTGTGTATCGAAGAACAAACACCAAGATACTTCTTTGCTAGATTTTTACTCATTTAAATAGTCTTTGTCTCTGTTCTCACCTTTTGGGGAGTTGTGGGTCAGGACACGTAGTCAACCCAGGCAAACATGGAAGTCAATTTACATCTCAACAGGGCTGTCTGGCGAGAGACCTTCAATACCCATTTTGTTATCTCTTTGTATTTCTTGTAGCCTGGTGACCAGAGCCCTAATTTGAGTTCTACAGCTCTCAACTGTAACCTTACATACATGGGGAACCTTTGGCATTACATGTTTACCAGACTTGTAGTCTACATGTAGTCC
>QEPC01013456.1:2086163-2138700 GCA_003113815.1 Sphenodon punctatus | reverse complement strand
GAGATTCTACTAATTTCTTATGTCATTCCTCCTATTATTCCACCAAGTTCCTTCCTCCTGTACTTCATCCTTATATCCTCCTCCCTGTCATTCTACCGTCTCTCCCTGCTGCCTTTGTTATTCCACATCCTCTTCCCCCCTCCATGCATCTCCATTGTATTATTTTAGAAATACTTAATGAGATATAATTTAATTCCAAATTAGGATTCATGTTTCCTCCATTGCTTTCATTGGCCTTTACATGCATTTAATGTCAACGTTTACCCAAATTCTTATTAAACACTTACATAGCATTCTGCTCAGCTTTAGTGTTGCCCCCAACCTGCAAAGGAAGAGGATTGGAGCTGAAAGACCAAGGCAAAGTGTGGGTGCATGGAGCCTAAGTTGTAAGCGAGCACAGTACGCAAAGCCATACAACATGTTTACTGCTTACATGGTGTGGAAGTTAAAGCGGGAGCCTTAACACACAATTTCTAGGTTTGTTAAAGTTTGCTTGGTATGAATCTGCCTTAACTAAGTTTGTAAAACTGTAGGTTTTTTGCTTATCTAATAGTGACATAATGCGTCAGACAAAAGGTCCATTGAGCCCAGCATCCTGTCTTGGACAGTGGCCAATCTTGGTTGCTTGGGAGAAGTACCCATCAGGTTCCAATAGGCAATCCATTCCCTGTTGTTCACTCCCAGCTCCTGACAGATGGCAGATGAAATTCATTGTTGACAAGTGCAAAGTGATACACATAGGGAAAAATAATCCAAACTATACGTTAACAATACTGGCTTCTAAATTAGGTGTTGTCATTCAGGAAAAGGGTCTTGGAGTCATTGGGGCCAATCCCATGCCCCCCTGTGCGCACCTGCATGCATCCATGCGCAGCCACTCAGTTTGCATGGGCTCCACAGGCCCCGTGCTAGGGGTGTATGTGCCATGTGTCCTCCGTGCGGCACCCCATGGGCCATGGGATCAGCCCCACTGGGTGTTTTCACATGGATGTAGGGGTGCTCAACCCTGGAGCAAGTCTGTGGGTGCACCCCCATGTCTGCCTGCTTGCTACCCTGCCTGGGGCTGTTTTAAATTGACCCTGCGGCTGCAACAGCCCTCCCAGATTGCATGATGCTCTGGACTACCGCCCGCAACTCTATGGCTGAGGCCATTTTCAGACGAGTGCGCGGTGCGCTCGCGCGGAGTTTCAGAAACCCCATGTGGAGAGATTAGACGAGATGCTGCCAGCAATCGCACGCATGACACAGCAAAGCGCATTCTTTTCAAGCCGCAAATGACCTACCTCAATCAGACTCACGGTCAGTTCGCGGCTTGAAAAGAATGTGCATCGCCGTGTCATACACGCGATTGCTGGCGGCATCTCCTCTAATCTCTCCTCACAGGGTTTTTGAAACCCCACGCGAGCGCACCATGCGCTTGTCTAAAAACGGCCTAAGAGTGGAGCTGCAGCGTTTGTCTGCCAAGCAGACAGACAGCAGCCCCGGCTCTGGCTAGAGCTCCAGGATTAGGCTACCCACTCCACTGGCGATGCTCCTGCATGTTCTGGAGCACCACTGGTGGGGCTGCTGCAGAGCAGGGACAGCCTAGAACACCTCTGCTCTGCGTGCACATCTTGTGTACGGCCTTTAAATGGGTGTCTGGGGATAAGGTGGGGCAGAGGTGTGGATGCTGTCCATGTGAAAACACCCATTGTGGGGAATTCACTGAAAACCTCCACTCTGTGTACCAAAAAGGCAAATAGGATATTAGGAATTATTCAGAATGGAATAGGGAACGAAATAGCACACATCACAATGAATATATACATTGATGGTGTGACCACATCTTGAATATTGTGTGCAATTCTGGTTGTCTCCTCTCAAAAAAATATAGTAGAACTGGAAAGGTTTCAGAGAAGGGCAACAAAAATGATCAAGCGCATGGTACCAGGAGCATAGCAAGGATTCTATGGGACCCAGTGCAAAAAATGGAACTGAACACATCCCCAAAGCCAGGCACTCATGCCCGCCCCCCCCCCCGAGATTCGTGAGTGTAAAACTGCCAAGCTGCTACCCAGCTGTAGATGTGACACCAGAAAGGGTTCACTGGGTGTAAACAGATGAATGATAACTCCAGGTTGCCCCCATCACCCCTGGGTTCACTGGTCAATCTAAAGGACGCCTGCCAAATGTTCAATAGGGATGGGTGAAGAGAACTGAGTTCAGAAATTCAGTTCAGTTCAGAAATTTGGTTCGGTTTCGAAATTCAGTTCGGTCGACCAAACCTTTCGAGTTCGGTCTGAACTCCGAACATCCGAACAAAGTTCGGAAATTCAAACCCATTGAACTAAATGGAATATTATTTATTTTTATTTATTTATATCCTGCCCTTCCTACCCAAAGGGAGCTCGGGGCAGCGAACAACATGCACAAAAATTAATAATAATTCAACAATAAAACATTTAAAAATAAATCTACAAATTTTAAAACAAGTAATAAAAACACACCCTCCCTTCAAAACCCCACCTCCACCCTCCCCCTAGGAGCCAGGTCTTACACAAACATCAAAACCGGCCAACCGAGCCTCCTCCAGGAGTGAATTCCACAGCACAGGGGCATCCACTGAAAAAGATCTCGCATCAGTGGCCACCATCTCGCCTGGGGAACCTCCAAAAAGGCCCCCACGGATGATCTCAGGGGTCGCATGGGCACACGGGGAATGAGGCGATCCTGCAGATAGGCAGGGCCCAGGCCGTGAAGAGCTTTAAAGTTCAAAACCAGCACCTTTTAGGGATGGGTGAACAGAGCTGCGTTCGGAAATTTGGTTTGTTTCGGTTCGGTTCAAAAATCGAGTTCGGTTCGGAAGTTCGGTTCGGTTGAACAAACTGGTCAAGTTCGGTCTGAACTTCCGAATTGCATTCGCCCATCCCTAATGTTCAACCTGGAGCTGACTGTCACTGCTCTTTGGCAGCCCCACCATTGGCAATTCACAAGATCTAGAAGCATGTTGTGTGGAACAGGCAAGCCACAAGGCCCTGCTGCCTGTCTGTTGGTGGACCACAGTGAAGCTCAACACCCATCTGTCTGTTGTTGCTCCATTCAGACCAATGGAGTTGTGAGAGCCAGCCCAGAGCATCCACAACTCTATGGTGTGTGTGTGTGTGGGGGGGGGGGTTGGCACTGCATGGGTGGACCACGGCCTGAGCACATTGTTGATCTCTCTGTTGCACACCCAGACAGGGAACAGGCCCCTGGAGAAGCTCTGGGCTCCAGTGGGCTCCCCGTCCATCTAAAAAGACCCACTGTGAATGAATCTGCATCACGTCATTCATGTTAAACCATCAATTTACACAAATATGCATATATTTACATAAATTAACAGCTGATCTAAAAGTGCCCATTTTAAAATCAGGAGTAGAGAACCTTTTCCCTGCCAGGGGCCACTTACAAAATGAGTACAAGCTCCAAGGGCCACACAGAAGTTGGGAACAGGAGTTCTTAAGGAGTGTACTCAGGAAGAGGAGGGCTCAGGTCATGAATCTCTGCTATAGATCTTTACCCTCTTCTTGTGTGCATGCCCTTATCATCTCGGCTCTCATGAGCTCTGTCTTCCAGGGCTTGGGAGTAGGAACTAAATTCAGGGACCTGATCCAGGAAGTGGTAAATAAAAACTAGCCACAGACCACAATTGGTCCCTGAGAGGGAGGTTCCCCACCCCTGTTTTAAGTAGGCCATTTCTTAGGCCACTGCACTGAGACTGCGCTTGGCATTGGTCAACAACCTCCATCGTGAATTGGATCAGGGTCATTCGACATTACTGATTCTATTAGATTTGTCAGCTACTTTTGATACCGTTGACCATGAGATGTTGGTGACTTGCCTGCTGGACCATGCTGGGGTGGGCGGGACTGTTCTTGAATGGGTTCACTCCTGTCTGGCTGGAAGAAATCAGCGAGTGATGCTCGGGAATTATTTTTCATCATACCAAGACCTCTCGTGTGGAATCCCGCAAGGTTCTTTCTTTCCCCTCTCCTGTTCAATGTGTACATGCAGCCACTCGGCGAGGTAGTGAGAGGGATTGGCATGCAGTGTCATGCTGATGACACCCAGCTTTACCTCTCTCTTTTTCATCTGACCCAGAACTGGCAGTCTCGGTGCTTACTTGGTGTGAGGCAGCTGTGGGGGACTGGATGAGGGCTGACTGACTGAGGTTGAATCCTGGCAAGATGGAGGTGATGGTAGTGGGGAAGATGGTGGAGTTGACACCCCCCATTATTGATGGGGTTCACTCCCTGCTGTTTCCCAAGGTCCGGAATGTGGGGGTGCTCCTCGGTTTGTAGCTCCACCTAGATCTCTAGGCGGGGGCTGTGGCGAGGAGTGTTTTTCACCACTCACATCTGGTACGAAGGCTCCAGCCGTACCTTTTGGACTCTGACCTGGCCACTATCATCCATGCTTTCATCACTTCTAGGCTGGACTATTATAACACGGTCTATGTGGGGCTACCTGTGGTGATGGTTCGGAGACTGCAGGTGGTGCAGCCTTCAGATGGGGTTGGGCTGCTGGGAGCATATTACACCAGTGTTCTGATCTCTGCACTGGCTGCCTATAGTCTTCCAGGAGTGATTCAAGGTGTTGGTGCTTGCTTATAAAGCCCTAAATGACCTGGGCTCTGCCTACTCGCGGGACCGCCTCACCCTGCCAGGTCCTAGATTGGACCCTGCGGTTTGCCAGGATTGCCTTCCTTGAGGTCTTCCGAGTCTTCCGGGGGCCATGATGGAGATGGCGTTCTTGGTGGCCGCACCAAGACTGTAGAACTCCCTCCTGGCAGAGGCCTGGTTGTTCCTGGCCCTCCCCTTTTTTCAAAAAAAGCTGTAAGACTTGGCTGTTCCGCCAGACGTTTGGTGGGGGAGATGGGTGAGGGGTGGGGGGAGTGGGTTAGGGTGAAATGTTCTATTCCTATTGGAGAACAACACTGTTTCAACACATTACACACTGAAGTAGAATACATAAGTTATTAGTAAATAATAAATAAACCCTTTAAAATCAAGTACACTTGAAGTAAAGTAAATTAAGTAAAAAACAATAGTACCTTTCCATGGCAATCCGTCTGAAGATTTGGGCCCAAATGACAGTCAAAGGATTAATGAAAACAAGTTATGTGATATGTTTTTCACTTAACATCCAGTTTAATTATTTGTAAGCTGGAAATAGTTGCACCAAGTTTTCCAGCAGTTTTTTCTTTCCACACCTTTAAATCCACATAATTTCTATAACTATGCCACCTTTTTAATTTGAACATTCCATCTTTTATTCCTCAATGCATTTTAATTCCCTGGGCTGTTCATCTGTATTCAGAATGGTACTGCACAGTCTCTTTAGCAAACAGCAATGCTTTTTCAGGCGCCATGAGTGGCTTTTATAGCTCTCTTGGTCTGTTCCTGTTTGATTCACATCTTATTTATTTGAAAATGCCCTTGGCATCCATATCCATGGCATCCCCGCACCTCCCAAAGCAAGCAGAAAAATACTAAAGCTAACTGAGTGGGTAGCTGAAAATGTTTGCTACAATCATCGACTATTAATTGCTTTCGTGTGCCAAAATGGACCGCTTGTGCTGCCATATGCAGTTGACCCATAAGTAGCCTCCTACAGATGCTGTAGAACCTAACGTTGCAGTTTATTGGAGTAAGCAAGTACCACATTAGTTACTCCGGTGAGGGCAGAAGGCTACCTGAACGGGAAGACTAAAATGTAGAAAGCATCCTTTCCATTGGATCATTTGGTATCTTTCCAGCACACTATTCAGCCCTCTGGGTAAACACAGAATTATTTATTTTATACACTGGAGGCATGTTTAGAATTTTGTTTTTTACAGACTGTCTTGCATTTGGCAAAAGAGTCATGGTGGACTTTCCAAAAACTCTCAGCATTGACCTATCACTGCTCCCAATGAAACAATCCCATTCACTTCAAATAAAGCAGTTAAACCAGCTCTGAGTATTTTTGGAAGTCTCATCTGTACTTAATATCACTTATGTAGCACTTCACATGCTGAAATGCTGCACCTAAGAAATCAGGCTTCTGGGATGTTATTTAAGTAACACCTGTTGTGTGCTACCCAAATGCTGTATGAGTCCATGTGTACATGAAGACAAAAGAACAACAAACTTAAATCTCGCAAGGCAACTTCTTGTTTCTGTGGTTCTGTGCCCATATTTTGCGGTATGTAGAAAGTAAATGAGAGCATACACATATGTATAGTTAAGGCTGAGGAAGGGTAAACAAAACTTAAGGGAACCTTGCATTACATATAAAAAAGAGACTGCTTTTGGGTGTGAAAAGAAATAATTTAACTAGATGGTGGGAATGTCTTTTCCAGTAGTGAAAGGAGGATCAGCAGTTGCTGAATTCTGTGCACTACTGAAGTTGGTTGCTTTTTTCCTTTTACCATATTTTCCATGCTTTCTTTTTTTGTTTCCATTTGTAAGCTGAGTCACTTTTTCACTGGATATTAGATTTACTTTGTAAATTTAAACTACTCTTCTTACTGTTGTAATTAAATTATGTGTGAAGGGGGATATATGACCTGATGAATGAAAAGAAGTGAGATGGATATGTGTTTACTAGGTGGCTCCAAATCGAGAACCTGATGTTACTTATTTTATCCATGGTGATTGTAGTCAAGTCATAGCAAGCTGAAGCTTGCCGAGTCAAGCTGAAGCAGCTGCTGCGGAGAGGGGTTTGGACCCCATGGAGCCCTCAGGAGCCCCACCAACATGAGAAACTATGGGTCGCATGTGAGGGGATTCCCTTGCCCCCTGTTGCTGCCTTCCCCCCCCCTCCCAGTGGCAGAGGGAGAGGGGCTGTGGCCAGGGATCTCTCCTGGTGGCTTCTGGGCCAAGGTTGGGACTTCAAAGGTGGCACGCACCTAAGGGCTGTACCAAAGGGCCCTCAGGTGTGGCCCTTGGCAGGGTCTGGGGTTTGTGGGAGGGGCTCTGTTTTTAATGTGCATTTTACTTGAAGGGTGTTTCTGCTTCAGCAGATTGGGGTAAGCATTCTGGCAGATAGGTGGGTTTGTGTGGGGAGTTCTGAGTTCAGGGAGGTTTGCTTTAAGGGGTGGTTTTTGTTGTTGTTGTGGAGGTAAGTGGTTATGTTCCCCATCTTTGGTGGGAACAGGGAAGGAAGGGACTGTTTTAGGAAGGGAAGGGTCTTTTCTCCCTGTGAGAGAGGGGATTATGACTCCCATAAGAGGGTTCAGTACCACCCATGAGAGTGGGTGGTATAGGTGTTTTGGGGGGGGTTGGGGTCTCCCTCGCTGGCCTGGTGAGACAGCTCTAAGGGTGGGGAGGACCCGGTCGGAGAGCGCAGTCATCGGGGTCATGATGGGCCAGGGAAATTATGGTCCCCTTGGTGGGTGTATTCGATCTATGAGATGGGACAGGTGCTGGATGCCTGTCCCTCCGTCCCACCCCCCTGTTACCACATGATCCTTTATGCACACATTAACATGGGGGTCCTGGAGGGGGAAGGTCCCAGTGCCCAGGCACAAACTCAAAATGTAGGGAATTAGCTTTTTTCAGTCGCCTAGGGTCCCCGCGTACTAGGGATTCAGTCTGAGGTTGTAGCGTGCTGGAACCTGAAATTCTGAAACTCGCAGAATGCCTTTTCATATGCCCTCCTGGTTCCGGGGACTAGGGAACCCTGGACTGTCTGAAATAGGTCTAATATCCAAGGTTCCACATGTTGCTCGAGTACGGGTCTGGATCTTCCCTGGCTTCTGGGTCAAGAAGGCAAAATTGTTCCACCTGGAATCGAGAAAGGGCATCGACTATGCCATTGCTAATGCCGGGTACATGGTTGGCCGTAAACATTATGTTCATCCTTAAGCACCAGTGAATAAAAACCCCGACCAGCCTCATAACCCTTTCCGATTTGGATGACAACTTGTTGATAACATGGACAACTGCCATGTTATCACACCAGAACAGGACTCTCCGGTAGGAAAAATCATTCTGCCACAATCTCACAGCCACAACTATGGGGAAGAATTCCAAAAATGGGAAATCCCGGGTTATACCTGCCTCCTCCCAGTCTGCTGGCCATGGAGCTGCACACCACCATCCCCTAAAGTAGACCCCAAAACTGTGCCCGCCTGCTGTATCAGAGTTTAGGTAGTTTATTCAGCTTAGCCAAAGGCCATCGCTTGACAAACAATGTCATACACAAACATACAAATACAAAATACACAAAATGAACCCTGGAACTCCTAAATCCCTGGGCCCTCAAAACTAGACTTAGTTAAAATTAATTAACCAAAAATCTGAATTTCATAAAATTCTTAATCTAAAAGACCACTACTCAATATAATCAAAGGGAGCAAAACTTCCAATTTTCTCCAGTCCCTCAAGCCTTGTATTGTTGTATTGTTGTCCTACATGCCACATCAACTGCCATAATTTCCTCAAGGATTGATGCCCCCTTTGCAGGGAATCCCAACTTTCCCTTAACAAGTCCATGATTACCCAATCCGGGGCTTAACACTATGGGGCACTTATGCTGTATTACCTGCGAGTCAGCTAAAAAACCATCAATATGGGGATAAGCAGAGTTTATCTGCAGCTCAGATTCTAGCAGAAGCTATTGCCGCCAGAAACTGACCCCATTGTAGCCTTGTAAAAAGACGTCCCAGATAGCCAAATCCTCCCACATCTCCTTCGTCATCCTGATGTGATGATGCGGGGGATGGTCACTTCCTATGTGGGTATACAGGTGGGACATAAAAGCTCTCCCTGGGGCAATGATTTGGCAGGTGAAGTTCAGGCTACCCGTGTGTGACTGCAGCTGCCTGACTGTTACTTTAGGAGTTACCCGGAAAGCTGCTTTAACGCTCCGGAGAGCCTGCAGCTTGCTTATTGGCAACCATGAGAGAGAATGATCAGTGTCGAGTTCTATGCCTAAATAGGTCAATTTGGTTAATGGGCCTTCTATTTTTTCTGGCTTCGAGGGGACACCTAGTTCCCTGGTCACCTCCGGGAACGTGCGGAGCAGTTGCCCTCACTATGTGGTGCCTGCCCTTCCCACAAAGAGGAAATCATCCAAATAATGCGTGATCTGACTCCGCCCAGCCCACCGGCGCATGACCCACTTGAGGACCGAGCTGAACTTCTCAAAGGCAGCGCAAGAGATGGAACATCCCATGGGCATTGCCTTGTCAAAGTAACACTTGCCCTGGAATTCCATTCCAAGCATCTCGAAGTCATCGGGATGGACTGGCAGCAAGCAAAATGCTGATTTAATATTGCACTTCGCAAGAAGGGCCCCTACTCTTCAAGCCCACACAATTTTGACCACTTTTTCAAATGATGCGTACCTAATAGAGTACAAATCCCAGGGTATTGCGTCATTCACTGACTCACCCCTTGAATGGGAAAGGTGGTGAATCAGGTGAAACTTGGAGGCCTTCTTTGGGACGATGCCTAGGGGGGAGATTCTCTGTGTGGGCATGGGAAGTGTGTCAAAGGGGCCCTGAATCCTGCCTTCCCTGACCTCTTTTGAAATTTTACTCTGGACTAGCTGCTCGTTCCCTCACACTGATTTCAGGTTCTTAGCCCCCAAGTGATAGCATGGGCCTAACGTTGGGATCCAATAATCTAGCCGAAAACCTTCCACTACGTATATGGCGGTGACAGGGTCGGTGTAGTCACAAGTGGCTGCCCTTAGGGTCTCATGCCATACCGGAGTTGGAGCCCTTTCCTAACGCAAGATGGGCACTGGATTGGCCAGAAAGGCCTTGCCTAGCACCATTTTGGCCCCTATTTCTGGCCCTGTACTGCCTGAACTTATTGCAGTTTGATACGGCATGAGAACCCGAACACTGGGTACAGATGTGTTGAAATCTACAGAAGCGAAAACATTTACTCCCGTTGTTATAATCCTAGCACATAGAACCACCCAGAAGAGGCTTTGCTCTCCCACTAGGGATGGGCGAACAGATCGCGTTTTCAGTTCGACCGTTTGGTTCGGCTGCGTTCAGTTCGGCCGTTCGGTTAGTTCGCCGGGTTCGGCTGTTCAGTTCAGGTTCAGCTGTTCGGGAAATGTTTTGTTATGGGTTTTTATTTTTGTGTTTTATATGGGCTTTTTTGTTTTATTTGGTTTTATATGGTTTCTTTGTTTTTTAATTTTTTTCTTTTTTTTATGTGGGTTTTTTATTTAATGTTTTATTTTATCTAATATTATATATATCTATCTACACTAAATCTAACTGCTATTAACTATTCTAAATGCTATGAACTAAATGAATTATCTAATAAGTACACAGGTCTACTCCTACAAACGCTAAAACTAAATCACTAATGCTGTCTCTATCACTAAGCTAACTTCTACAACTGTGTACTATCTATCTATCTATCTATCTATCTATCTATCTATCTATCTATCTGGGATGGGGGGAATCACAAAAAACACAAGGTTTCAGTTTAAGGTTTAAGTTTCATTTCAGTACAAAACTGAAATGAAACTTAAAGTAATCTAATAATCCTACTCTAAATGAAAAAACAGGGGAAGGGAATGGAATCTGGGATGAAATATATGGGAGAGGGAAAGGATTCAATGGAGGGGGGAGGGAGGAAGGAAGATTGAACACAGGGAACACATTGAGGGGTAAAAACAAAAAATAACCACTAAATCTATCTAAGCTAAGCTAAATAAATGAATGAGAATATGGGGGTAGATGGGTTGGATGGGTGAAATGGGAGGAGGATTGCAATGGATTGGGAAGCTGGGAAATGCTGGGAGAGGGAGCCTTCTGAAACGCCTGCTGTTCAGGAACAGTGATTAGCTCAGAAGATGTTGTGAAGGGGGGAGGCAGACAGTTTTGTTTCTTGCAAGACTCTCCATGCCTGGTACCTGGAAGTCTGCTCCTCAGCTGACTACCCCTCCCTGTCACGTTTGACCTTCCAGTGACCCTTTTTTTGCCACCCGAACTCACCTGAATGAGATCCGAACTGACCAAACTGTTCAGTCATTTCAGCGTTCGGAATTGAGTTCATTTCAGTCAGTTCATGTTCAGATTTGGGTTCAGGTTTGGTCGTCCGAACAGGCCGAGTTCGAGCCAAACTCAGAACTTCCAAACCATGTTCGCCCATCCCTATCTCCCACCCCTTGAGCCATTCCCCAGTGGAGCAATCCCAGCTCTAGCAAGAACATGACTGCTGTCTGATTGAGGGGCATAGCTGGAGCTGCTGATGCACTACAGCCACAAATCAAATACATGAACATACCACCTCAAATTAAGATTATTGGCGGCCCTACAACGGACTGCTTCGTTGTAACGCAGCCAAGCTCCTGGGCTTCCTGTATCGTAGGCCCATCGGATGATGTCTGAGTACTTCACCAGCTTGAACCCAAACTCAGGGAACCTATGAAGGGTCACTTCCATGTAAATAGTAAAGGCCGCCTTCCAATTGGTCCGATTGCGCTCGGCCTTTGGCCTCTTGAATTTCTCCCGGTCTTTCCTATCCTCCAGCTCATTTAGGTCGGGAATAGGGTCACTGAAAAGGAGCGCAAAGATGTCTATATACTCGCCACTCCATATTTTTTCCAATGTCACGTGCAGCAAGTGCTCACCCAATGGGATGGACACGTCGGTGTAACCCCCTGTCAGAGGACGGGGCTCCTCTCATTGCTCAATACACAAACGGCACTGTTTGCGCAGCATGGGTCAGCACCCCACACTTTTTCAGCTGCCCTTTGCCTGTGGGCTGGACAAGCTCTAGGTCACTCTGGTAAGGAGGGGTAGCAGCTTCCCCCCCATGACTTACCCCGCCTACAATAAGGGGACTGGCAACCCCACAGCCACCCACAGGGTGGGACCAACCTAGTGGAGGTTTCAGGTGTAATCCAACTGGGTGGCACCACTTCCTCTGGCTCGGGATCCCACTCCCACATGCAGACCCCTTGGTGCTCACCTTCCGGTGGGTCCAGCTCATAGGGGGTGGTCTTTTATATTCATTCCGGAATGTTGCATGCTGTTGCTGCCTCTGGGATGACTCTAAGCTGTCTATCAGGGCCTGAATTCTCTCCTTCAGAGTGGCTATTTGCGCCTGCTGGCTGGGCGTAAAGTCCTCCCTGCGTTGACTGGGCTCGGGTTCTTCCTCCCTTTAACGAGAGGACAAAACCCGGAGGCATCCTTGCCCTTGACAGGAGGCCCCTTCCCCGCTCAGTGGCCCAGAGGAAACCTCATTGACTGGATTCGGGCTGCCCCTATACGCCTCAGTTGAGTGGGGTAACTCACTTCAGCCCTCCCCTGTGAGCTCTCCAGCTCCGCAATATGGTTTTGATAGCCCAGTAGCTGGGCCTGCAGTATCACCCCCGCCCCTATTTCTTCCTGTGGATCCTGCTGGGGGCATGGGGGGGCCTTACCAGCCAGAGAAGTCCACTTAGCCAGCCGCTTCGATGGGGCATACCTCTTTTGGGGGGCCATCACTCCCCTTATTTTTGCCCCCCTTTGCTGCTTTGTCATGCAAGTGAAGGCTCAGTCTTGAACTAGCCCTAGGGGATCCTGGGCACAGCTGTAACCCTGCTTGCAATTCACCCCACCACTGGGAAACAAAGCCCCTTTAAACAGGGAGGCCTGTGTCCCAAGGTGAAGGGGGGGGAAGGCCTTGTTGCCCCTTCGCTCACAGCAAACGGCCGGGAGGGACAGAGGTGAGGGGTGGAGAGGCCAGCCTTGTGGATGTGATGTGCAGGGCAGGGGGGCGGGCCTCCGCCCCGGAGCCCCAGGTGTGACGGATGCACGGATATAGAAACGGGGGGGCGCGGACAGACAGCCCCAAACTGTCTGATCCACATGCTCACCCAACCGCTCACTCCCTGCTGTGATGCTGGCACAGGTTGAAGGCTCCTGTACCGCCACATGTCTTCCCCACTCACTTACTGGCTCCGAATGAGGCAGTGAGCAGGGAACCTAAAATGACACCCGGAGGTACCATGTCTCACGAGAGCTCTGGCACCTGACTCATTGCCGGGCAATGCCCCCCCACCTCCTCCAGTTTGCGTGCGGAGAGGCGACCACCCCCCGCTCACTCGTCTCCCTCTGTGGAAAGAGGGGGGTGGCGGAAAACCCCCAGCCGCGGAGAGCACGGAGGGTGAATTGCTGGAAAGGGGCCAAATAAAAACTAGCTGTGGGCCACATTTTGCCCCTGAGTCTGAGGTTCCCCACCCATGCATTAGAGAGCTTTCTTGTCCTCTGTAAGGGGGAGTCTGGGTCACTACATGCAAGGGTTAAGACATAGCAGAAAGACAAGACAGCAAAGCCTTCATCATTCTTAGCCTGTGAAAAAACAGAGGCACTTGATTCTAGGGTTATCTATCTGAGACACTTCATGAAAACTAAATTAATTTTAAAAGATGTTTCTCCCTTTAAATTTTTTCCTGTCCTCTTCTTACTATAGTATTTCTTACATCCTTTCCCACTTACTACTTTCCAGTTCCAAATATACCATGTTGGGGCTGGAACCAATCCATTCTATCATTTGTTTTGGCAAGTCCCATGCATGACAGGCAGATGCTTTCCAAAGTGGATACCACTTTAGAAAGGAGGGGGCTATGTAGTGTTGGCCCAAGCACATATTTCAAAAACGACCCTGCCAATGTCAGAATATTGCAGAACAGCTTGGAACCTGCAATTTTATTAGCAGAGTCATGTGTGGATGAGCTGTTTTGTGCCTGTGTGTGTCATGTGAGTCTTGGGCTGGGTAAACTAGCTCTAGGGAAGAAAAGGAAGTGCTGTAGGGAGCAGAAATTTAAATTATGACATGGCCCAAAGTAGAACCTTAGGCAATACATCAAGTGATAAATGAGCATCTGCAATTTAGTTCTTCATTTATTTTCATGGGGTTATTTATTTTGGACTTTGAAGGAAACACAATGGGTGTTAATACAGCCTGCCCCCCCCCCTTCCACCTAGTTACTCTAGTGACACTCGAGGCTGTGACAGAGCTTCTGTGGTGTAGAACACATGCAGAGATTGTGCACTCCCAATAGATGGGAAGACATTGCCCCGGTTTAGCCTGAATTTGCCTGCACAAGCAATGGGCTCTACATTTACTGGGTTACCACCATGTGGAGTGGGTCTTGGGGCAGCACCAGGGGGAACATCTGGTGGCCACAGGATAGACGAGCAGGTGAATTTGAGGCTAATTGTGGCAAATGTTGGGTAACATCTCCTTTAACTCTTTTTTTTTTTTTTTAAATAGAAGAGCAAAATTCATTTTAAAAGATGAAGAAAAAATTTGGGGGCTGTGAAAACAAGGCTAACCGAATACAAAATAAAATGAAAGGGGAGGAAGGAACTATTGTTGTATTTGGGCACAAGTTAGAACAAATGGAATGTGCAAAGGCAATTGTGATGATAGGACTGTACCGGATACAGTAGGCACTGTATCCTATTCTTGTTTTCTTTCAAATGGAGGTTGCAATTAATCTTTCTGTCTTCAAATGAAAAGGTTCTTCACATTCCAATAATCACCCAGCTCTGGTTGATGAGTCTGTTATTTGCCCTGTCGCTTTGCCACGTGTACAGTTGCATTGCAAGAAGTGTACAAATTGCGTCCTGAGGTCAGTGATATTGCTAATTTATTCTTGCATACGGGAAGCCTCAATGACCAGCCTCATTACGTGTGTGCCAGACTGTACTGCTGTGCAATTGCTGCTTCTGGGGTTAGAGGAGTTATTACTGATGCTACCGAAATAAGTTCAAGCACACACACGCACACATCCTTTCAACAGTAAAGGAAGGAAGAGGTGTAACTCTGTGTGCGCCATTCCCACTGTTTGGGTCCATTTGCATCCGGCAATAAAGCTTTTGGGAATAATGGGTTTACTTAAGTACATCATGTCATAGTCAGAGGAGGTAATTTGATGTTGATGGTAATGATGCTGATGCTGACAGTTGCATCACCTTGTTTTATTTTATTGGTTTCGGTTCCAACTCACAACACAAGCAATACACAGTGGAGCCTAAGTCAAAGGTGGTAGAGACAAAGTAGTGTAGAGATATCTTTTATTGGATCAACTTAGGTTGGTGGACGTTTGCAAGCTTTCGGACTTCACAGGATCCTTCGTCAGGAAAGTCAGAAATTCAAGCTGTACCAAAGGTCGCCCCATCTCAAAAAAGACATAGCTGAACTAGAAAAGGTACAGAGAAGGGCAACAAAAATGATCCAAAGTATGGAACAGCACCCGTATGAGGAGAGGCTTTATAGGTTGGGGCTCTTCAGCTTGGAAAAGAGACGGCTGAGAGGAGATATGATAGAGGCCTATAAAATCATGAGTGGTGTGGCACTTGTAAACAGGGAACGGTTATTTACCCTCTCAACTAGTACTAAAACTAGGGGACACTCCATGAAACTCACAGGTGGCAGGGTAAAAACAGACAAAAGAAAGTATTTTTTCACTCGGCATACAATTAAGGATGATTTCAGACGTGATGGGGTGGCTTAGCCCCGTCACGGAATCACCCTTTTAATTTCCTGCCGGAATTGACCTGTCACGGTCAGTAGACATGCCGCCGATCCCGGTGGGGAATCGGGGGGGGGGGGGCAGGGCTGCGTGGTGCAGCGCAATGTGCAGCCGCACAGCCACGCCCCCCCCCACGCTCCTGAGGCCACCTGCCCTCCAGGAGACGGGCAAGCGCAGCGGCCAATCTGGCCATAGCGCCCGCCCCCCGGGGTATTGACCACAGCACGGAATCAGAGGCGGCATGGCCGCCGATTCCGGGCCGTGGTCAGAGGCCAGACGAGACGTTACCATGCTCAACCACGGTGAATCCTGCCATGGTTGAGCATGGTAACATCACGTCTGTTGGGGGCAAAAAGTTATTCCCGCTGGGTGTTTACCCCTGGCGGGAACCACTTTGACCATGCTTTCGGAGATGGTCCCTTGAACATCCTCAAAAGCGTGGTTATTTTTATTCCCGCCGGAGGTTCACTGTGGTGAACCTCTGGCGGGAATCAAACAGACATTACGGGACCATTCCCCACCACAGGGGATTGTCTGTGGTTGAGCGTGATCTTGTAACTTCTGAAAATACGCTAGGTTGTGGAATTTACTGCCAGGGGAGGTGGTCGAGGCCAGAAGTATAGCTGAGTTTTTAAAAGAGATTTGGACAAGCTACTGGAATATAGTTTCATTAGCAGTTATTAGCCAGATAGGATTGAGGAACAAAACCGTTTACTGTCAGGAGCCTGGGGATGACCCACAGGGAATGGATAGCATGGTGACCTGTTGGGTGCTTCTCCCATGCCCCCGTGACTGGCCGCTTTCGGAGGCAGGATGCTGGGCTTGATGGACCATTGGTCTGACCCAGTATGGCACTTCTTACGTTCTTATAAAGGTACAGACAAAGGTGGGCATATATTATGCATTGACCGTTTACAGTATCCCTTTTTCCTATAATTTGACACTGGGTAAAAACAGACATGCATGTAACTCCACTTTAACACAGCTTTAACTTTTCTTATGCATGTTGTAGGGCTGTATTGGCACCCTATACAGCCCTGCAACATGCATAAGCAATGTTAAAGTGGAGTTAAGGTGCATGTCTGTTTTCACCCACTGTTATCCTTTTTCTGACATAGTGACATTCACTCAGTAAAACTCTTTCCACAAAGATCAAGCAGGGCAGAGAGAATTCTGTGGGGATTGAGCATGGTACATTCATTACAGTCCATTACACTGAGAAGAAATCCTCTGCTTCCACTGTTGATGTCCAAGTTTACAGATTGGCGATAGGGCTCCACGCTGTCATATCCTCTAGCCAAAATAGTCTTCTTTGTTTGGCCTCTGCAGGACTACAAAGGGGCTTGTGGAGGACATGGTGGCTTTTCATCAGGGTTGTGGAACCTCAGGCCATGGGGCCAAATGGGGCTTGTGGCAGGATTTGTTTTCTTTTTATTTATTTTTTATATCGCCCCTTCCCAGTTTCTGGATCTGCCCCCTGGATCCCATTCCTACACACAAGTACTGGGGGAGAAATGAGCCCAGGGTAAGGGAGCAGAGATGAGGGCAGGCACACAAGAATAGTGGACAGATTTATGGGACAGATTCAGGGCTTTCCTCTTCCTGAGCACAATCCTTAAGCACCCCCAGCCTCAATTCTGTGTGGTCCTCGAAGCTTGTACTCATTTTCAAAGTGGTCCCCAGGAGGGAAAAGGTTCCCCTCCTCTGCTTTACATTGTTCCTTATGAGCTAGTGCCCCAAAGTGTATCTGAGAGACATCACTGGCACGCTCCAACAGCAGGGGCTAAGGAGGAGGATGACGCAGGGACATCCCACCGGCCACCTTCCAGAAAATGGAGGAATAACTTTAAGGAATGAGTAACAGGATCTTCTTTGTTTCCCCTGATGAGAAACCCTGTTTCCCCCCCACTTTTCAGCTTTGACCACATCTCCATTTTCTACAAAATAAATGATTTAATGGCCAGAACCCCAGGCCATCTTCCCATTAATTATCAAAACCCCAGTGTCCTCCCAAGGAGCCATAGATTCTCAACATTTCTTAAATCCAATTTTGGATCAAAAATTTGAACTTCAGGCTCAATTTTTAAAAAAAAAAAAAAAAAAAAATTGCCCCCTTAGTAACATGTATGAATGTTTCCCCTAGCTGACAGTATCCTTTCCAGACAGCTTAAATTCTTCTTGAATAAGTGTTGGCAAAATAAAAGAAAAATCTGGACAAGGAAAAATTGGAATCAAATAGCTGTAATGTTTTCTTAAAACAGGTTAATGTATGTTTTATTGCTTGGCTGAGGATTAATCTCAAGGAATGAGCATTATAATGCATAACACATCTGTACAAAAGTAATTACATTTTGTTTTAAAAGAAGGAAAAAACAGAAACTTAAGGGTGCAGGTAGGACTCTGTTTGATTGATCTTCATTATGGATCCAGGACTCAGTCATACAATCCTGGTTGTTATGAAAATAACTTGTATTCATGGATACATATTGAAGTAAATACTACTCTGCGTGTGTGAGGAAGTGCTGTATGACAGATGCAAAGTTATGATTAACAAACTGTCTACTCTGGAGTAAACAATTTGTTGATTATGGTCCATGACTCTTAAAATCAAATTCTCATTTTAGCCATATCTGTTTAATATCCAAGACTTCAGCTGATTTCACATTTCCACAGATAAAACTGTGTAGAAGTCTCCCTATATGAACACAAATTCAACCTTGAAATGCATGGTCACAATACAATAGACTTAACTAGAAGTTATGCTGGAGTCCATTTGAATCGTGTCTGAATGAAAAGATCCTTTAAAAAATATGTTGGTGACAACTGCATTCTGAAGGTGCGAAGAGAGCATTGTAGCAGGAAAACAATTTGGTGGACTGTGTGGGGACGTGCATGCCTTATACTTGTGGCCTCCTGTTGGATGCTTTTCTTGCGTAACCGTTTACTTTGACATACACAACATGTAACATACATCTACTTACCTCTGTGTAACTTCATCAGCATCGACATTCCCTTCTCACTCAAGCCTATACGCTTTGTCAATGTAGAATAAAGGTTAGTAACCTGGAAATTTTGACAGTTTCTCTTAGTACTCGAATTTGAGGCAGACTTCTTCAAAGTTATAATTTCTTTTCCTTGGTTGAATTCAATGGAAATGGAAGCAGTATTGACCTTATTGTCTCCTATGAGTCCCTATGATCTTATTGCTGGTTTTCTTTAAAAATTGCACTCTGGTGGCTAATCCCAGTCTATGATACTGTCTAGCAAAAGAGAATTCCCAGTCATGTATTGCAGGGATGCGCCAAAGGCAACTTTAGGACCAAGTGTGCTGCACAGTGTTCAAAACATTTTCCTTGTAAAATCAGTTGATCGAAGGTGTAATGCTAACAAACCAAAAAATCCTCTCTCATAAAATACTAAGGGGGGATTCAGACGTTCTGATTTGTGCGATTTAAAAAAAACACCAAATGTTTCATGCCTGTCTGAACACTTAAATTCGATTAAATGGAGTCAATATCGCACTAAAGCAATGCGTGTTGAAAAGCTACTCAAACCTACCTTTTTGCTGTCCGTTTTCAATAAATCCGCACTTAACAGCAGTGTGAAAGCAACATCGTACTGGTTTTAACTAGTGTGTAATCTTTTCTGATGTGAATGCAACCATGCTTCCAAGTGCACTGTTTTACTCCTGCCCCTACCGGAAGCAGTGAGACCAGCTGGAGCCCTGTAGTTGCCTCGCTGGGTGCAGGCTGCAGCCAGCTTCTCCCCAAAAAAGTTCTTCCCCTCCATGTTTCCCCTCCATGCTTCTCCCCCCAAAAGTTCTTCCCTCCAAGGGACTTTCAATCATCTGCCTCTGCCTCTACCATAGTGCTGCAGCAGTAGCAGCAGCGGGATACCAGAAAGAAACCAGGGAGAGAATGCAAGGGGCTTCTTTCCAGCAGCCTCAGGCTCTCCCTCTTTACTCCCTGATTCTACAAAGTAGCAACCTTTGCTACAAAGGTTGTAGCAAAGGTTGTTGCAAAGTTTGCAAAGTTTCAGCAAAGGTTGTAGCAAAGTTGTAGCAAAGGTTGTAGCAAAGTTGTACTTTGCTACAAAGTAGCAACCTTCTGGCTCCCCACAGGCCACTTCCTGTAACTGAACCGTACTGAGCAGCCGGGTAAGCACGCACTACAAGAAGGTCTGAATGCATTATTTCGCTGTACTTAAAATCGGTATGGCATGCATGTGAATGCAACAGGACTTGTTAACAGCGAACTATTGAGAACCAGTTTTTAAAAATCCAGATAATTGCTGCACGTGTGAATTCGCCCTAAGTCAGTTGAGGTAGGGATGAAAGCTTGCACACACTCACCAACAGAAATTGGTCCAATAAAAGATATCAACTGAACTACTTTGTCTCCATGCAACCGATGGTGCTACATATACATGCTAAACATGCCTCAATGTCTTAGGCTTTTAAAATGCCAAAAGAGTAATCCGATTCTTTCTAATCTCGGTAGTGTTTTCCCCTACAATCCATTACCCTGATTCTTGCTCTTGCAATCATCTCCTTTGTCCTCTGATCCGTACATTACATTTTCACGTTTCTTAAATAATGATATTGGCTGAAATCTCTTATGGAGGTTCCTATTTTTCCAATTTCCCTGAGTGTCATTAAAATCTATGCCTGCTCCACAAAGTAACAAAAGCGGATAGATACTAAGCACCTATCTGGTTCATGGCAATCAACTTCTATAGATAAAAGGAAAATCTCAAGTAGTTTGGCTTTGTTTCTACAGGGCTTCTTGAGGATGGGTATCTTTAGTCTTTGAAGGCAGACATGGTGGTAAAGATGTGGCCCTATTTGTTCAGTAAATAAGTATTGCAGAACCCAGTACTGATGGGGGGAAATCTGTCCTCAAAAACAGCTTAGACAAAACAGGTTCTTTTCATTTCCTTGAACATGCATTGTGCAGAACATTCATTTTATTACTGGGAAAAGTTTTTTCCTTCTCCTTCACAAAATGATGCCACACATGTGATGCCTTCTCATTCACATTGATATCCGTCTCCATTTTTAGGGCTGTTTTTCACTGTCTAAATAAATACACACTAAATGGAACTGATGACAAATTAAAATTCCTTTCATTTGCACTCTTTTATATGCATGCTTTCCCTTACAAGGTGAAAAGCAGATGTTTCCAAATCTCCATATATGTAATTGGAAGAGAAATGCGACGAGGTACAGAATACCAAAAAGTGGTGTCTTACTGAGCCTCATGTGTCATAAAGACAGAATAAAAGATTAAAACAGTGGCCTTGGTGTGTAATCTCATATCAGATAATCCAATTTGTAGAGTCCTGCCAATAGTGCTTTCCACACAAACCCGAAGGCAAGCCCCCCACCCCACCCCCTTAGGTTTAGTAGTTAGCTTAGCACAACAATTTCTTTTCTTACTTTGAAAAATTACTGTATTGCTACATGCATTTTATTTTGCAACACACAAGCTTGGAGATGCAAAAGGGGATTGTCTCTAAAGTACTTAGAGGTCAAAAAAGTTTAAGGGAACTCTAAATCCACAGCCAGGATTGGATTTTCTACCCATTTTCATTTTCATATAAATATTGTAACCATATATCTGACATAGATTCTACTTAAGCATGTGTTCACAGTCACAAAAGATGCTGATTCCCCTAATTTTAAAAAAAGAAGGTGGGAGGGATGAGAACATTGGAAGCCAAAAAATATTCTAGTATCAAGACAGTCAGTTTCTTTCTACGTCCAGCAAAATTAGGTTATAAACTCTTAGAGGCAAGGGCCATGACTAATTATGTGTTTGCCTGGCACATAGAACAGTAATGGGTAAACTAGCTAAGAGATGACTGAGAGGGGATATAATAGAAGTTTATAAAGTCATGGCTAGTGTGGAACACGTAAATAGGGAGCAATTATTTACCCCCTTTAACAGTACTAGGAAAAGGGGACACTCCATTAAATTAACTGTTAGTAGATTTAAAACAAATGTGAGACTATTTTAATCACTCAGCACATAGTTAATTTGTGGAATTTATTGCCAGAGGAAGTGGTCAAGGCTAGTAGTGTAACTAGCTAGTATTAAAAAGGGATTGGATAAGTTCTTGGAAGAAAGGTCCATTAATGGCTATTAGCCAACTAGGTTTTGGGGACATAACCACAACAGGGAGTCAACTACCCATTGTGACCTGTTGGGTACTTCTCTGAAGAGATAGAGATTGGCCACTGTCGGAGACAGAATACTGGGCTTGATCCAGTCTTATTCAGTAAGGCACTTACGTTATTAAGTTAATCAGAAGCCCTCAAACATGCCAAAGGGCTGCAATGCACCCTTTAGCAACTCAAGCAAGCCTTGCCCAAGCTTGAGAGCCTGGGCTCTTTTATGCCCACCCAGAATATAGTCTTGCACCATATGGAAGCCAGGGTGTCACAATATTCCACACTGAGCAGTGCTACTCCCAGTCTGCCTTATTTATTTATTTTATTTTTAAAAATGATTCCCCACACCTGCTACACAGCAGCCCAGCGGCGGCTTACAATCTAAAAGACATATTAAAATGCAAATATAAAAACTCTTGGAGATGAACCCATAGAGATGAATTGGATGGTTTTAAAACAATTATCCATGGATAACATCTGGTGTCACGAATAGCTTGGTGGTTATCCAGTAACAATCAAGTAGCCGCAGAGGTTAGCCACCAAAATGGAATACCAGATATTGCCAGATTACAACATAACCAGACCAGTCGGGATCGAGGAAAGGAGTGAAAAAAAGAGTCAAATGGAAATTAAACGGTATTTTGGTAAACAGTAATGTGGTAAATTGTAATCTATAGGGATGGCACTTTCGATATTGTCGAGAACCAAAAGTATCTATAATGGCACTTTTCTTTCAGAAATGTTGGTTCTTTTTCAATTTTGGCCTTATTGGTTCTTTTGCATTGATTTTTTTAAATCGGATTTTAACTTGGTTTTCCACGTTGATTTAAATGGGGGAAAACTGAATATTAAAAAAACAAAACCGAGAGAACCAAAACAGGTAGGAGAACTGAAATTCATGAGAACCAAAATAAACTGAAACCAAAATTTTGCCCAGAGTCCCACCCCTACGTAGTTAACCAGAAATCCATCAGTTGCTAAATCAGACACTATAGGTATCATACTTCAGATACCACAATATATATGGCCAGGTACCAGCTTATAGCAGTTGCTCCTTTCAACTATAGTCTGCTTACCTGGCCTGAGTCCAAATGGGTCAGGAGAAAATTACAGCTCACTTATTATTTTTTATTATTATTTATTAAAATGTATATGCCACCCCCTCCTGTTACAAGCATCTCGGGGTGGCTAATAACATTTTAAAACACATAACTAAAATAAATTGAAACAACCTAAAACCCCCCAGATTAAAATAACCCAACCCATGAATCCAGTAGTTACAGCAGAGTTTTGATAGTTTTGGGTTGAGCTTCAGACCTCTATAAAGAAAGGGGATGCAGGCTTCCATCACTGACTTAGAATAACTGAACCTTTGACCAAGGCTTTCAGCACTCGAAAAACTGAACTAATACTAATTTATCATTAGAGATCCAAATAACTTATACAAGCATGGTTATAGCAAGCCCACATAGGATTAGTGTGGTGGTGTGTTCAAACCCACTGTGTGCACAGGCAAAAGCAAATGTTTTTGGTTTACAAGCTATTGGAATTCAGTATTTCTCTGTTCCATCTACCCAGAGCCTGAAAGAGACAGTGACCATCAATTACCACTCTCTGTGTGTGTGTGTGTGTGTGTGTGTGTGTGTGTTGGGAGGTGGTTTTGGAATGTAAACCTTAATTGGAGAAAGAATGAAAAGGTAAATCACACACTTACCAATTAACCATTCTAATTGAAAATGCTGTTCCTCTGCTAGGAGGAAAATCAGGTGAGCAAAATTCAATATTGTACCATTCATTATATATAATTAACTGATGGGAAGCTATGCATGGTTTCATATATCTACGAGTCTATTTCATTTTTGCATACGGTTCTAGAAATCCTTACCCCTCCCCCCTTTTTTTTCTGCTGTGCCCACAATTCGCAGTGTTTTCCAAATATAAAGAAATGCTCCCCAGAGCTTAACTGGTGTCACCAGCACATGCCCAGGCTCAGCCCCAACGCCACTTTTTATGCCAGTGTTTGGCACTAGCACCTCTTCCAGACTCTATCACTGCTGCTATTTTGAATGATGCCACCCATTGCTGGAGGCAAAAGCACCTGCCTGAACCCTTGTCTCTCCCTTGAAAGGGTTGGTGCTGATTGCCGTTACTAAGTAGTCGACGGAAGGGTGCAATTTGTTTGTTTTTTATAATAACACAAATGAAAATGCCAAATTTTGTTGGTTATTAAAACATAAAAGATAAAAAATAATAACATTCATGTTATTAAAAACATAAAAATAACATTTTTTTTCCGTTTAATTTTTTTTTTCCTTGGGCAGCCTGGCACATTGCTTGGGCTGCAAACAACAGGTGCAAGGGAAAAGGGGGAGTGAGAGCCCAAAATGGCCACTAGAGACAAAGCAGTACAGTGCTATCTTCTATTGGACCAACTATAGTTGGTGGACGTATGAGAGCTTTTCGACCACACAGGGACGGGTCCTTCATCAGGCAGGACTGAAGTCTCCGCTGGCCAATTGGCAGCGCAGACAGATCGCAGACCCCTGCAATCTGAGCTTGGTCTTTGTTTGTACATGCTTGAAACTTGCCTTTATCAATCAGGGGAGCTTGGGGGAGGGCACAGGGAGCTCATAGAAGCTGAAGGCACACAGAGCTCTGCACCTGTGGCTAGCTGGCTGTTGCTCTGTGCACATTCGGTGTTTCACAGGCTTGACTCTTGTGCTTCTATGTGTGAACTGTTAGTGTGTCTTCTGCTACTTTTCAGTCGCATTATTTTGTACAAAAAATAGATCTATCCCTCTTCCCATTCTCATACCGCCAGTCCCCTCCAATTACAAATTCCTAACCCTGTGTGTTCCTGCGACCAATGCCCTGTCATAACTTGGGGTGTCCACAATGACAAACAAAGCCTGGGCCTCTGTCCGCATTCGTGCCTGCCTTCCTACTGCTCCTTTGCTCTGCCTACCTCCTACTGCTGCTGTCCAAAAGTGTCTTTCTCTCAGATGTGCTGCCCCCTTGGGGTGATTCCTGCTGCCAGCTGATGACCCCCTGCCACACGTTGGGCTGCTGCTGCCACTCATTTCTCTGATGATGGTCTCTCTCTCATGTCTCCTGCCCACATAGCACGGTCTCAGAAACTCTCGAAGCCATGAAACGCTAGCTAGTGGTGATAATAAGTCTTCTTCTCTCCTTGCCAGTTCTAGCTGTTTCAACAGTCAGTGCCTGCTTCTTGCCAGTGTCTTGTCTGTCCTGTCCACCTGCCGTGTGCCAATCTCTCACTGATACTTCTGCCTCCCAGGGGCTTTCTCTTCAACTAGAAGCCTTGTCATACTTGGGGCATCACCATCGCCTCTTCTGCTAGTCCCTGCTGCTTCAGTGCCCAGCGCCCTTTGCTTGCCAGTTTCTCTGTTCCATGTCTGCCTGCTACGTGCTAAACTCACACTCACATTCTGCCTCCAAGGGCTTTCTCTTCAACTTGAAGCCTTGCCATAATTGGGGAGCCACCGTTTCCTCCTGTGCAAGTTCCTGGCTGCTTCACTGCCAAGCACCCACTGCATGCCAACGTTTATTTATTATTTATTTATTTATTTATTTATTAAATTTGTACCCCGCCCCTCCTGAAACACAGCTCGGGGCGGCTTCCAGTCATAAAATACAATTTAAAACAATCCAAAATACTAAAAATACCATACAAACATTTTAAAAACACATAAAACAGGGCCTGGGGTATAAATTACTTGGGATAGGGGAATAAAAATCAACTACCCACCCCCCTCCCCAAAGGCCCGGCCGAACAACCAGGTCTTGCATTTTCGCCAAAATTCTAACAGGCTTGGGGCCAGGCGGGTCTCCTCTGGTAGGGAGTTCCAGAGACACGGCCCGGCCACCGAGAATGCCCTCTCCATTGTGCTTAACGCGGGGAACCTCCAAGAAGGCACCCCCGGCAGACCGAAGGAGCTGCTCCGGGGTGCGGAGGGCGAGACGGTCCCTGAGGTATGAGGGGCCGAGACCGTGCAGGGCTTTGTAAATCAAAGCGTTGGCTCTGTGTACCAATATTTCACTGATATTTCTGCCACCCTGTGGCAATCTCAGCAAGTTTGGGGATGGAACAGTGTCAACGAGTCACTTTTTGATTGTTTTTTTTTTGTCTTTCATTTTTGATAAACAAATATGGGCATTTTCATTTGTTATAAAAACATAAATAATACTTTTAAAATGAAAACAAAATGGTTCCGGTGCACAACCCTAACAACCAATTGGTGGCAGCAACAGAAACTTTGATCCTTCTAAGGGAAAAGTAGGGGGCCAAAATGGTGATTGGTGGAGTTGAGCAGAGGGAGGACTGGCTGAATATATCTATGCCATTGCCTCTGTATAATATCAAGGCAGACTGTGAAGAGTTGTAAAGGGATCTCGCATGGCTAGGAGAATTGGCACCAAAATGGCAGACGAAATTCAATATTGACAAGTGCAAAGTGATGCACATAGGGAAAAATAACCCTAACCATACATACAAAATGCTGGTTTTTAACTTAGATGTTACTACTCATGAAAAAGAAACCTTAGAGATATTGGGTGTAATCCAGTGGCCTGCTTACGCTGCCTGCATGTGTTGTGTATGGGCAGAATGCACACACTCCAGGCATGCATGCACGCTGCGCATGTCAAAGGCACAACTTGGGCAGACCCGAGCCCCACACACACTGAAGCCCACGGGATGTAACAGGCCCGGGTTGCGCCTTTGCTGCACATGGCTGTACTGCGCACTTAGTGTTCATGCAGGCCTGCGGAGCTTGGTGTGCATGCAGGCCTGTAGCACACACGTTCTGGTCTGTTTAGGCAAGTAGAGGATGCATATGCAGGCCACTGAATTACACCTATTGTGGATAGATCATTGACATCATTCTATGTTTTTTATATTTTTATGATTGTGAAGTGCTCGGAGTGATATTTAAACACAGGGGAGCACTATACAAATAAAATTATTATGTATTAGCTCAAACTGCAGCAGCTGTCAAAAAAGAAAATGGTATATTAGAGTTAATTAGGAAAGGGATAGAAAATAAAATGAAAAAATACTTTTATTTGCTTAAATTTATATGCCGCCCTACCAAAAGGCTCAGGATGGCTCCCAACAATACATTTTTTAAAAAAACTTATACAAAAACATATTCTAAAATCCTCAACCCTTCCACAGGCCCCCACCCAAACTAGCCAATAGTTTCCCCAATTTCCTACACCCAAACCCCCTTACAATCCTACTTCAAAACCACCTCTATCCCCACCCACCAAATGCTTTTTCAAACAAAAATGTCTTTGTTTGAAAGGATCTCCAGAAGACACTAAGGCCACTTCTAGATGAGCGGTGAGGGAAGCAGTGCATTTACACGCACCGGAAGAGGCCACCCGCCATAGGAATTGGCAGGGCGCGTGAAGACGCGTCATGGAAACCCAGATAACGAGGCTTCCAGAATACATCTTTAAAGGGGCTGCGGGAGGCCATGCATGCCGTGGATTCCTATGGCGGGCAGCCACGTCTGGTGCCTGTAAATGCACCCCATGCAGCTTTTCCTAGTGGCACTTTGCAGAACGCGCTTCCTTGCCCACTCGTCTAAAAGCAGCCTAAGGCTCAGGCTCAACAAAACCTCCAGGGGAAGGGAGTTCCATAACATTGAGGCATCAACTGAAAACATCTTCCTGAGATCCCTTGTTTCTTGTGGAACAAGGCTTACAGACTGTACCCGCAGGAAGGCACTCCTGGCTGATCACAGGGGCTGCAATGGGGCATGCAAGGACAGGGGGTCTTTTAGATATGTGGGGTTCAGTCCATTTAGGGCTTTAAAGGTCAAACCCAGCACCTTGAATTGTGCCCAACAAGCTATAGGCAGCCAGTGCAAACTTTGGAGCGCTGACATAATGTACTCCCAGAGGGGGCTGGACTCCATCAATAACAGGAGTTCCAATCCCCTCCAGGTCACAGGGCTGGTCAGCCATCATCACTTCAGTCTTGTCTGCATTCAGGTTCAATTGGCTCACCCTTATCCATTCTCTGACAGCAGCCAGGTGTTGGGTAATATTTATTTATTAACATTTAACATTTATAGGGTAAGCAACACTAAGAATGTTTGGCGGCTGCTTCCTTGGCCATGGTAGTCTTGTTGGGAGCTACCCACTGAATTAATCCTCTCACAGTTCATGTGTGTGGGTACTCACAGACACCCCCACCCCAGTCGACTTGCTTGTCTGAAAACACCCGTTTTCCAGCAATGAACATTACAAAGACTTCTAGGCCCAAGACTGAAATAGATTGAATGTCTAGGCACATTCATTTCTCCTTTTCCACCTCCAGTGATAGTGCAAATTACTAGCTACTTCAATGATGGCTTTTCTGATATGTGGTACTGAAACACTTCTTGCAAACAGACTTTTGACAAACAGAATTATTTAGCGTCAAACTAAAAGGATGTTTTTAGAATTCAGCTGAACAAGCATTGGTCCGTGCTGCTGTAGTTATAGGGTATCCTCTCTTGGAGCAGGGGTTTTGACTAGATAGCCTATGAGGCCCCACCCTCCAATTGTACAGTTGTATCTTTCTGTTGCTCTAAAATTACGCTCTTCTGTGATTTAAGTGCAAACAAACCTATTTTTATTAAAGCACTTCCTAAAAAGGTTTCTGGTTACTGCAAGCTGGGTTATTTATAAACTTTATTTTGCTCATGCTTCTTCTTTTTAAAATAAACTTTTTTCTAATCCTGTGGACTGAACTTTATTATTCCATTCATTATTGCAGATTATTTTTATTGGCTTCTGTCATATAAATCTCGTTAGTGGAATTTTAACAGTGGCATGAGCAAATGTTTCTTTTTCGTGAAGCCTTATGATTCCCAAAGAGCAAACACCAACGATCTAGTTCAGATTATGACTCAAATTACAACATTTGCAGTGCCAGAAAAGTTTGAATTATTTTCCCATGATAGCAATGCTAGAGTTGACACAGGCACAAATCATTACGTTTAGTGCAAATAATTAGAGTGTAAGATCGTGACTCAGAGAGTGATCTTTAGTACCATAGAGATGGTCTTGGGGAATAGTCCATAAACGGAGGAGGAAGAGATGATGACTAAGAAATTACTTCCACTGGATGTGGTCCATTAATCCACAAGTGTTAAGAAATGAGATGACAGCCTGCTGGAGTCCAGGTTTGGTCTGTGCAGCCCTCACTCACATGTTTATCATGTAGAGTCTAATAAATGGGCAGCCTCTTGGGTGTGTTTCTTGAGAGTTCATTAAACTGACTCACAGGTTTAGTGTGACATGCCTAATAGATGGTCTGGTGCTCTTCCCCACAGTGAGTTCTCTGCCCACCTTGCATGTGTGCAGTGCTGCACAGAACCTAGTTGAGAGACTATGGACATGGGTACACAGTAGTCTACACTCACCTGCATGGCGGGCTCTGTATGCTCCCAAACCACACTGTGAGTAAGGGCTGCATGTCAGGTGAGTGGTAGCCATGTGGATGGTGGGGGAGAACACCTAATAAATGGACAGGTGGACACCCTGGTGTGAGCTACCTTCTCATTTGTTAAAACTGTTGCAGAGTAATCACTGATTCGCAATCAGTAAGGACAAATGCAGCTGACGGTTTAAAAACAGAACTTTACTTAAGCTTTCTCAGGCACAGATCCTTAGTTACATCTAGCTAGTAATAAGACAAAATGGAGACTGGAGACAATAAGAGAGAAGGGAAGAAAGAGTGGTTACACAAAGGAATTCAACTGTAAACCCCCATCTCCCTTCCATGTAAAACTTAGCAGTGCCATCTGGTGGCTCTATAGTCAATTACTGTTCTTAATGCAGCAGACATTAACTTATGGATGTTGCATATACCAACACCCCTTCTCAACAGACAGAAGTTAACCTACTAAACCCATTTTACTTAGTAGCTTTCGGTGGAAATATCCTGATAAAGGTTTTGTCAGGGCATCTGCTACCATGTCTTCTGTAGTTGCCTTTGTCCATTTGTTGTGTTCCCCTACTGACGTTTGTAAGATGTTATCCCATGTTGATGGCTCAGACGGTCTGTTGGTACTTTCTTTGTAGGACAGGCGGGTGAGTGGTTTGCCTTTGTTTTCCCTGGTAGAGCTTCTGATTTCAACATCTGCAGGTGATTGGGTTTGTTCCTGCATCTCAGTTGAGCTTGTGCTGATTTCAACTGTTTGTTCCTTGGTTGCACTCAAACGATACAGGTGTCCATCTGCATAGGCTCTGGCTAGGACTCTTGTCCCCTTCTGGATTGTGCATTCATTACCCCAGAACTTGACGGTGAGCCCTTTCTCTGTTAGGTGTTTAACAGATAGGAGTTCTCCCTCTAAGCCAGGTACATACAGCACATCCTTTACCGGTATTGCTAGTATGTCCCATGTGGCTTGTTGCAACTTAGAATTCCTTCGCCAATACCTTCTGCAGTGATACTGCTTCCATCAGCGAGGTATCTCTCTTCTTTGTTGCTTGGGTCCACTACCATGAAAAAGCTCTTGTTGCTGGCCATGTGACTCGTGGTTCCAGAATCGACACACCAGTCCTGTGATGAGTTGGTCTGTGTTACTCTAAAACATCCTCTCCACTGTTCTGTAGTTGTGTCACTGGTTGTGGCCTTGGCTCTTTGCTTAGACACTTGTGGAGATTGCTTTCATTGTTCTGCCTTCCATATGGAGCAGTCTTTCTTTAGGTGTCCTTCTTTCTTGCACTGAAAACATGCCCTTGTTTCCTTCTTGTGCAATCTGTTATCTGCAATTCTCAGGGCAGTTTCCTTATCCTGGTCCTGATTGTCTTGCATGATTTCTTTCCTGCACTGGAATTTATCCATGAGTCTCCCTTTTACAAATTCCAGTGTTAGATCTGCCTCAGGCCTTGTCTCTAGGGCATTTATGAGGGTGCTGTATGATTCAGGCAAGCTGCATAGAAGTAAAGCCACCACGTGGTTGTCTTTTATCTCTTCACCTATCCCTCAGAGTGGTGCTACCACTTCCAGCATTGAGTTTGTGATCCTGCATCTCCTTCCCTTTACCAAGTCTCATCTGGTACAGTTTCCTTAGAAGAGACAGCTTACTGTTCAAGCTGGTCCTTTCATGCAGCTTCTGCAGTGCATTCCACATGCCCTTTGCTGTGACCTCCTCCCTTATGTGGATTAACTGGTCATCTTCTACTAACAAGCTTATGGTTGTCTTTGCCTGTCTGTTCTTTCTATCCCACACCTTAGGGTGAATTTCCACAACTGGTAGTTTGTGTTATTCAGCTTGCAGACTGAAAGCTTTAATTCAGAGCTGCTGGCCATGCTTGCTTCCCTCCCCTCAGATTGGGATTCTGGTTCTTCTTCTCACTTACTGTTAGTAGCCTCCTCTGGGAGTTTCCTTTGAACCTCTTTTCCTTTCAGCTCCCTTCCAGTCTTTAGAGTTGTTCTGGGCTGTTCTGAAGAGGTCTGGGCTCATAACCTGTTGCAGAGTGATCACTGATTCATAATCAGTAAGGACAAATGCAGTTGAAGGTTTAAAAACAGAACTTTACTTAAGCTTTCTCAGGCACAGATCCTTAGTTACATCTAGCTAGTAATAAGACAAAATGGAGACTGGAGAAAATGAGAGAGAAGGGAAGAAGGAGTGGTTACACAAAGGAATTCCACTGTAAACCCCCATCTCCCTTCCATGTAAAACTTAGCAGCGCCATCTGGTGGCTCTATAGTCAATTACTGTTCTTAATGCAGCAGTCATTAACTAATGGATGTTACATATACCAACAAAAACTCCATGTTTTTAACCAAGGCCAAGTTGCCCTCCTGATGAGTGTACTTCATCTTACAAATAATCCTAGAGCAGGTCAGTGGGCATTTTTACACACACCTTAAAGTGCTGGTTGTTCAATCTTCTGGGTTTACAAGTCCACAAGTAAGTTCCAGATGCATTATTCTCACACACACACACACACACACNACACACACACACACACACACACACACACACACACACACACACACACACACATGCTGCCCTGAAGCAGTTATTGGATGCATTCTTCACACACACACAGTGCCCTGAGGCAGCCTAAAGTAGCTGCAGCTGTAGATGTGAGGGGCTGCCATGGAAACCAAGTGACCGCAGCTGCCTGGAGCAAGCAGTTTACTAGGAGAACTTTTTATGCACAAAATGTCTGGGAGAAGTTTTATGCAGAAGTTCAAAGAGCCAGATGTTTAAGATCTGGGTGAGTGATTTACACACACACAAAGTTCAGGATGTAACAGCAAACATGCAGGAGAAATGTGTGTGTAAAAACACCCAATGTGACCTTTGTGTAGGCTTGTCACTTTCCCCCCAAGCTTTGACCTGAAGTGGGAAGGGCAATGTCAGAAAGGGGGAAGGATCAAGGGACTCTGCAATCCCTCTCAAATGTGACCACACACCCCTTTTGAGTGCTTCAATATCACAATTCTTCAAAGGACTCAGGGCCATGTCAGAAAGTGGGTTATAGAACCTCTTCACCTTTTCCCTTTTTCACAAAGCCCTGCCCTTCTCCCTTCCCTAAAATAAATAAATAGATAAATAAAGCTGAAAATAAGGGCTTCAGCTGCAACCTAGAGATGATGTATCATGTAAGAAAATATGAGACTGCAGGTCAAACTGGAGCCCTATTTTCAGGGGTACGTGTTTTCTGTATTTCCCCCATCGCTGCCAATGGGGAAGATGCAATGAGCAGAGGTCCCTTCCTACCAGCGTGCATGTGGCTGCCTGTATTGTGCACACTTGTATGCAATTGTGTTTGGAAGGTGACAAGTAGGGGATATGGAGTGTAGGGTTGCCAGATCTAAATTTCAAAAATGAAGGTCACTACAGAGCAGAGGGATACTGAAATAAGGGGCATCTATTCTGTTCCATGAAGCTGTGGTGTCCAGAAGGGATGTGTGTTATGTAAGGGATGCTTGTAAAGCTAAGAAATAAAGGATGCACCCTTAAAATAAGGGATGTTAGGGAAGCCCAGTGGATGACCAACAGGGAAGATTAAGGGATAAGGTCTCTGAAGGTGGTCATCCTCCTGGTTTGGGTCCTTTCAAAAATATGCCCATTTCACATTTGAGCTAATAAGATTATTTCCTACCTTTTGTACTCGAATCCAAGCAAATAGAAAGAGATTCCAGTAGCTGAGGAATGACTTTGCTAGAAAAGTTTCTTTGTCTAGTTTTAATTATTCATACAGTGATTCATACTAGTAAATAGGGAGCTGTTATTTACCTCTTTCTAATAATACTAGAAATAGGGGAGACTCTATGAAATTTACAGGCATCTGATTTAAAACAAACAAAAGGAAGAACTTTTTTCACTCAACGTAGAGTGACCTTGTTGCCAGAGGATGTTGTGAGGGCCAGTAGCATAGCTGGTTATTGGATAAGTTCTTAGAGGATAGATCCACAAATGGCTATTAGTTGAGTTGAGTAGAAATGTAGCCTCTGGCTGCCAGGTGCTGGGAGTGAACACCATGGAATGGATCATTCCAGTATGACCTATTGGTTACTCCTCCTAAGTGGCCACTCTGGAGACCAAATACTGGGTTCCGTGGACCATTGGTCTGACCCAGTATTTCACTTCTTACATTCTTAACCTATTATAACCTCATTTGTGGGGAAATTAGGGATTTTTAAATATTTAATATTTATTTATTTTTATTCCCGCTCCCCTTTCCCCCCAGGTCTCTCTATCCCTATAGAGGTAAGCATTACAGTCTAACAGACAGATGCCATAGCTGTAAAAATCATCAGATTGGTCTGAATGTGTTTGACAGGAATGGAGAGATGGAGTTGGATACCAGAGTAATATTCTGGGGCATTCCATACAGGGGCATAGTTAGGTGGGAATGGGTCCACTGCTGGGGCAATCTACTCCTGTATGCATATGCATTCTACAGGGTTGGGGGGACTGGCATGTGGGCCCCGGTGTAGATGTGCCTATTATAGCTATGCACCTTGCCCCACACAGGCCAGCTACAGACTTACTTGCCCTGGCGTACAGAATACCCTGGCCCAGCCCAGTTGCTAAATGATAGTGCCCAACTCCCATTCCCCACCTGCTGCTTCTACCTTTCCACATATTCTTTGATTAATTTATTTAAATTTATATGCCACTCTTCCCTGAGGCACTTGGAGAGATTCTCCCACTCCAACTCTGATACAGCATAGACAATGAAGAACTATCCAGCATTAGATTGGGGGGCGGGGGGTGGGGGAGGCTGGAGGAACAGGGGAAGAAGGCAGCACTGATGTTACCTATAGTGCCCTGCTGAATCTCCAAGACAGCTGTGTTAGTGGCAGCCATGATACCATCTCCAGATTCCCATAGCAGCAGTGTCCAGGCTGGGCAGCTGCACTGATGCGCACACACAGTGATGACTCCTGCCTACGGATGTCCCTCTTGGGATGGAATATCCCATGCTGGCCTAGTTCATGGAGATGGAAATTTACTATGGGTGTTTTTAAATGAGCACCAAGATGTGTGTGTGTGTGTCTGCTGAGTGGCATGCCTGCTGAGTGGCACGGCTGCGGGGCACCTAAGCATGAAACATGCATGGGGAGAACTTTAAGCGGACGTCTCCGGCCATGGCTTCCCTGTCCACGGAGATGGTCACACTCCAAGATTTTTCAGGCGTTCTCTGTGTGTGGTCATGAGTGGTTGCTGTGTGAGTCACGAGAACATGCCTCCCCACACCCCACTGTCACACGAGCAGTTGGACACATGGACAGTGGGATGAGGGGGATGTGTGGCCACGTGTCTTGTTAAAACCACCTTATGCTGGGTAAGTGTGGAGGTCAGGCTAGGTGGCTTTCATTTAGCTATAGCTCTGGAGGAAACAAAACAATACAGTACAATTTCTTTTTATTTTGGTAGCATAAAGCGGAACACAAATACAGCTAAATCACAAATGCAAATACAGATAAAGACAACAGTGCGCCTCCTACTCCAAACAGTTAGGGACTACCGGAAAATAGTAAAACAGAACAATAAAAATAATAGTGACATGAGTGAGTGCTCGTACTCCAGGCTCAATCCATACTATCAACCCAAAATAAGTCAATAACAATCAAATAATACCATTTGCATAACTAAATATAGATACCCGTGCTTTGGGCCTCCCTCTTTAAATTTATTTCTTTTGCAATACATTGTTGTTCTTTTCCAATTCGTATGTTTTCCCCTTATGTAGTACCACTAAAGTACAATACTTTACCACTAGTACCACTAAAGTACAAAGTACAAGCAACAGTGCTCTCCATACTCCAAGCAGTTGGGGCCCACAAGAACAATAAAACAAACCAGTAACAATAAAAAATAATAATGGCATAAGCAATTGGTCCTGCTCCAGGCTCAATCCATTGCATTGGCCAAAGATAGATCAATAGTAATCAGCTAATACCATTTGCATGCTGTATCTAAATACCCTTGCTTAGGGCCTCCCTCTTTAATTTGCAAGCCCTGGCACAAAATTTGGCAGCTTAACTGTAAGAAGATCAACAGAGTCATTTAACAACAATATCAAGGCTTCCATCTGGCTACAGGGGCGCATCTCCACAATAATCGAGCCCAGGAGCGAATCACGGATATTAGCATATACCGGGCAATCAAACCTGATATGTGACAGGGACTCATTTTTATTCTGATTACACTGCCGGCAAAATCTCTCATTATATGAAGTCCCCAAATAAAACAGAAAACCTCTAAAGAATGAGACACAGAGGGTTTGTGGAACGAAACTACGGTCGCAAGAGGAAGATCAGTCTCAGGTTTGCATTTGTTTTTTCTCAGTTAAAACTAAAGGGAAACTTCAATGGAGTAAGTTTTGATGTGTTTGTGTGAGGGCTTTGTGGTGCACTGAAAGATAGTTGAGGACTTTGCTGTTTATTTGCAGTTGGAATTCAAGTGGCAAACAGCAGAGCTGCATCCTTAATTATATTGCATTGTGAGTTAGCAGCACCTGATCTGTTGTAGGAAATGGTTATTGGTAGCTGTTACAATTTGCAAAGAAACCTAGATTCCCTTCCAGTTAGGCTTGTCATCTTTCACAGTTCGGCCCTGAGATTTCCATAGGCCAAAATGGGAGTCTTGGGATCAAAACGCAAGAGACAAACCTACCTCCAGTATAAAAACAATAGGAAGACTACAGCTACCTCCTGATAATCTGAAAATTGTATTTGTACCCTGTCAAGATATTGAATCTAAAAATGTAAGTAAATCATGAACAGGTAATATAAATCATTTCACATCTAGGTCACAGGCTCAAATGCCCTCTATGCCCACACTGAGCAAAAACTATTACTCTGTTGGCTGATCAGTGGCCTTTGCATGAGATGGCTTTCAGGCCAGCTGACAAGGCAGCTGTTGGTAGCAGAAGCCACCATTGCAATTGGCAGTTCTTGCCTCTCTTTTTTTGGCAGTCTCAGTAGAGAGGTGGCATGAATTGACATGGAACCTGAGTTAAGCAACTTGCCTTGGTTAAAACCATTAGGGAAGAATTCCAGCTGCCTGGACCTGTTCTATGGAGTTTTATTCCATTTCAACCTTTTGGGGAGTACTAAATACACTGAAGAAATTGGATCATATACGCCATGACGTTCAGCATATGTTTGATGAGTGCTGAGTTAATTTACAACACGTTCTTGTCTAGGCTTATAAAGATAACACTTAGTGCAGCTAATAGACAACCATGCAGATGCATGAGACATTCACATCTAGAATAAATATTTTAAAAGTTCCACTACCTATCTTGTCTGTTCATTTCTTTTGTACGTTAAACTGGATCAGTTTTAGCAAAACATTTTTTTTGTACCTGCCAGTTTTAGGTTAATTTAAGCCATGCTACTAATATTCAGGAATATTTGAATAAGAATAATGGTGTGTACTCCTAATGCTAAGTTTTAAGATGAAGAAGGATGTGTCTAGGCACATGATGTAGGGCATGATATTTCTCCCAGTCACACCATATTTGCACTGTATAACCTCACTGAGAGAATTCCTCCAAATTTACACCAATCTCCGAGGAGAATCAGATCACTATAGTTCTGTGTTAAGATTCTGAGCCTGTAATATTTTATATAGTTTATCTGCAAATAAACCGTTATGCTGGGTGTGAGCAAACAGCTACAAGGTTTTTGCCTGCATGACCGATTTCCAAAGATGGTGTATCTTGAGACGTGGTAAGTTTGGATAAAATACTCCTGACTATGCATGCGGTATTGAATTGGTAGTATGGAAAATAATGTTGCTTAAAGGTTCATGTCTGAGTAGAACAGGAGGTGACAAGCTGTCAACCCAACTGGTTACATTAGGCTTTACTATTCCAGTCTGGTTTCTAAAAGAGATGCAATATGATGTGTGATCTCTTGCCTCATTTACAAATGGGTGACTGCAGGGAGAAAGCAGAGAAAATGTGTTTTCTATTAAAGCCTAGGTGGCTGGTTAACAGACATACACACTGGACTTGGAATGTGCATATTAAGTGCACTGCTTTGCATTTATAAGACTACAAACAAAAGCATATTTTCTGTGATAGACCAGGTCACTGAAAAGCACCTGTGGCAAGGCAGGTAGCTGAGTCTTTAAATCAGATAAACACAGGGTAAAAACAGACATGATGGCGGCCTGCTTAGAGCTGCTGTGACGTGCTTTTGCGTATGGGCCACCGGCGTATCTGTTTTTGCGCTGCCAGATGTTGGCCTGAGATTGACCTGGGCTGTGTTGGCACCTAGCCCAGGCTCTCGCCACCAAACTATGTCCAGGCAACAGCTCAGGCTGAGGTCTGCCGGATTGGACCAAAGCAAGCTGTCATATCTGCTGTGGCCCAGTGGACACTGCCTGAATTGGGCCCATCATGGAAGAGGGCTGGACGCTGGGTGCAGTGCAGGGGCGAGGCTGTCTGGCTGCACGTTTGTGAATCTCCCTGCCCTCCACAGAGGTCCAGCCATGGGCACATTTCTTGTGCGGGCCAACCATATCTGCCATGGGTTCCTGACCTGACCTGGCCTCAATTGGGCCACCGCCGTGCAGTCCTCATGTATGTTTCCCCCCACAGTTCTCCAACTGCTGCTACTTATTTAGGGCTTGTTTTCACACAGACTTTTTGGAGGTACGTACATCTTAAATTCATTTGAACCACACCATGTGTTCACACAAATGGGGAGCTTAAAGTGAGGATAAAGGGAAGGTACTTACCTCTGTAAACAAGTAGGTTAAAGACTGGAGGCTTGTATACCAAGGGGCATGTTCATATGTACTTTTCAGGGGGATTACCTTGCTCCCTTAAGCCCTCTGTTGTAGCAACTAGGGGTGTGCACCAGATCCCCATGTCATGGGATAGGAGGTAGTATCTTACTATGGATCAAAAACTGGTTGAAAGATAGAAAGCAATGGGTAAGACTAAATGGTCAGTTTTCACAATGTAGAGATGTAAAAAGTGGTGTGCCTCAGGGATCTGTATTGGGAACGGTGCTGTTTAATGTATTCATTAATGGTTTGGAAAAGGATGTTAAGAGTGAAGTGATCTGATTTGCAGATGACACCAAGTTATTCAAGGTAATTAAAACATGAGCAGACTGTGAGGAACTGTAACGGGATCTTACGACAGTGGGTACCTGGGCATCTAACTGGCAAATGAGATTTAATGTGGACAAGTGCAAAGTGATGCACGTAGGGAAAAATAATCCAAACTATGTGTATACAATGCTGGGTACTAAGCTAGGAGTTACCACTCAGGAAAAGGATCTGGGGATGGTTGTGGACAATACAATTAAATCCACAGCGCGGTGTGCAGCAGCAGTCAAAAAAGCAAACAGAATGTTAGGAATTATTCAGAAGGAGATAGAGAATAAAGCAGAGGAGGTCATAATGCCTCTATACAAATCAATGGTGCGACCGCACCTCGAATATTGTGTGCAGTTCTGGTCGCCCCATCTCAAAAAAGACAACTGAACTAGAAAAGGTACAGAGAAGGGCAACAAAAATGCTCAAGGTCATGGAAGGGCTCCCATATAAGTAGAGTTTTGGTATGTTGGGGCTCTTCAGTTTGGCAAAAAGATGACTGAGAGGAGATAGGATAGAGGTCTATAAAATCCTGAGTGGTGTGGAACTAATAAACAAGGAGCAGTTATTTACCCTCTCAGCTAGTACTAGAACTACAGGACACTCCATGAAACCCATGGGTGGCAAGTTTAAAACAAATAAAAGAAAATATTTTCTCACTCAGCGTATAATTGGGTTGTGGAATCTACTGCCAGAAGCTGTGGTAAGGGCCAGTACTATAGCCGCGTTTAAAAGAGGTTTGGATAAGTTTCTGGAAGATAGGTCCATTAGCAGCTATTAGCCAGACAGGATCAGGGAACATGATGGGAGCTGGGGGAAAACAACAGGGAATGGATCCCCCATTGTGACCTGTTGGGTGCTTCTCCCAAGCCACTGTGATTGGCCACTGTCGGAGACAGGATGCTGGGCTAGATGGACCATTGGTCTGACCCAGTATGTTCTTTATGTTCTTATGCTGCTTTTGAAAGTGGTGGTTTCTTTGAGATGGGTGCATGTGATGCAACATTTGGATTCACAGCGATGTGATCCAGGGTTCTTGACTGTGATTTTAGTTCAAGTTTATTGTAGGGGACTGGCTTCCGCCATAGCCCAAACACAACACACAACAAAACAAGACAATGCAATCAACACAAAAAACACATTTAAAATACATAATAAACATACTATAAAGATATGGCTGTACATGACCCTGGCTTACAGACTGGTACAGTAACCTATCCAATCATTCCCCCACATGCCGTTAATCTGATCATTTGAGTCTCACACTTCCCCAGGTTACCCTTTACCTCCCACAGCGTGCAGTTCTGCAAGTAAATTTATAAAACTCAAAGACGATACACAAAGCTCCACCCTAAAGATAACCTATAATTCAATTAACCAGGGGCCTGAGCTCCCTTCCCTTTTTAGAGGTCAACCAGACAAAGGAGGCCACAGCAAAAACAGCCTCAGCACTTGTAAGACTCAGTAAATGCTGGTAATTGGCCTCTACATTTGCACTGGAGGGCCCCTCCAATAATAAGTCTAGCCAAACAGTCCTAAGCTCCTTAAAATGGGGACAAACCAATAAAAAGTGACGAGTTGTTTCAACGTCATTCTGGTCACAGGAGCACAAACACTGATTATACGGCACCTGAGCATATCGCCCCTCAGTAACTGCCGTTTGCAGGAGCTGAAATCTAAGTAACGTGACACTCCTTCGCAAATTCCTATTTTGTAACTGATCCCAATAAGGTTCAAAGACACAAGACAGTTTGACAGATCGCAAAAGCGGAGCCACCTTCCAGGTCGCCACACTAGAGAGGTCATCCTGATTTTGAATATCCAAGTGCCTACACCAGATCTCCCTCTTAATTGCGGCAAATGATTTGCCTGCAAAATACTCAAAAGAAAAACCCAGGTGACTAAGGATGGTTTTTAAATAAACCAGCCAAGGATAGGGTCTAGAACCTATATAACCCAGCTCCTCCTTGAGACATATATATGGCAACGCAGTATCCTGAAGTGCCAATATCCATAACCAATAACACATTACCGCCATTTGAGACAGGGCATAGATCGAAATCAGCCCTGTCTCTGCTCTCATGGCAGCAGCAGGTACCTGTGTTCCCAGATCTCTCGGCTGCTTTTGATACCATGGACCATGGGCTGCTGTTAAGACAGCTGCGTGACCTGGGTGGTCTGGATGGGACTGTTCTTAAATGGTTCTGTTCATTCCTCTCAGGGAGAAGCCAGCGGGTGGTGCTGGGGGATGAGACATCTTGCCCCCGCGCTTTATCATGTGATGTTCCGCAGGGTTCCATTCTGTCTCCATTAATTTTTAATGTATATATGCAGCCATTGGGGGAGGTTGTGAGAGGGTTCGGGGTGCGATGTCACCAATATGCTGATGATACTCAGCTGTACCTCTCTCTTTCAACTGACCCAGACCCTGCTGTCTCATTGCTATCCCAGTGTTTGGAGGCCGTGGCGGAATGGATGCGGCAGAGCAGACTGAAGCTCAACCCCAATAAGAAGGAGGTGATGCTGGTGGGGAGACTGCGGGAGGTAGTGGCCCCCCTGATTGGGGGGGTTCGCCCTCCTATAGCTCAGCAGGTCAAGAGTCTGGGGGTGATATTGGTCGCAGATATCCGCCTGGAGCGGCAGGTGGAGGCAGTTGCGAAGGCTGCTTTCCGCCAGTTGCATCTGGTGCGGAGGCTGCATTCGTTCGTCTCCGGCCCGGACCTGGCCACCCTCATCCATGCCTTCGACACCTCGAGGCTGGACTACTGCAACGTGCTCTACTTGGGGCTTCCCTTGTTCCTGGTTCGGAGGCTGCAGCTAGTGCAGAATGAGGCGGCCCGTCTCCTTTAGGGGACGGGTCATCGGGAGCACATTACACCTGTGCTCCGGACTCTGCACTGGTTGCCGATAGCATGCCGAGCAAGGTTCAAGGTTTTGGTGTTGATCTAAAAGGCCCTTCACGGTCTGGGACCCTCGTACCTCAGGGACTGCCGCGCCCCAGAGCAGATCCTTCAGTCTGCCAGGGGTGCCTTCTTGGATGTCCTTCGTATTAAGTGGGGGGCCACAATGGAGAGGGCATTCTCGGTGGCCGCGCCGGACCTTTGGAACTCCCTTCCGGAGGAAGCTCGCCTGGCCCCAAGCCTATTGACATTCCGGTGAAGTTGTAAAACCTGACTGTTTGCCCAGGCCTTTGGGGAGGAGGAGAGGGGGGGTTAGAGGGTTTTTTACCCCCTACCCAACTATAGTTTTAATGTTTCCCGGGTCCTGTTTTAATTCCTTGAATTGTTTTGATGTGTTTTAAATTGTTTTATATGTATTTTATATGTATTTTTTTTATTGTTGGAAGCCGCCCCGAGCTGTTCTCAGGAGGGGCAGGGTAAAAATATAGTAAATAAATAAATAAAATAAATAAATTTCAAAAAATGACACAAAAAACAATTTTGCATTTTTTCTAAGTTTAAAGGATCTGGCTAGGGGATAATATCCAAACCAAATAACATCATTGGTGGAATCTTAGCTTTAAACACCTGGAGTACCGAAGACGGTAACACACCCTTCGAATTCCACATAGCCCTGAACAAAAGTAGCATGGCTCTCATAGCCTTAGTGCCTCTAGAGCTTAAGTGGGCAGCCCACGTGACACGAGTTGAGAAAGTAATACCAAGATAGGATAACGTTTTAACACTCTCAAGTGGAGTTTGGTTAATTACACAGCCAAGTCTAAAATCATGGTATTGGGCAAACACAAGGTTGCAACAAAGTGGGTAATTAACCAAACTCCGCTTGAGAAAGTTAAAACGTTATCCTATCTTGATTTTAATTCAGATCTCACACAAGTAATTTATGTAGATTAGGAGGCTGGCGAAAAGCCACAAAGGGAGGAAGGTTGATGGCTTTTTCAAGACGTGGTGAATTGGCTACTAGGGGGTAGCTTTCTTTAATTGCCAGGTGATTCTTCGGAGATGCAGGATGAAAATCCACCACTAAGGGGGGATGTGACGTTCTTTGTGAGTTTTAGTCACCACCTTGTAGAGAAGGGATTCTCTTGTTTGTGTAGACGTCCCGCAGATGTTGAAATCTATGACATGGGAGGGGTAGCTTCTGGTAAGTAGATGTTCCTTGAGTTCTTTGATGCGTTTGAGGTAACTGACGTTGTTGTTACAGATGTGTCTAACACATAGAGCTACGCTATAAACATTCTTCTTAATGTGCTTTGGATGACAAGAACTCCAATTTAAATATAGGTGAGCATCAATCAGTGGGTTTACTATAAAGATCAGTGTTAATCTTGTTTTGTTCAATGTTGAGAAGAACATCCAAAAAGGGAATGTAGGATTTCTCAATGATGCAGTTGTATGTGAATTTTATAGTAGGATGGATAGAGTTTAGATAACTTTTAAATTGTTCAAAAGTGTCCTTACTGTTTGTCCATATTATAAAGATGTCGTTGATGTATCTGCACCACACTAGGGGTCTGTGGGTAGAATCTTCAAGGATAGTTTGTTCAAGGTTGCCCATAAATAAATTGGCATAGGATGGAGCCATGTGGGGGCCCATAGCTGTACCTTGTATTTGTAAGTAATGTTTATTATTGAAAGTGAAGTTGTTGCAGGTTAGGATAAGTGTGTCTAATGAGATGATGACTTCCATGGGGGGTTCTTTTGAAGTTCTGCTATCCAAGAAATTCTTGAGAACCTGAATGCCATCTTTATGTGGAATATTAGTGTAGAGAGAAGTAACATCGAATGTGGCTAGTATGGTATCTTTGTCGAATAGGTGATGTTTATTCAAGGATTGTATTTTGAGTAAGAAATAATTGGTTTCTTTAATGTAGGATGGGAGCTTTTGTACTAGATATTATAAGTGTAGGTCAATATATAAAGAGATCCTTTCAGTAGCTGTGTTGTTTCCTGAGACAATGGGTCTCCCTGCGTAATTAGTTTTATGTATTTTAGGCAGCATATAAAACCTTCCTGGGATGGGATTAGAGTTGATAACCTGTATCATAATCGAGTAATTTCTGCTGTGTAGTCTAGTATGGTGTTGGAAATGTGGGTATTAAGGTCTGCTGTGATGTCTTGGTTGAGGAGTTTGTAAGTTTTTGCATCTTTAAGTTGTCTCAGGCCCTCAGAGATATAATCTTCTGTTTTAAGAACTACTACTGCACCACCTTTCTCAGAAGGTTTAATGACAATATCTCTTCTTTTCTGAAGATTTGTAAGGGCGGTTCTTTCATCCCTAGTTGAGTTGTCAAAAGTGGGTGGAGGTCTCTGGTTGTTTATAATTCTGTTAACTGACAGCAAAAATGTTTCTAAGACTGGATTTCTGTTTATAGCGGGTGTCTAGGTATTGGGTGGGAGAAATTGGTGGAGGGGATGTTTAATGTAATCCTGTGTGTTGGCTTCAGTATCATCGTAAAAATACTCTGTCAGCCTGCATCTTCTTTCAAATGATTTAATGTCACTCTTCATCTGGGCTCTATTGTATTCTCTAGGAGTAGGACAGAAGTTAAGTCCTCTGGATAGAAGTTTGAGTTCAGTCTGTGATATGCTCCCATCTGAAAGATCTATCACCATTTTAGAATCTGTTATTTCAACACTTTCGGGATCTCTGGGTTTGGATCTTATGCACTGCAGAGAGAATCTTCTGAATCTTCTGTTTTTGGGGAGTTTATTGTTGTACTTGTATTTCTGAGTGGTAGAAAGAGTTTCTCTAAAAATGGATCCCTGTAGAATGGAGTTGAATGGCAGACAGGGAAGATGATATAGCATGGCTCTTTCCAGTTTGCTCTTTTTAATAGCATAGGTTTTATGATCAATTTCATTCTTTGATCTGTTTACCTCATGTAAGAGGCTGTCATACTCCTTTTCATTCAGATGGGTTTTTTGAAGCCTAAGTTCTACTTGGAGGGATTCCTTAAATGTGTTAATTTTCTCAAAAGTCTTTTTAATAATAGCTGATACAAGAGTTATATTCAAGTTAAGTTTGTTGTTGTACCAGTTTAGATTAAGAAAAGTGTCTTCTGGAATAGAGAGAGGTATGGAGATCTCTAGGCCTTTAGGGATGATATTAAAAGTTACATAAACCTTGAGCTGTTCTATTGTTAGTTGACATTTTGTAATTTTGCCTTGTAAAAATAAGGCAGACCGTGGGTGGATGTGGCTCTTCTTCATGCTGGTGGTGTCATTGAATGTAGTAAGCTGGATCAAGAAGAGATGCCAGTTGCTTAAAATATATAGACTGATGTGGTAAGCAACAAAACAGTGATACAGTCAAGGAAGTTCTGGATCCTAGTAGGATGCTGACAGTCATAAACAATATATAGGAATTATAAAGAGAAATGACTAAGGGAGATAGGGGAAGGGAAAAGGAAAACTATCTATTATCTAATCAATGATCTATACAACTATTCTAATCTAATTTATTTGTCTATAATATATATCTATATCTAATCTATACTACCTATCTATATATAATGTACAGGGGGGGAAGGGCAGGGAAAGGGAGAAGGTAAAATATAAGGTATGAGGAAGGAAAGATATTAGTGGTAATACAACGAGGCCTAGGGAGGATTTTTTGTGTGCAAGCACTACAGATCTGTAAACGCAGCCTGACAAGCAGAGTTCTCACAAAACAGAGAGAAAAAGCCTGGCCCTCCCATTTATAAACGGTTGCAGTGCCCTCCCCCAGAGCCCCCCTGACTGGTTGTGGGAGGCAGCAGGCATTGAGCAATCACAGAGTGCCATGAGACTGCTCGGGCCTGCTTCCGCTGCTCATTGGCCAGCGATACATCCGTCATATACTGCTGAGCTGCTCGCCCCTCCCAACACAGGTACAGTTCAAGAGTTCAACCCTGTTTAGGCCTCCAAGATGTCTGCTCCCTCCTCCCCTCTCCACATTTCTCCTCCAAAACCCCACTGCCACAGCACTAATAATAACAACATTGTCATTTTTGTTATCATTATCGATTTTTTTATTATTGCAATAATGATAATGAAGATAACAATTTTTGTTAGCAATATTGTAATAACGAGAATGACAGGCGCACCCCTAGTAGCAACCCTCAGAACATCCTTCTTCTAAATTCTCTCCCACAATATTCCTGCCTCTCAGACTGTTCCAGCTCCCCCTGCCTACAAGTTCCCTAGGAGAGAGATCAGGAGAAGGGAAGAGCTATTTAACCCATTCCCACCTAGAGTGGGAACATAAAGCAAAGAGAGTTAGTTTATTATTATTAATAATAATAACAATAATAAATAATAATATAATAGCAAGCATTTATATTGTGAACCAATGTACCTGGTGCTTTACAAAGTAATTGAATAGACATGGTCCCTGCCCTAGGGCTTACAATCTGAGAGACGGGGGTGGGGGTGGAGAAAACGAAGGAAGGGGAATGGAGGGAGAGACAAGGAGTGTAACATTCACGAGGATGCGAGGTCCCAAGTGCACGTGCTTGGAGTGGTTACATCAAGAATGATGGCTGGTTGGTCTATGTGGTGAGGATATGAGTACACAGACCTTAGGTAACATATTGTACTGGATGGTAGGTATCAGCAGGAATTAGGTGAGGGAAGCGAGATGTCAGAGAGGGCAGAGCGAAGATGTGGGTCTTGAGGAGGGATTTGAAGGTACGAAGGGAGGGGGTGAGTTGGAATTGGGCAGGGAGGGAGTTCTAGGCATGGGGGGCAGCTAGGGAGAAGGGACAAAGGCGGTTAGGGGAGCAGGGGAGGCATGGGAGGGCGAGAGAGGGAACNTAAGTGTAGGTCAATATATAAAGAGATCCTTTCAGTAGCTGTGTTGTTTCCTGAGACAATGGGTCTCCCTGCGTAATTAGTTTTATGTATTTTAGGCAGCATATAAAACCTTCCTGGGATGGGATTAGAGTTGATAACCTGTATCATAATCGAGTAATTTCTGCTGTGTAGTCTAGTATGGTGTTGGAAATGTGGGTATTAAGGTCTGCTGTGATGTCTTGGTTGAGGAGTTTGTAAGTTTTTGCATCTTTAAGTTGTCTCAGGCCCTCAGAGATATAATCTTCTGTTTTAAGAACTACTACTGCACCACCTTTCTCAGAAGGTTTAATGACAATATCTCTTCTTTTCTGAAGATTTGTAAGGGCGGTTCTTTCATCCCTAGTTGAGTTGTCAAAAGTGGGTGGAGGTCTCTGGTTGTTTATAATTCTGTTAACTGACAGCAAAAATGTTTCTAAGACTGGATTTCTGTTTATAGCGGGTGTCTAGGTATTGGGTGGGAGAAATTGGTGGAGGGGATGTTTAATGTAATCCTGTGTGTTGGCTTCAGTATCATCGTAAAAATACTCTGTCAGCCTGCATCTTCTTTCAAATGATTTAATGTCACTCTTCATCTGGGCTCTATTGTATTCTCTAGGAGTAGGACAGAAGTTAAGTCCTCTGGATAGAAGTTTGAGTTCAGTCTGTGATATGCTCCCATCTGAAAGATCTATCACCATTTTAGAATCTGTTATTTCAACACTTTCGGGATCTCTGGGTTTGGATCTTATGCACTGCAGAGAGAATCTTCTGAATCTTCTGTTTTTGGGGAGTTTATTGTTGTACTTGTATTTCTGAGTGGTAGAAAGAGTTTCTCTAAAAATGGATCCCTGTAGAATGGAGTTGAATGGCAGACAGGGAAGATGATATAGCATGGCTCTTTCCAGTTTGCTCTTTTTAATAGCATAGGTTTTATGATCAATTTCATTCTTTGATCTGTTTACCTCATGTAAGAGGCTGTCATACTCCTTTTCATTCAGATGGGTTTTTTGAAGCCTAAGTTCTACTTGGAGGGATTCCTTAAATGTGTTAATTTTCTCAAAAGTCTTTTTAATAATAGCTGATACAAGAGTTATATTCAAGTTAAGTTTGTTGTTGTACCAGTTTAGATTAAGAAAAGTGTCTTCTGGAATAGAGAGAGGTATGGAGATCTCTAGGCCTTTAGGGATGATATTAAAAGTTACATAAACCTTGAGCTGTTCTATTGTTAGTTGACATTTTGTAATTTTGCCTTGTAAAAATAAGGCAGACCGTGGGTGGATGTGGCTCTTCTTCATGCTGGTGGTGTCATTGAATGTAGTAAGCTGGATCAAGAAGAGATGCCAGTTGCTTAAAATATATAGACTGATGTGGTAAGCAACAAAACAGTGATACAGTCAAGGAAGTTCTGGATCCTAGTAGGATGCTGACAGTCATAAACAATATATAGGAATTATAAAGAGAAATGACTAAGGGAGATAGGGGAAGGGAAAAGGAAAACTATCTATTATCTAATCAATGATCTATACAACTATTCTAATCTAATTTATTTGTCTATAATATATATCTATATCTAATCTATACTACCTATCTATATATAATGTACAGGGGGGGAAGGGCAGGGAAAGGGAGAAGGTAAAATATAAGGTATGAGGAAGGAAAGATATTAGTGGTAATACAACGAGGCCTAGGGAGGATTTTTTGTGTGCAAGCACTACAGATCTGTAAACGCAGCCTGACAAGCAGAGTTCTCACAAAACAGAGAGAAAAAGCCTGGCCCTCCCATTTATAAACGGTTGCAGTGCCCTCCCCCAGAGCCCCCCTGACTGGTTGTGGGAGGCAGCAGGCATTGAGCAATCACAGAGTGCCATGAGACTGCTCGGGCCTGCTTCCGCTGCTCATTGGCCAGCGATACATCCGTCATATACTGCTGAGCTGCTCGCCCCTCCCAACACAGGTACAGTTCAAGAGTTCAACCCTGTTTAGGCCTCCAAGATGTCTGCTCCCTCCTCCCCTCTCCACATTTCTCCTCCAAAACCCCACTGCCACAGCACTAATAATAACAACATTGTCATTTTTGTTATCATTATCGATTTTTTTATTATTGCAATAATGATAATAAAGATAACAATTTTTGTTAGCAATATTGTAATAACGAGAATGACAGGCGCACCCCTAGTAGCAACCCTCAGAACATCCTTCTTCTAAATTCTCTCCCACAATATTCCTGCCTCTCAGACTGTTCCAGCTCCCCCTGCCTACAAGTTCCCTAGGAGAGAGATCAGGAGAAGGGAAGAGCTATTTAACCCATTCCCACCTAGAGTGGGAACATAAAGCAAAGAGAGTTAGTTTATTATTATTAATAATAATAACAATAATAAATAATAATATAATAGCAAGCATTTATATTGTGAACCAATGTACCTGGTGCTTTACAAAGTAATTGAATAGACATGGTCCCTGCCCTAGGGCTTACAATCTGAGAGACGGGGGTGGGGGTGGAGAAAACGAAGGAAGGGGAATGGAGGGAGAGACAAGGAGTGTAACATTCACGAGGATGCGAGGTCCCAAGTGCACGTGCTTGGAGTGGTTACATCAAGAATGATGGCTGGTTGGTCTATGTGGTGAGGATATGAGTACACAGACCTTAGGTAACATATTGTACTGGATGGTAGGTATCAGCAGGAATTAGGTGAGGGAAGCGAGATGTCAGAGAGGTCAGAGCGAAGATGTGGGTCTTGAGGAGGGATTTGAAGGTACGAAGGGAGGGGGTGAGTTGGAATTGGGCAGGGAGGGAGTTCTAGGCATGGGGGGCAGCTAGGGAGAAGGGACAAAGGCGGTTAGGGGAGCAGGGGAGGCATGGGAGGGCGAGAGAGGGAACAGAGGAAGAGCAGAGTTCATGGACTAGAGTACGGAGAGAAATTAGTGCAGAGAGGTAGGGGGGAGCAAGGTTGTGAAGAGCTTTATAGGTGAAGACTAGGAGCTTGTGCAGGATTTGTTCAGGAAGGGGGAGCCAGTGAAGAGAGGAGAGGAGAGGCTGCACATGGTCGAAGCGACGGGCGAGGTGAATGACCCTGGCAGCAGAGTTTTGGACAGAGATAAGGGGAAAAAGGTGAGAGCGGGAGAGGCCAGTGAGAAGGAGGTTACAGTAATCTAGGTGAGAGATGAGCAGGGCGTGAACAAAGGTTTTGGCAGAGGAGACGGAGAGAAAAGGATGAATCTTACCAATGTTATGGAGGGAGAAGCGACACGATTTGGTAAGAGTCGATGTAGGTTTTAAAAGAAAGGTGTGAGTCAAAGATGAAGCCTAAACTATGGACCTGGGGGACAGGAAGGATGGTGACCCCATTGATGAGGATCGACAAGGAAGAGGGAGAGGAAGGATGACAGGGGAAGATAAGGAGTTCAGTTTTAGCCATGTTGAGTTTGAATTGATATTGAGGCATCCAGGTAGAGATGTCAGAGAGACAGCTGGTGAGGCGAGCTTGAACAAATGGGGAGAGACAGGGAGTAGAAATAGAGAATTGAACGTTATCAGTGTAGAGGTGATATTGGAAGCCATGGGAGGCAATGAGTTTACCTAGGGACAGGGTATAGATAGAGAAGTGGAGAGGACCAAGGACAGAGCTTTGGGGAACACCAACCAAAAGTGGAAGGGAGGAGGAGTTGGAGTTGGCAAGAGACACATTGAAGGAGCAGTCAGAGAGGTAGGACGAGAACCAGTTGAGGACGGAGCCATAGAAGCCAAGGGAGTGAAGTGAATCCAGCAAGAATGAGTGGTCAACTGTATCAAAGGCAGTGGAGAGGTCTAGGAGGAGAAGAATGGAATAAAGATGATTAGATTTAGCCACAAGAAGATTGTTGGTGATCTTAGCGAGAACAGTTTCAGTAGAGTGAAGGGGGCGAAAGCCAGATTGGAGGGGGTCAAGGGAGGAGTTGGCGGAGAGGAAGTTGAGGCAGCGGGAGTAAACAATACGTTCAAAAAGCTTGGAAGCAAAAGGAAGAAGTGAGACAGGACAGTAGCTAGAACGTTCAGAGGGGTCAAGAGTGGACTTTTTGAGGATAGGAGAGAGTGGTGTGCTTGAAGGCAGAGGGGAAGGAGTCAGTACAGAGGAAGAGGTTGATGATGTGTAGGAGGGAAGGGGCGACAGTGGAAACACTGGAGGTTAGGACGTGGGAGGGAACGGGCGGGGATAGTTTACTGCAGAAGGGGGGAGGGAATTGAAGGGGATGGGAGAGGATAGTTTCCTGCAGAAGAGCTATTCTGGAGTATTACCCTGCTTCAAGTATGCTCATGTTTCCTCTCCCAGCAGGGGCAGATGGAGGAGCCTGCCAAACAGATAGAAAGGAGCTGGCTAATAAAGAGGGTTACCAGACATAATACCCTTTTTGTGTTACCTTAAAAACAGATTTTCCTGCACTTGACACAGGCTCTGATCCCAGAAAGTTTGCTGGGGGACAATCCATAGTTGCCATTTGCAAGTAGCTGCTGTTTACATCTAGAGATGCATGCCAGCCCACTCCTGGTCCATGGTTATCTGAAAGAAGAGATTTACTCCTTGCAAATTCTGCACCAACAACTGCACTAGTATACTACTTTGTGTGTGAGAGAGTGAAGTGAGAGACACAAGCCAGAGGGGACCAGGATGTGAAGAACAGCCATAGGGCTTGTTGTAGAAGGAGACTATCGGGTAGTTGGTCCAACACATACCTGCAGTTACATTTTATATAACTGGCCACCTAATCATAATGACATCACCAAATTCACCACAGAATGATTTTGCAATGTCTTTATCATTATGCCTAGTAACACCCATGGAAGAACCTGTTTTTAGACTACAGCAAGCCACATCTCCATGTCTGTGAATCTTATGCCAAGGAACCGTGCAGGACAGATGTAGAACACACACACACACATACAGAGAGAGAGAGAGAGAGAGACAGAGAGAGAGAGAGAGAGAGATCTAAGTCTCTGAATACAGTTTTAAAATACCCAGACATCTTTAATTTATGGAATTCCACACAGATGGTAAATATGCTTACTGAACTTCTGTCTCTTTCCTTTGAAGCAGTGGAAACTCTAAATAATTGCAGTATGTATCTGGATTTCTCTTCTGCTTATTAAAAAAAAAGAAGAAGAATGCATGAAGCATTCTTGAAAGTAGGGGAGGTGGGGAGAAAAATCACTAACTAAATATTTTGTTAAACACGGAATCTGCACTGTAACGGTAAATGTTGAGTGTGTGTGTGTGTGTAAGCAGTAATTTTGGAGCAGATGGAAATAATAATTTAACCATGTTAGGCTTCAAAATAACGTGATAAATAGACTATATAGAACAGATGATTTTTAACGTTTGTTTGTTTGTTTGGTTTGTTTTAAGAAACATAGGAATCATGGTGAATGGAATTATATAGGTCCAGGAACATCAACTTTCTGAGAGACTGTTTAAGAACATAAGAAGTGCCATGCTGGGTCAGACCAATGGTCCATCCAGCTTAGTATCATGTCTCCAGTAGCGGCCAGCACTAGATATTTCCAATAAAATGTACAAAATCTAGACATATATGGCGTGATCCACCCCATGTCATTCACTCCCAACTTTAAACACCACATGTTGTATTTACAGTGTACCCCGCTGCACTCAAACCACATATGCATAACACCAGGTAGGCTAATAGCCAGGGCCCCATGTTCACTGTGCGTTCCCACTTTGCCATCAAGGGGGAGAACAAAACAAACATGGGCCCCACCCTGCTAATACTCAGTGATGGATTTATTCTCCATGAACTTATACAGTTCTATTCTGAATGTAGTTATACTTCTAGCATTCACAACATCCCATAGAAACCAGCTCCACAGTTTGATTGTGCATTGTGTGATGGTCATACTCCTCTTTATTTTAAATGTAATAGGGCCGGGACAACCGGATCTTCTGGTATCTGATAATGCCAGTACTGGACATACCGGCATTATCGGATTCAACCCGGTAATCCGGCCCAGTTACCGGATTCTGGGTACCGGAATTTTTTTACATTGCCGCCATTTAAATGAATGGCCGCAATGTAAAAACCCCACCAAAAACCTGCGTTTCCCTCCCCGAGTCCAGGCTGCGCGGGTGGAAGGGGGGACACCCCCCACCCACCCTGCCCAGCCTGGATTTAAAAAAAATAATTCCCCTAGGTGACTCTCCGCCGGCAACCCAGAGCCAGCCAGCACCAGCAGCTGTCCCAGCAGGAGCCGGTAAGTATTAGACCTGTACTGTATGATCCCTGGGGGGGGGGGTTAACACCCCCCCAGGGATCACCCTACTTCCAACAAGTTCCCAGGATCCTACCTTCCAGTTCAGCTCCGGGTGGTGGCGGCGGTCCGACGGCCTCAGCGCCGGCTGTGGCTGCCGGCTTCAGATGCTAGTAGGCCTTCCGGGGAAACCCGGAAGTTCCCCAGAAGGCCTACAGCGTCTGAAGTCGGCAGCCACAGCCGG
>QEPC01013456.1:1990018-2086010 GCA_003113815.1 Sphenodon punctatus | reverse complement strand
TTTTTTTTTTAAATCCAGGCTGGGCAGGGTGGGTGGGGGGTGTCCCCCCTTCCACCCGCACAGCCTGGGAGGGGGAGGGGGGAGGAATTTTTTTATTCCATTGATTTCAATGGGGACAGTGCCCCATTGAAATCAATGGAATAAATCCGGTACCGGTATACCGGATTTAATCCGGGAATTCGGTTTTTTGGAAATCGAAATCCGGTACCCTGTAATTGCCCTGGGGTCCCACCTCTAAAATGTATTATGATATCCAATAACTTCATCAAATGTCTAGTACTTCTATTATGGGAAAAGATAAAGTTCCCTACTTACTTCTGTATCATTTCATGATATTATAAACCTCTGTTGTTGCCCCCCCCATTTCTTTTCTAAGATGAAGACGCTTAACCTTTTTAGCCTCTACTTTTACAGAATGTATTCCATATCCCAGATCATGTTGCCCTTCTCTGTAACTTTTATATTGTTTGGAATTCTGGATGGAGCCAAAACTGCACACAACATTAAAGTTGGGGGATGCACCATGAATTTATATAGTGGCATTATGAGATTTTGTCATTTTATTTCCTACCCTTAGTTCCTAACATTGTATGCCTTTATCACCACTGTTGCATATTAAGCTCATGTTTTCAGTGAGCTCTTTATAATCATTTCATGGTCTTTTTCCCAAGTGTTAAATTGATAATTAGTTGGCTTGGGGTAAAAGTATAATTGGTATTGATCTACAAGGCCCTTTATGGTCTGGGCCCCTTGTACCTCAGGGACCGCCTCGCCCTCCACGCCCCAGAGCAGCTCTTTCGGTCTGCCGGGGGTGCCTTCCTGGAGGTCTCCCGTGTTAAGTGGGGGCCCACAATGGAGTGGACATTCTCTGTGACTGCGCCGCGCCTTTGGAACTCCCTTCCAGAGGAAGCTCACTTGGCCCCAAGCCTATTGACATTCCGGTGAAGTTGCAAAACCTGGCTGTTCACCCAGACCTTTGGGGAGGGGGGGGTTAGTGGGTTTTTATCTCCCCTACCCTATTTATTGTTTTAATGTTTTCCCGGGCCCTGTTTTAATACCTTATATTGTATTTTTGATGTGTTTAAAATTGTTTTATATGTATTTTATATATTTTTTTATTGTTGGAAGTCACCCCGAGCTGTTCTCAGGAGGGGCGCGGTAGAAATCTAGAAAATAAATAAATAAAAACAGATGTGACAGTGGCCCATTATGGCCCGCTTTGTCATGTGTTGGCCTGGACATCACATTCATGTATGTGCAGGCGCTGCCAGATGTTAGCCTGGAAATTCCCCATGTCGTCTTGGTGGCTAGCCCAGTCTCTGATCTCAGGAATCCCCCGAAGACACAGCCCAGGCTAAGGTCCACCCAACCGAGCCAAAGCAGGCTATAATGTCTGTTCCTAGGCTGGAAACATGGCCTGGGTTCACCCTGGCTACCTGCCATGCCTTTCAGTCAGTGGCCACCATGGCTCCCCATCGTTGACCACCAGGGCTGCATCATGGTGGGAGTCTAATGAGGTATGGGGCAGGGCCGGGTGACTGAACATTCATTGTGCTCCCCAACCTCCCTAGCACCCCTACCACAGGTGTGTCAGTTTGGTTCTTGAACCTGGTCTGGACAGTGTCCACCGTGGTTTCCTGACCCACGGTGGAGTAGGCCACCACCGCAGAGCCCTCACTTCTGCTTGTAATCTTTGTCTCCATGCTCAATGGGATCAATGCCTGATGTGGGAAGATTGTTTTTTTGTTATGATTCCTCGAACACAACCGAAGTAAGAAAAACAGAGGCTGTATGAGAGCCTGTTGTGGTACAGTTTCCACCTAGATTTTTTGCTATGGTTATTTATCTGACACTTGTTTTGAAAGTGATGATGACAGGTGGATTCCAAATTGTGTGGGTGGTTGTCAGTGCTGCTTTAGAGTAAGTTGAGAGCGCGTGAGGAAGACCCTGCAAAAGGGTGAGTGGCAGCATACATTTATATAAATAACAAGTAAGAAACTGCACATATGCAACATATGCCTCTGACAGCACTCAGTAGAAAGTGAGTGTTTAGAAAGTTTTGGAAAGAATTCTGTCTAGGTATTTAGCTTTGCTTTTGTTTTGACCTTGTCATCCATTCTTGCCAAATTAGAGACTCTGGGGTTCTTTCTTTGGCAGAAGGTTCTGTTTACACTGCATACCCTCACATTGATCGTCATGAATGTAATTCTTTTTTTTTAGTAAGTCTCTCTCTCATATGTGTGTTCAGTATCTCCAAAACCTTAAATTCTTTGGCATCGTCATAAGCTACTAATCTGGAACAAAGCTTGGTCGATGATATCCGCCGAGAGATGGATGTCCTGCTAGATCTCTCAGCCGCCTTTGATACCGTGGACCATGGGCTGTTGTTGAGGTGACTGTGTGACCTGGGGGGGCTGGATGGGACCATTCTTGAATGGTTCCATTCTTTCCTCTCTGGGAGAAGCCAGTGGGTAGTGCTGTGAGCTGAAACATCTTGCCCCACACTTTGTCCTGCGGCAGTCCGCAGGGTTCCATTCTGTCTCCATTATTATTTAATGTTTATATGCAGCCTTTGGGGGAGGTCATGAAAGGGTTTGGGGTGCGCTGTCACCAATATGCTGATGATACTCAGCCTTACCTCTCTATTTCAGCTGACCCAGACCTTGCCTTCTCATTGCTATTCCAGTGTTTGGAGGCCGTGCCGGAATGGATGTGGCAGAGCAGACTGAAGCTCAACCCTGATAAGATTTAGGTGATGGTAGTGGGGAGAGCGAGGGAGGTGTCAGCCCCCCTGATTGGGGGCGGTTCGTTCTTCCCGTAGCTCAACAGGTCCGGAGTCTGGGGGTGGTGCTGGACGCGAACCTCCACCTGGAGCAGCAGGTAGAGGGGGTGGCAAAGGCTGCCTTCCACCAGTTGTATCTGGTGCGGAGGTTGCGTCCATACCTCCCTGGCCCGGACCTGAACTCCCTCGTCCATGCCTTCGGCACCTCGAAGCTGGACTACTGCAATGCGCTCTACATGGGGCTGCCCTTGTTCCTGGTTTGGAGGTTGCAGCTAGTGCAGAATGCAGCGGCCCCCCTCCTTTCGGGGACGGGTCACCGGGACCACATAACACCTGTGGTCCGGGCTCTGCACTGGCTGCCGAGCCAGGTTCAAGGTGTTGGTGTTGATTTATAAGCCCCTTTATGGTCTCAGCCCCTCATACCTCAGGGATCGCCTCGCCCTCCGCGCCCCAGAGTGGCTCCTTCAGTCTGCCGGGGGTGCCTTCTTGGAGGTCCCCCGTGTTAAGCAGGGAGCCACAATGGAGGGGGCGTTCTTGGTGGCTGGGCTGTGCCTTTGAAATTCCCTCCTGGAGGAAGCTCTCCTGGCCCCGAGCCTTTTAACATTCAAGAGAGTTTGTAAAGCCTGGCTGTTCGCCCAGGCCTTTGGGGAGGGTGGGTTAGCGGGTTTTTATCCTCCTACCCTTCTTTATTATTCTTTATATTTTCTTGTTGTCCTTTCCCTGTTTTATTTGTGCGATTTTTATAAGTATTTCAAATGTTTTTAAAAGCTGTTTTTTAAAACTTGTTTGCCACCCCGAGCTGCTTGCAGGAGGGACAGGGTAGAAATATATTAAATAAATAAATAAGCTCCATTTTAAAGTGAAAGAAGGAAAATCTATCCAAAAAGTTTTGCAAAAACAGATATCCCTTTGCTGTCTATTTTAGAGGCTCTGCAGCAACAAACAGAATTACATGTGAAGTGGAACTGAGGCATGAGCTGCTATTTCTGTAAAGCTATGCTCAGTCATATGGTTCATGGGAATAACATTCAATGAAAGAGGAAGGTGTTGGGTGGAGGGGCACCTTGTTCACTATGACAACTTTCCTAAGCCAGTATATTACTCCTTTGATACAAACAGACTATATCATCGGATAAAAAAACCCACCACCACATGATTTTGGCCTACTATGGCTTGCTTTTGGCCTGGGGCCTGGCAGCACATGTAAGCACGTACCTTGCAAATCTCCAAGGTCCCAGCTTGGGCTGAAGGTTGCACATGTGAGTCCCAGCAGGCCACAGAAGGCTAGCTCATCTATTGTGGTGTGCTATACTTGGGTGGGGGTCTACCATGATGGGTGAAGAGTGGGTGTGGTGTGGGTTATGGAGGGTAGGGCCTTTTAAAAAATTTATACCATCCCTTTATTTGTATGAAGTATTTTATGTGTGTGGTTTTAATGATATTTTAATTTTTGTAAGCTGCCTCGAGCTGCATAAGCAGGAGAGGCGAGGTATAAACAATAAATACATAAATTTAAAAAATGATTGGCCATTATGGCTGTGCCTCATTGGTCACCATGGCAGTCCATCATCGTGGAGGGGCAGAATGCTGGGAGCATGATGCAGGTGGAACTCGTCACCCTCACTAGACATTGGTGGAGCAGCGGCAGAGGCCCAGAAAGGACTTGGGGTGGCTGGCATCCTTACTTGACCGGACATTGCAGGATGCATGTTTTTTTGGTGAGCGCTCTGTGCGTGCCCATGAGTGGGGGCTCTGTGGTATGGCACCTGCCACTGATACGTTACGCGGTATGGCCAGTATGGCACCCCTACTTGGCCGGGCATTGCAGGCTGGCATCGTACTCGACCGATCTCAAGAAGCTCTACTGCAAATTGGGCAAGCCTTGCTTGGTGGTGAATCTTGTGGACACCCAGCCCCCGTCCGCCGGTGCACTCATCTGAGCTATGCCCACCAACAAGACCAAGGAGCAAATGGCTGATGTGCAGCAGCAGCAGCAGCAACAGCAGCAGCATCATCATCAGGCATTGGATTGCCAGGGCACAGAGCCAGTGGCACAGCAGAGGTGGAATCAGCAGAGGTAGGAGCAGCGAACATTCAATTTCCGGGGCACAGTACCCATGGCACACCAGTGGCAGCCTCAGCAGCAGCAGAAATTAGATTTCTGGGCCACAGTATCCATGGCACAGCAGCGGCAGCAGCAGCAGTGGACTTTGGATTGCCAGGGCACAGTAACTGCGCCTGGCACCCATCCTTGGCTGGGCATTGCAGGCTTCCAGGCATTGGTGGAGCAGTGGCAGAGGCCCGGCCGGGGCTTGGTGGCTGGCACCTCTTCTCAGCTGGGCGTCGCAGGCTGCCATTAATTGGTGGAGCAGCGGTAGAGGCCCGGCCAGGGTTTGGTGGCTGGCATCCCTACTCAGCTGGCCATTTCAGGCTGCTAGGCATCGGTGGAGCAGCAGCAGAGATCCAGCCAGGGCTTGGTGGCTGGCAGCCCTACTTGACTGGGGGTTTCAGGCTGCCAGGCATCGGTGGCTGCCTGACTCAGGGTGGTGTGTGAGGGCAGCTTAAACTGGGGGGTCAGGAATCCAATCGGGTGCCTAAATACCATGTCCCCGACCACCGAGAAGGGCTGCCCATCCAGCACACTCATTTCCCCCAACATGCACGTGGCTTTCACTTGAAAGCCACGCTGCCCTCCATGTCCTGCAGCTGCTGATGGACTTGGCAGCTGCCCCCACCACAGCTCCTTCATGGTGCACCAACACATCTGGGTTTCAACTGGCTTCTGCTGCTGATAAGGCTGCTGCTACTCCTACTCCTCTCCCTGCTGCCATTTCCTGGGGATCAGGCCCTGCCTCTAGCAGCTGGGGTGGGATCCACCAGCCCTGGACTGCTGGGGATCACATGAATAATGGGGGACATTGGTGGCCTATGATGAACATCAGACCCTGAAGCACCTGCAGCCGCAGCAGAGACAGTCGCAGCCTCCTGGACTGCAGGCCTTCCAGTGCCCTGCTTGGCAGTGAAGGACGCTGGCAGGAGGCGATGCTGAACCACACCCCAATTCCACGCAGGCTAGGAAGGCAGGCTTAGGCAGGGTTCTAGCTTTGCCCACAGGGCGGGCAGAGAGGCACTTTGGCATGAGCAGAAGGCAGGCTGAGGCAGGGTATAACACCTCAATCTATCTAAACTAATCTAAATAAATGAAACTATGAGGTAAATGTGTAAAAATGGGTGAAATAGGAGGAGGATGACAATGGATTGGGAGGAACACAAACTGCTGGGAGATGGAGAGTTCTGAAAACACCTACTGACTGGATCAGTGGCTAACTCAGAACAAATTGGAAGCGGGGGGAGAGCAATTACTTTTGTTACTTGCTGAGCCCGCCTTGCCACAAGTCCCATTGGGTCTGTGCAGTCTAGCCCGTGGCCAATCGCAGACTGTCAAGCCAGTGGTCTGAGGAAAAGAGGGATGGTGATTCGGCAGGCTGACTGCTAGTCCAAGCCCCTCTCCACCCCTGGGGCCAGGAAGTCTGCTCCTCAGCTGCTCCCCTCCTCCCTGGGACTGCCAGCCAGGTTTTTCCCACCTGAATGTGCCCTAATGTGCCCGAACTATTCAGGGGTTTCCACGTTCGGTTCGGGTGTCCAGTTCAGGTGTCCAAACTGACTGAGTTTGGGCCGAACTCTGAAAGTCCAAACCGCATCCGCACATTTCTAACTTGCACATTTGTTGTACTCCCAGCCTTACCCAGGCCATGCCACGGGCATATCAGTTCAGTGCCTTGACCTAACCTAAGGCCTGTTGCCTGTGATTTTCTGGCCCAGGGAGTAGTCCCATTGACTGCATGTCTGTTTTTACCAAACCTGGTAGCGTGTTGTGTGCAGCAATTCAGCTTCCCAAGGCAGCAGTGCAGCCTGATTCTCTACTTGTCCAGTAATGGCTCTTGTGCTTTCTTAAGCACTGCTGCTGAGGAATGGGGAGAGGTCCCAGTCAACAGCATCTGTCAAGTTACTCCCTTGACCTCTTCCATGTGTCTTCTGAATGTCACTGTAGCAGGGCAGGGCTCTGCCAGGGTGAGTCACTGCAGGATCCAGAAACCAGTTCACACTAGGGCTGAAACAGCAAGCCACTGCGGTAGCATTTTACTGATGGAAAAAGCTCTTCCATAATGAGTGGCATGGTGTGATAGAGATGTTAATTTTTCTACTTTCATTTCACTTCTTCCACCATTCTTCTACTTTAATTCTACTACTTCCACCGGCTGCGAAAATAGTGGAACAATGTTTGTTCTGACACTTTCAATCTTCCACAATTTCTGCCGGCACTGTGAAGTAGCGGAACAATGTTTGTTCCAACAGTTTCTGAGATTTTTCAAACAGTTTCCGAATTACAGTGGACAGACAGTATCAGGCGACAAGGACAGAAAAACTGGCAATGGGGGACGCGGGCTTCTCTTTCCTCCCCCCCCCTGCCACCCTTGTGGGGGCGGGCCTTACAAACATCAACTTCCGGGCTGCTCCCCATAACATTGGGAGCGGCCGGAGGGAGGACGGGGGTAGCAACAGCATGTGGAAGCCAACGCTGGATGGAGAGGATGGAGGCAGTGTTCCTGAACCACCACCACCCGGCAACCAGGACAGTAACTGTATGTGGTTGAGGGGACAGGGGGCCTCGTTATTGCAAGCTGGGGGCCACGGGCTTCTCTCTCCTTCCCCCCCCCCACCCTCATGGGGGCAGGGCTTTCAGACATCAACTTCCGGGCCACTCCCCATAACATTGGGAGCGGTCGGAAGTCGTGCCGGAGGTGCGTGCTGTGGGTCCGTGTCGAAGGGGCACATTGTAAGGGGCCTGCCCTTTGGCCGTGCCCTTCAGCTGGAAATGAGGTGGAGGCGGAAGATGCTTTGGGTTTCCTTATCCTTTTGGGGGTGGTTTTGTTTGTTGATGAGGAAGAGGGTATGGCTGACTCCCTCCGGTGAGAGAGGGGTGGAATCGGTTGAATTTCCCCTGGTGGTAGCAGGGGAATAGAAGGTTGAGTTGTGGGACTGATTGCCTGTTTGTGGGGCATCAGAGGAGTGGGTACATCAGTTGGGATAAAGGGGGGGATTTGTGATATGATGATTTTGTAATTGCTGTTTAACTTTGTGTTGTGTGTTGTGCTGGGTCCCCTGTGTGGGATAACAAACCCAGGAATGCATTTTTTGATATGTTATAAGCCGCCTCATGTCTTTTTGAGAGAGTTCGGGGTATAAATAAATGTGGAATGGAATGGAATTAGCAGAATGCCAGCAGAAAAGCTGCAGAAAGTTGTGAGCAATTCTGAATGGCATAATGAAAAAGCAGAGCGGAAAAAGGAGTTGCCGCTTCTGCCCTACTGTATCTTATCCTCCAGAAATCTTTATTTACAATGTACCCCACTGCATCCAAATGGCATATGCATAACACCAGTCCTTCATAACACCCTAGCCTGGTCCATTCCCCGCCAGTCAGGTTCTCGAGATCCTACCAAACTGGCTCCTTCCAGCTGGCTTCCATGGTTCTCCTGCAGGTTGCATGGCTGTCTCCTATCTCTCTGAGCCCCCTTTGAGGTAGATCTTTCAGGCTTTCTGCCCATCCCTGGTAGTCTCCATCTGTGAGTTCCTCAGCTTACCCTTATATGGCGGAGGCTCTGCTGGCTTCTACAACCACCCCCTAGCTGGAGCTACTCTGATGATCTAATTACTGTCTCCTGAACTGCCCCTTAAAGGATCAGAAACATGCTAGAGACTGGCTTGCTTCCAGTACTGCACTGCGCCAGTGACTTATTCCAGCCCCGTGGTCCTGGTCCTGCAAGGACATCCGTGACTCTGTCAAACACCCTCCCTCTAAAAGCACAGCTGTCTCTACTAAGATCATGCTGCACAGACCTTTAGGAAATGACAATTACTTTCCTAGCAATAGTTTCTCACTCTTCTTTGCATGGTGGGAAGTTCTAAGTGGTGGAGGGTGTAAGGATAACTGACTGCAGCCAGGGAAGGCAGGAGGTCACAGCAATGGAGCAATGTGAACCTTGCTCTGGGAGTTGGAGGTACTGGGAGCCCTGAGGACCTGCTGCCATTTGCAAGCTAGTGGAACACTTTTGGAGGGCTTGTCCTTTTGAGGAGGCAAAGAGACTTGGGTCTCAGGGTAAGTGTTTGACCTGCTCCACATACCTCTGCTGGTCTTTCTTGCATGAGAAGGGATCCTAAAATCCCACTGTCCTCACCATCCATACAGTTCCTGGAAATGTCCTCTTCGGGTCTGTCCTTGCCCTGCACCAACCTTTTCTCGTAGAGCAGGACCCTCAACTGCCCACATTCTCCATCATATGTAGCAGGGCAGAGCCCTGATAGTGTAATTCGGGAGACCCTTCAGTATCTCTACCCTAAAACCATTCCCAGTGTATCTTTCCTCCTCCCAATGTACCCCGCTGTGCCCAAATAGCATATACACAACATCAATCCTTAGAGTCACAAGATTGGAAGGGACCTTAAGTGTCCTCTAGTGCAGCCCCCTGCACCACTGCAGGACCTGCCATGCCCCAACCATCTGCACAGAGAAATCCCACCAACAGCTACAAGTAGAGACCTTCCCATAACACCAGTCATTTACATTACCGGATCTTCTGGATACCTGTTCCACAGGTCTCCCTGACATGGCCCATTCCCAATCCCTGCCAGTGAGGTAGGTTCTTTAGATACCACCTTCCATTGAAATGTATAGATCTGTGAGCAGTGCTGTGTGGTTCGCGTTCGATTGAATAAAACAATTAAGTACATTGTAGAACAATGCACCCAGACACAACGAGAGCTGGGTTATATCTCTCCCCACACAACTGCACAGCCACATGGAATAAGCAAGCATTTCCTGGTGGGACAAATAGAGGTTGTGGAATTTCCAAATATGGTTCTGTGCCAGAAAAGGCAATTCAGGGATTGGTGTGCTCAGGGCTAGCCTTAGGGCACATTCACAGTTGCCCTTTTGTGCAGATTTTGGCTCCGGGGAATGAATCCAGAAACCAAAATGTGTGGGGTTTGCGAAAGCCATGCCCCACGTGGCTCTGCTGACAATCACCTGGAAGAGTACAGGGCTAGATTTCCCTGCTCTGCACTCTTCTGGATGATTCTTCCACACTGAACAAACCCCACACATGTTTTGGTTTCTGGATTCATTCCTGGAACCAAAATCTGCACAAAAGGGCACGTGTGAATGTGGCCTTAGAATTTGCAGAGCTCAAGGTGAAGAAGTTGGGGGCAGTACATGGAGAGCCTGAGGTTATGGAGGCCCTGTCTGGTCCAACTTTGTGGGGGGAGTTTCAGGAAGTGACGCCAGCCAATGCGGTGGATGTCTTGGGGTCTGTGAGAGCCACCAGTTGTGGACTCGATCCGTGCCCATCCTGGTTGGTGAAAGCCTCTAGGGAGACGTTGGATACGGTGCTGGCGAGAGTGGTCAGTGCGTCCCTGCAGCAGGGGAGGTTGTCGCCTAGCCTCAAGGAGGCTGTGGTACACCTCCTGCTGTTCCACCCTGCTCTGATGAAAACAGGGCCATAGAAAGAGTAGAGCCTGGGTTTCCCTGTGGTAAGGCTGGCCCTGAAAGTGTCCCAACTAATGAGAAACTGCAGTGAGAGGAGCAATTTTGCAAACTCTGTTCTAGTCTGACAAGGGTGGTTGCCATAATGATGTGTTGGGGGCAGTACTGCTCCTCCTCCTCAATGTGTAAATAAATGGACTGGTATTACAAAAGCAAGCATAAGACCCCCATTCTACCTACTCAGAAGGAAATCAACCCTGGAAAAGCCACTTAAAACTTCCACCTACTCAATATTGAGCAACTATTGCTAGGAAAGTCATTGGGTACTTTCAGACATGACGCTAACCACCCTTTAACCACCCTTGGTGGTTATTTATGCATGTTGCAGGGCTGTATTGGTGCCCTATGCAGCCCTGAAACATGCATAAATAACCACCATGGGTGGTTAAAGGGTGGTTAGCGTCATGTCTGAAAGTACCCATTGTCATTTCCGAAAGGTCTGTGCAGCACAATCTTAGCAGAGATAAAGCTAATAGCTGATACTTTATTCACATTTTTGGTTAGCCATCCAAATAAATATCTGCACCCAAAGTGAAATTTATCACTTGAAATCTTCAGATATTCTGTTATTTGACTGAATATCTGAAACAAAATGACCAAAATAACTGGGAAAATAAATCAGACAAATTTAAATAAATGTCTGAAATGAGTAAACAAAGTGGGAATGAATAGCATCATTGGACCCAAATCAAAATGAACATGGCATACAGAATTATTATTATTTGTTATTTATTTATTTATTTAGAGCCAAAAGTGTACCTCCACCTTGCACTGTACAATCAAAAGATAGAGACAGGTCCCTACCCGCAGGGGGCTTGCAATCTAAGAGACAAGGGAGATATGAACATCGGGAGAGAGAGGAGTGTAGTCATGATGTTGAGAAGCTGCAGGTGCACATACTTCACTTAGTTACAGGGAGCTAGCTTCTGAGTGAGGGGGAAGAGGATGCGATTTCACTCATGCCGAGTTAGGGAAGGCCTGATGAAAGAGGTAGGTTTTCGGGAAGGGTTTAAAAGTTGGGAGGGAGTAGAGCAAACGTATCCAGGGAGGGAGTTTCAGGGATGAGGGGCAGCAAGAGAGAAGGGGCGAAGACATTTTGAGGCACAAGAGGGTTACAAGCAGGTGAAGGTGGGGGCAGAGGAGTAGTGAAGCTCCCAGGCAGGAGCATGGTGGGATACAAGAGAGGAGAGAGATGCAGGAGCAAGGCCATGAAGAGTCTTGAAGGTTAAAACCAGGAGCTTGTGCTGAATGTGTTCATGTAAAGGGAGCCAGTGTAGGGTGGAGAGGAGAGCCTGAATGTGGTCAAAGTGATGGATAAGGTGGACGACTTTGGCAGCAGAGCGTTTTGACTCAGACATTTTTTTTTTACTCTAAACTCGAGCAGAATAGGCCTGAGGCTGGCTCTGTAAAATAATAAAGTAAAATAATATTTCAGTAATAGTTGAGATTGTGGGCTGTTCAGGTTGCACTGAAAATATTGTAATAGTTGGTGGGACATAAGTACAGGAAAGAACACCGCAATGTAAGTGCCTGAAGTTATGTATCCAAATCTATATTTCCTGTACCGAAATATAATAGTTTATTCTTATTGAGGTGCATAACAAAATATAGATATAGATGCACATAACTTTGTGCAATCAGGTTTGGCAATTTGAACAAAGCTGCCACTACGCATAAATGACAGCAGAGAAGTAAATGAAGGAGTCTTGGAGAGGAGGAGAAAGGGGCATAGTGACTTATTTAATCAGACACCTGCATATTCAACATAAAAGTATAGCAAGGTACATGCCTGTCTGAACTTGAAGGCATTTGCACGTATAGGCAGGCAATTACAACTCATTTGAATGCACATCCCTCCTCCCCCCATATTTTCCTAGCAAGTTCTTGGAGATGCATTATACGAGGGATATTTTAAGTCCACTTTGAAAATGATAAATATAAAACTTAAACTTATCTTTACAAAGTTTAAGACAAACAGAGCTGATTGTGATGACAAAGGGTGGAAAAACCCCACACATTCCCGTGTTAGCACACCATAGCTCAGGACTTGCCTCCACATTTGTTCTGTCGCTGCTAGATGTTTGCCTGTGTCCACCCCAGGGTGGGCTGCCAGCCACTATGGGATCTGGTGGGCGACAGAGTTCAAAGATGCTGCCCGGGCTAACAGTCTCCATCCCATCTGCATTGTGCCCGCCGAACCCCACCCCAAGGCGTGGCCAGAGAATCGTGCCCCTGCACTCATCCAGGCCTCGCTGAACAGCTGATGGGGGGGGGGAAACTGGAGAAGCATGCATACTCTGGACTCACTGAACAGCTGCTTGGGGGGCCAGGAGGAGTGTTTGCACCCTGGGCATACCGAACAGCTGGTGGGGGTGGAGTGCACACACCTCCGCTCCAGTGAGCAGCAGATCAGGGGACCTAGAGGAGTGTGCGCAGTCTGGTCACACTGAACAGCTGATGTGGGGCTGAAGGAGCATGTGCACTCTGGTCCTGCTGAACAGCTGATTGGAGGGCCTGGAGGAGTGTGCTCACTCTGGATGCACTGAAGAGCTGATCGGGGCGGAGGGGCTGGAGGAGTGAACTAGGGATGTGCGAACGCAGTTCGGAAGTTCGGGTTTTGACCCAAACTCAGCCAGTTAAGATGGCCGAACAGAACAACCGAATGTCAAAACCCTCAAACAGTTTAAGCGTGTTCGGGTAAGTTCGAGTGGGAAAAACCCTGGCTGGCAGGCCCAGGAAGGGGGGGGGGGTCATCTGAGGAGGAGTTGAGAGGCTTGGAATAGCAGCCATCCTGCCCAATCACCATCCCTTTTCCTCAGACTACTGGCTTGGCAGTCTGCGATTGGCCACGGGCTAGGCTGCATAGAGCCAATGGGACTTGTGGTAAGGTGGGCGCAGCAAGTAACAAAAGTAATTGCTGTCCCCCCCCCCACCTTCCATATCATTCTGAGCTAGCCACTGATCCTGTCAGCAGGCATTTTCAGAACTCTGCCTCTCCCAGCAGTTTGTGTTCCTCCCAATCCATCCTTCTCCTATTTCATCCATTTCCACACATTTACCTCCATAGTTTCATTTATTTTGATTAGATTAGATAGATTTAGGTGTTATACCCAGCATCAAGAAGGAGCCACTCCAGCCCCAGGTCCCACCATCAGGATTCTGGGGCCTACGTTACAGGCAGGGTGGACTGTTGTTCCACTTCATCCAGAAGCTGCCACTCTAGTCCCAGGACCCATCAGCAGGGTTCTGGGGCTGTCATTCCGCTCACAGAGAGCTGTCATTCCATGGTATCAAGAAACAGGGAGGCACTCCAGTCCCAGGACCCACCCTCAGTGTTCTGGGGCTTACATTCCATGCAGGGAGGGCTGTCCATCCACGTCCTCCAGAAGCTGCCACTCCTGTCCCAGGACCCACTGTCAGGGTTCTGGGGCTGTCATTCCACTCACAGGGAGCTGTCATCCTACTGTATCTTGAGGCAGCCACTCCAGCCCCAGGGAGGGCTGTCATTCAACTTCACTGTCTGCAAATGCTCCACCGATACCAGCCAGCCTGCAACACCTGGCCAAGTAGGGGTGCCAGCCACCAAGCCCTGGCTGGGCCTCTGCCGCTGCTCCATCAATGCCAGCCATTGAGTGAGCAGCAGCATTGCTCATTTGTAGGACAGGACAGGAGTAGGGCTGATGCAGCAGCAGCTGTTACCACGCCACAATTCCATTCTGCCATTTCGGAATTGCCCGCGCCACACCGCAACTTTTCTGTGGACATTCCACTAATTCTGCCAGCGTTCTGCAAATTGCGGAATTGCGGAAAAATTGCAGAAACTGTCGGAAAACCGCTGTTCCGCAATTTTGTGGCGCTGGCGGAATGGCGGAAGTAGCGAAAATGTCTTGTTTCTGCTATTTTGCAAAGCCTGTGGAAGTAGCGGAATGAAATTAGCGGAACTGCGGAAGTAGCGGAATTAAACTAGTGGAATGAAAGCCTCTGCCATGCCATACCACTAATTGCAGAAATGCTGTTTCCGGTGGAAATAGCTACCGCTGCGACATTCCGCTACAGCCCTAGACAGGAGTCAAGAGACCCCAGTTCTAATTCCTGGTTTGGAAGTCCTTTGACTTCTCTGTGTTTCAGCTTTCCCAGTTCTAAACCAGAGGACTACCATTCTGGGAGCTCACAGGAGAAAGAACCTGTATGGGAACTAGGCTTGGGGTATGCAGTTCCAGTTGGTTTTGCGTATCTATTTAGCCTCTTTTCAGGGTAAAGAAGAAGACTCTTAAATGCTCCCACTTCAGAAGAACTCAGGCTTGGTGCTTGGACTCCAGGGGTGCCTGCCGGATTCCTGTCGGGGCATGGCTGACTGTCTGAGACCCATTGCTGCCTGCCAGCCTCCAATGCCCGGACAACTATGGGTGCCAGCCACCAAGCCCCAAACCTTCCCAGTCTCTGCTGCTGCCACCGCTGGGTCTCAGACAGACAGCCCTGGTGCTACGGGCACCCCCACGGGTCAAGCACTGAGCCTGCCTGCCCAGGCAACCCAGGGTGCCAAGCGCCAAGCCTTCCTGGTCACTGCTGCTGTGTCTCAGACGGCCTACCATGCCACCAAAGGCACCCCTGGGGGTTCCTGGAGTGCCCCAAGCTTCCAGGCGGGAATGAACTTCCAGAACATTTGGGGGGGTCTGAACTCTGCCGAACTGAACCCACAAACCTGAACTAAGTTTTGAGGTTGAACAGCTAAACATCCGAACTCCATCCTGTTCGCACATCCCTAGAGTGCACACTAGGAATGGGCCAACGCGGTTTGGAATTTCAGAGTTCAGACGGAACTCGATCAGTTCGGCTGACCGAACTTCCGAACCGAACTCGATTTTCTAACCAAACCGAACCTAATTTCTGAACTCTGCTCTGTTCGCCCATCCCTAAAAGATAATATTCCACTTAGTTCAATGGGGTTTGAATTTCCAAACTTTGTTCGGAAGTTGGGAGTTCAGACCGAACTTTAATAGTTCGGTCGACCGAACGGAACTCCCGAAACAAACTGAATTTCCGAACTGAACCGAACTGAGTTTCTGAACTCGGTTCTGTTCACCCATCCCTAGTGCACACACCTAAGTTTGATTTGCTGTTTAATGTTGGCACAGCAGCTCTTACTTTAGAGAAATTCAGAGGCGCTTACTTCTGGAGGAATTCTTGTGGGCACTGGGGATGGGTGGTGGAGCCCATTTCACTGCTATCCCTCAGCATTTCAACACCTCCTGCTCCTCCCTCTCCAATTTGATCAAAGGAACACATTTTTCTCATTGATTGATTGTGATTTCAACTTCCTGTGCTAGCCTTTCCCTTCTCAAGTCACAAGGTTCAGAGGAGGGAAAGACCTATTTAATCCCTGTTTCCTCTGCAGCAAACCTGGGTGAACGTAATTTTATTTTTTATTTATTTATTTTTATCCATTTATACCCCGCCCCTCCTGTAAAAACAGCTCAGGGCAGCTAACAATTTTTAAAAAGTAAAAAATACAATTAATCCGGAGTACAATTAATCCAGAATACAATTTTGTACCCGATTAAATATAATTAATCCAGAGTAACTCTTCCAATGTAACTAATTACCCTTGCTCATGAGAACAAGTACTGAACAGCATGTATGCAGCCTGTGAAAGAGGTTTATCTAATGAGTTATTCATAAAGGAGATTTAAAGCAACCTTGTCTTGGAGTGAACTCGGGTAATCAGTGCAGATTTTTTTAAATTTTTTTTCCATTGTAGCTATTTGCTGCTGTAATAATGGGGCAAGCTAGCTATTAAAGTTGTTTACATCCTGCAAATTATGGAGTGATCATAAGCATTGATGAGGGTGTAATTGGGACAAGCTTCTTTGAAAATCTGATCTTTTGTGTATTGTTGTTTGCCTTGCTGAATGTTCAGTTAAGCGTGGGGATGCTTAGAAATGCATTAAGCACAGAGATTGCACTTCTGAGACTGCCTGCTCTAAACATGTGCAATTGCACGCATAATTACTTCTGAATTCTTAAAATGGGCTGTCTAGAAATTTTGCCCAGATTCTTTAGCATGTATGAATTGAAATCATATCTTGACACAGAGGAAGTAGGGTGGAAATGGGAGGGTGACTGTCATTTAAACAGAGCATGCTGCATGTCTCTAGACCATATTTACAACCTGCTGGAATAAATAGATTTTCTATTGATTCCTATGGATTTTGCATCCAGTGTGGATCTGTTACAATGGCTACTTAAAATCAAATCAAACACCCAATTTTACTATCCTTTTCCACATAATGTGATGTTAAAACAGAGGTTTCCAAATTGTGCCTTGGAACCTCCGGTGGACTCATGCCATTTTCAGATGGATACATGATCCATACTGTTTCCCAATATATTTTTTCACATTTTTATTTGTTTGGGGTCACAGGATGAAATTTAATTTGGAAAATGAGATCACACAGGCAAAACAGGCTGGGAACTACTGCAAAATTATACCCTTTATCAGTATGTTTTGGACCAGTACTATTTAAAAAAATCTTGTATCGCCTTTACAGAACTGTTCGGCAGACAAATGGGATCATTAGCATAATGCTAATCCAGCCGTTAAAGAGATCCCTGCCTAGGTTAACAAGAGCCCTGGCTACTGTCACTGCTTGGGGGTGGGGATCAGGGTCCAAGGACAATCTGCTGCACCTTTTGCACTTTAACAAGCTTTGGATAAGCACCGCTATCAAAGAACAAAGAAAGATAATGCTCATGCAGGAGGGTAATGTGTATCTGGGATTAAGATGAAAACTAAAAAAAGGTCGGAGGGGTTGTATTTGTGAGAGATGATTCCTTTGTGTGTTTAAAGGGACTGTCACTACTTTCATCTGTGATCTTATGAGTGTCTTTAAAACTAAAACTTTTACCGTAGCACCAAAGTCAATGCACACTTTTGAGAACTGAGAATTTTGATGTTTTTTAATATGCTGAGTTGTAAATTGAATAATAACTCTTGCACATACAAACATATGTGGACACTGAGCTTCTCTCTGACATCCTTTTTTCCATCTCAGCCCCAAAATTAGTCAAAGGGCTATTTTAAATTTTCATTAAAAACATACAAATTTATGCAGATTAGGGGTGGCATGAAGTGTACCTAGTTATATCTGTCATGTGGCAAAACTTTACATTATACCAAGGTTGTGTAAAGGGTCGGGGGGGACACCCTGTTTCAGGTCCAGTGAGAGAAATTTGAGGGACTGGTACAGTTTTGTAGAGATGGGAATTTTGGTTTCAGATAAAATCAAAAGTACCCAAAAATGGCCATCTTGGATTAATCTGAAATTTCGGTTCCTTTTCAATTTCAGTACTGTCGGTTCTTTTGCATTGATTTTTTGTACCGGATTTTTAACATTGCAGTTTGTTCCCCATTGAAAAAACGTAATGTTAAAAATCCAGTACAAAAATCAATGCAAAAGATCCGATAGTACTGAAAGTGAAAAAGAATCAAAATACATGAGAACTGAAACAAAAATGACCGAAACAGAAATTTTGCCCAGAGTCCCATCCCTACAGTCTGGTTTGTTGATGCACCCCAGATGAGACTCGGAGGCATGTATTGGTTTAAATGCTGGCCGCACTCATTTATTCAATAACAATTCAACTGTTGGTGGGTCATTGCAATAGCAATCATGGGTCCAGTATGCCAATTTACTACGAATAACTTATTAACACTGGTCCTGCCTGGATGTACCTTCCGTTGACAGTCCCTTATAACCAAACCTCCCCTCTTTCGACAACACTCAGGCTGAAAGGGGGGGAACAGCCCATCCCTGGGCGCGAGTAAGGAGTGCGGAGTCTGCACGACCCGAGGACAGCGCATGTCCCTGAAAACCATGCTGTGGCCTCACTCCCAGGGGGATGGCCACCAGAGCATGCTGTACCCTGCATTACACTGTGTATCATCTCCCCATCTCTTAAGGAGATGACTCTTTTTAACCTGTTCACATCCCTATTAATCCTATCATGGCATACTGGACCCCTGCTGAGTGCGACAAAACTTACCCAATTCCATATCTTGAAAGAAATTCAACTCTTCCAATCACATCATCTTTCTGTCTAATTACCCTGTTTAAACTGCTGTTTTTATTCTCCATCAATAAACCAAATTAGAATTCTTTTAATTAAATGGCGCTCAATTTGCTCAAAACAACCTATTTAACCTAATCCACACTGTGGAGGAGGCGAAAACTGCAGCCCTTACCAAGAAGGCTACCCACCAAAATTCCTCCTCGATCCCCTAACAGCGATCGGATTTCTTTCCCATGGTGCTGGAGGGGAGGAGGGAGGGGTTGACTGTTCGGCCTTTCTCTCAGGAATGCCGCTCTGCGCGGCGGGCAGGGATCTGCCCCTTCTAGCAAGGGCGGGTCTCCAATCCAACGAGGCGCGCATGCACTGCCTCGCTCCAGGATGGTTGCCACAGCAGCACCATCTTGCCTCCCTCTTCTCTTTCTCAATGGTTTGGGGGGGCACAACAAATGCCCAGTCGCTGCCACTTTGGCAGCGAAGGGGACATATGAGGGCCCCCTACCTCCTAACACCCCACCTCACCATCACCTAATGAGTGACCGAGCTAATTTCTGGAGAGACTGGTATTTTACTAATACATATGCTAACAGAAGTCCTCACTCAATTCTTCTGTAGATGCCAAGCTTTACTTCAGAAAAAAAAATATCTTGTAGCTTTGTGGCTTACCTAAGTTTGGATACATGGTACAATTATACACCCATTTCTCCATCTCCCCCTCTCTACTCTCTTCAACCCTGCCCTGCTCAAAATCAACAACATTTTCCCTAACCAGAGTTTAACAGTTCTTCAGATTGGGAGAATGCAGGTATCTCCTTAAGTGTCGGTATTATTTTTGCAGTGCCTGTAGTGCCAACCCCAGATAGTCAAAGAGTATGAGTCAGGCTCCCAATTTTTTAAAAAATATGTTCTATTTATTTATTTATTTATTTATTTCCCTCTCCCTCTTGCCTCAGGCAATTCGAGGCAGCTCACAGCTAGTACAAGACATAAAAGGCAGGGACATAAAAAAAACCTTCCCTCCCATAACACCAGGTCAGACAAGGGCCTTCATAACCTCTGACTCTGCCACTGTCTCTAAGAAGGTGATGCTAAAGTCATGGTGAATATTACCAATCCTATCTTCAAAATAATCCACAAACATGTCACAGCAGGCACTGGCAGGCTCCGGTTCCAGGTCGAGACAGGCTGGACTGACCAAGACTCTCAACACCAGGAAAAGCTCCACCAGACTTAATTTCGTGGATGCTAAGGTGGCTGAAAAGAACCTTTTGTTTGAAGCCCACGCATCCACAGCAGAGGCCTTCAAATGGGCTGTGTGACACAATCGGTCATCCTCAGTTTGAGTCCTACACCACCGTCACTCTAATCACCTACCCTCATGCGTCAGTTGCTTCAGGTCCCCCATAAGCCACGGGGACCTGTGCTGCTGCTGCGTGGGGAGCGAATGCCTAGAAGCCACCATATTGATAGCTTCAGCCAAAAGAGTGTTCCATAAGGACACGAGGTCATCGATCTTGCAGCTACCAAGGTCCAAGGGTAAATCCCCCAGGGCATTCCAGACCCCCACTGGTTCCGTAAGTCTCTGTGGGTGGACCAACCTAATAGGCACTTCACCCTGTCTGGGGCACTGGGACACATGCCTTCAGGAGGTAGTGATCCATCCATGACAAGGGGGATACATCTCCCGCACCCCACCTCATTATTGGAACCCCTGCCTCAAGGCCAGTGCAAAACAGCAAATCCAGAGTGTTCCCCCTCTCATGTGTCAGGCCAAACACAACCTGGGACAGGTCCATGATTGCTAGAGGCCATAAACTGCTGTTCTGCCCCATAAAGGCTGGCCTTAGCATGGATGTTGAAGTCCTCCAAAACAATAAGTTTTGGGGACCTCAAGACCACATCCGGCAGCAAGAACAATCAGGGATGCAGTTGTACAGGAGGTGCACGATATATCAGCAGCACCCCATATCTGTCCCCAGCCATTCAAACACAAGATGGAGGCCATCAATACCTGGCAAGGTTGCACTGGAAACCTCCTTACCAGCAACGTGTCCCTAAAAAGAATGGCTAATGGCTATACCACCCCCACCCCGTCCCTTTAGCCTAGACTGGTGCTAAACAGAGTTCTCGGCCAGAACAAAGTCAGCCAAAACCGTCCCTGATTCATTGTCCAGCCAGGTCTCGGTTATGCATGTGAGGTCAGTGTCCCAATCCAGGATAGTAGCTGTTTTATTCACCATGTCGACCTTACATTCAACAGCACCAGTCTCAGGCCAGAGGACCCTGGAACCTTGACCCCCTCCTCTCCTGACTGGGGTCTATGAGCGGTACCAACACTGTGTCTCTCCCTTCTCTCTTGATGACAATGCCCCCTCCTGGGACCATAATTCCCCGTGCCCAGCACAACCTTTATTGCACAGAACTCCCCTCCACCCCCCACCCATGGCATCCAACACCCAGGCTGTCAAGCCGCCAATCTCCCACTCCTCTGTGGCTCATCTGCTAGGGTGGAGGAGACCCCCATCCCACCAACCACCCCCATCACCCCCCAAAAAAGAACATACACATTCCCATCCCACCCTCTCACAGGAGAACTCCCCCTCATCCCACAAACCCTGTCCCCCTCTCACTGGGGGACAATAACTCCCCCCCCCATCCAGGACACCTGCCTCCCTCTCTCATTGGGAGACATTGCAGTCCCACCCCTTTCACCTAACTCCACCTCCGAGCCCCACCCTCTCACCATGGGGCTCAGATACTCACCCTTCCCATACCCATCACTCATCCTACAACCCCAACCCCCCTAAATCCATTCTATTTATCCCCACCTCACTCCAGTCCCCAAAATTCCCCCTCTAAAATCTCTATCTAACTAAAACACCACCAGTTCTATCAAATCCCTCACCCTCTAAAACCCACCAAGTCCATGACAAGGGCCACGTGCAACCCTGTCTTTTTAAGTCCTGCCCTCAGAATCATTAAGGCACCCTAGTCCCATTTTTCCTTTGCAGCTATAGAACTAAAAAGTTTTTAATTAAGTGAAGAAATTTTTTAAGTGCTCAGTATCAAAGATACTGATATTCAGGATAAAAAATATGAAATTTGGTAGCACAGGAAAGCGATTATTTATTTGTGTTTCTGAACTACTGGCTTTCTATTGACTCCAAGCTGGATAGGGACTCAAATTCATTGCTGCTTCTTGCTTTGGAAATTACTCTCCCCAACAGTTTGCGCCAGATGCTCTAGTCCCACACGTGTTCTCCCCAGCTTCTTAATTGGTCCATTATTCCATAGTAACCAACACGCTTAAACTACTCTTTTGATGAGCATTTAAATGAGGTATTTAATCACCTTGATTGTGAGAACAATAGGGTTGTTGAAGTATATTAAAGAGGAGGGGACATTTTGGGAGAAGGGAGAGTGTGTTACAATGTTGCACTGCTGCAGCTATCAGTTGTGTAGGGGCCTGACTGTGACCCTGCCCATCCTGGCATGACTCCATCCCAGGACATTTTTGTGGGACCCCTTTCCCTTGCCCCACGTCGCTCTGTGATGGGGATCAGCCCTGCTGATCAAGAACATAAGTTGGTACTATATGCCTACGACATGTTGGTTTACCTAATGGACCCAACAACATCTATGCCTAGGTTAGTGAAATTAATAAATGAGTTCAGTACCATTTTGGGATACACAATTAACTACAGAAATGAATACCCAGTTTAAAATAGAAAAAAACAAATTTAAATATCTAGGGATCTGGATTACCAAAGACCTTAAAAAATTAAATACGGTTAACTTTCTAAATAACCTGGAAAAAATAAAAACAGAAATGGAAAGTTGGTACAAACTTGCTTCATCTTGGATGGGAAAAATTAATTTATTAAAAATGATAGTCTTACCAAAAATATTATATAACTTAAAAGCGCTCCCCATAGACATACCAAAAAACTATTTTAAGGCCCTAGAAAAAAGCTTGCTTAAATATATTTTAGAAAGGGAAATAAACCCGTATTAGCAAAAAAAATTATATAAACATCAAACCCCAGGGCACATGGGTTGTCCCGATATCTTTCTATCGCCCAATTGTCAATTGCCTCATTTATCCAATTGACCTTGATTTTATTAGAATGCCAATTAGAATGCCAGTTAACTGTTAATTGAACTTAGGCCGAGCTAAGTAGAGTGAGTAATAACAAGAGGAGTGAGAAAGTTAAAAACTTGTCTGCTGGAAATCATCTGTACCATTCACTTAACCTCTCACTTCTCACATTCAGTACCATAAGCCTAAACTCCAGGATTGGAGATACCAGTCCAATCCCCCCCTTTCCACTGGACCGCCTTGATCCATTACCCGGAAGGACCGATGCTGCGGATGCATACTTCGGGACCGCTTAGATCCTGCCTGTACGCACCCCACGCCTCTCCTTCCTTCCAGGGATCATCTGGGGTGCCACTCCCCTAAAATAATTCCCAGACTCACCTTGGAAGATGAAGCCAATCCTCCCCAAATGCCTCTCTGGGATGAAAACCACACCCAGCCTTTACCATATAGTACTGAACACCGCCACAAGTTCAGCAGCTTCACTTACTCGAACACCCCCACTAACTCACCCCACCTAGATTCAGCCGGCCGGATAAGAAAAATGCTTACAGCAAGCTCTTTATATTCCCAATGTAAATATCCAACCCCAGATAGGATAAATCACTCCCGTCCTGCCGATACAGCTCTGGTTTGGTCCACTCAATTTGGGAGTGCCCGAGCCAACCCTCCCCTACCAACTGGATACACTTTTTAACCTCCTGGTTAACCCTCTTTCACACTCTATCCACCGCTCGAGGGTCAGCCACCATGGGCCACCTGATTCTCTGTAACATCTCCATAAAGACAAGAGTGGCCCGAGGGAAAAGCTCTCGTAACTGCACCCAGTCCTGATGAATCATTATTGACAAATCTAATCCAGACCCCCTTGCAAAATCGTTCTCCCCAAGAACGATGCAATAGTAGCAGATCTGGGGGGGAGTTTGCCCCGCAAGCCCAAAACCAATGGCAAGAGTTGGGGCCACAACATTTCCCTCCTTCCCCTCCAAACCACTGAAGCCCATGAGGCCATACCTAGCTGGGTCCCCCAACTGGGTGCCCGTACCCGTTTTTCAGGAAAACAAACAAAACTGTGGCTGACGATCCAAACGACCCTTCTCCGTGAAGACAACGGACCCCCTAGGAGAAAACAAAATACAGGACCCCACATCAATTAAATGCTCCCTGTCTGGTTCACAGTACCGGAAAAGGTCAAACATAAGCTCGAAAGACTCCTGACAACCACCTTCCCAATTTCTAAATTTCTGGAGCGGAGAAACCAGCAGCAGCAGCTGCCGAAGCCACCCCAATCCTTTAGAGTGTGACCTAAATACAACACTAGACAAACCTAACGAAATCAAACAATGCTTTAGTACCGCTAAAAATTGGTACCGCGTTAGAGGCCTGCCAGACTGATGCACGAACAATGTGCCTGGCACCACAGACCTAGACCTCAAATATTCTTCCATGCAAACAACTGGACAAATCACTGGGATGATCGACATGGCAAGAGAGACCAGAGAACCCCTTCCCAACTGGTTGGTCTTGGAGACACGAATACATACCACAACCGCCACATTGGACACCATCACATCACCCATTTGCAGCTCCCTCTTCGCCCGGTCAAATCTGGAACTCACCACCAACTCACTCCTCCTTAAGGCGGCAAAAAATGCCAACACAAACGCTGCCCTAAACACAGACACCACTCCTAAGTCAACACAGACCTCACCGAGTTTTGCAACAATGTCAGGCAAGATTTTGGGGGACAGGGGGACCCTATTGTCAACCTGCACCCGTCCCTGTCTTTTCCACAAATCCACTATTGCTTTGAGGACCGGGGCATGCCCCAAATCATGAACCCCCACCATCTTAGACATAAACGCTAACGCCGACCATTTTCCTGCAATGGTGCCAGCAGCCAAGTGTCTCTTACGTAATTCCAACCCAAAGTGCACTAACTGTGGAAGGGGGACAGGGAACAAAACCGACCAGCCCTTGCTTTTGGCAAACACACAAAATTCACGGATGACCCTTTCGTATGCCAGCCAAGTAGCTGGTGCCACAGAACCCTTTACAGTATCCATGAGCTCTAACATCCAAGGCTCCAAAGCTCTCATGGCACGAAGTTCTGCTCCTTCCTCAGAAAGGGGGCAAGCTCCCAAAAACGCCGCATCTGAAAATGAGAGAAGGCATCAGTGAGTTCATTCTCAACACCAGGAACATGTTTAGCACAAAACGAAATGTTAAATTTCAAGCAGCAGTGCACAAATACCCTGACCAGCCGCACTACCCTTTCAGATTTTGATGAAAAGGAATTAACCACATGCATGACGGCCATATGATCGCACCCAAATAACACCATTTTATTCTCAAAACTGCGTACCCACAAGTGGGGAACAATTCCAATAATGTCAAGTCCCTCAATAGCCCCGACTCTCGCCACTGCGGTGGCCACTGTACAGAACACCAATGCCCCTGAAAATAAATTCCAAGCCCCGCCACCCCTGCCGCATCAGAGTTCACTTGCAACTCAGCTTCCATTCTGTACGGACTCCGCCACAAATTAACACCATTATGCGACCGCAAAAATTCCACCCATACATCCAAGTCCTCTCGCATCTCGTTCGTGACCCTAACATGGTGGTGTGGCAACGACACCTTTGCCATCCTGGCGTGTAACCGGAGCAGGAAAGCATGACCTGGTGCAACCACCCTGTACACAAAATTCGGCTTGCCAAGCAACGATTGGAGGGCTCGCAACATCACCTTACTAGATGCCACACAGGCCCTTATCTCCTTTTGCAAATCCTCCAACTTAGCCTCAGGCAAATGCGACTCCTCCTTCACCGAGTGTAACTCGATTCCCAAATAAGTCATAACCGTCGCTGGTTAACAAACAAATCTCGCAGGACCCACCACTTAAGTGGTGTTGGGGCCCTTATCTGTAGCTGCCTGTCCAGCACCCCCACAGTGACCCCCTCTGGCCTGGAAGGGGCACCTACCTCTCTTCCCACCACTCTTCCTCCTGAGGAAGTTGGTAAGGGGGTGGTACCCACTACACTGAAGGCAGGAATGACGAAACCTGCAACTGGCATGAAAATACTGAGACCCTTCATTAAAGTCTGAGCATGCCAATGACTGACCCTCTTTCTTTGCCACCTCACCCTGCAATGCCTCTGTCAGCTGCCCATCCCCCTTGACTATAACATGGTCACTGTCCACCCAGACAACATCGTTCAGGTCCTTTACATCCCACCTGACCCCCGGGGAAAAAAACGCATTTTGCCTAAAGGCCTCATCGTACCTCAACGACCCAAAACCTTATTTTGTCAAGGAGGCCCTCCTGACAATATCAAAGTATTTCCAGAGCTGGACAGCCTACTCTGGAAATGCCTGCATTAACACGCCTGCGTAAATTATAAACGCAGACTCCCAATTGACCCAATTCCTATCAATCTTTCTCCGCTTTGCTCTCTCATATTCCCTTGGCTCCGGGTTTGGGTTAGGATCCGGAACCGGGTCGCAAAAGAAAAGAGCAAATAAATCTATGTACTCCCCTTTCCAATTTTTTTTCTCATGTCAATTGAATCAATTGCACCCCAATGGGTGCCGACACCCTGACATACCCTCCTTGCAAGGGTGGAACTTCCCTATTTGGTGCTTCCGACGCATTTGTAACCGCCGGAGCACCCAGGATCCCAACCTGAGGCTGAACCGGGGCACCTTGACCTACCACAGCCTGACTTTGCCCAGCCACCGCTACCTCGGCCTGTCCCATAGCAGCAGACATAGCCTGTGGGTGCCAGATGTTATCCACCCATACCAGTCTGTTTGGGTCTTGCTGCACTTGCAACAGCCCCTTTCCGCTCTGACCCACCTGTGCCACTCTAGGCCCCTGCTGCAGAGCAGGTGACCCCCCTAACGTACCTACACTTGCCCCAGTGTATGAAGATGCCACCAGCGCCGGGACAGCAACTGACTGAGCTTCCGCGCTCGCCCCCTGAGGTTGGGTACCTCCGGCCATTCTGGGTTCACCCACTGCCCTACTTCCAGCTGGATACTCACCATCCATCAGAGCCACCTGTGCTGGTACTGCCATCTGCACTGGGGCGCCCAGAGGCACACTCATAGGTGCTGACCAGCCACCGCCCTCGATGAACACCACGATCCTGGCAAGCTGTTTTTCCATCCTGTCCACCTTCTGTGCCAACTGCTCCACCACCTGACTGGCCCTGCCAACTGCACCAGTTGGGATAGATGAGACCTGACTGTACCCAGTCAGCTGAAATAAAATAGGATTGCAGTTATACAAGACACCAGCCCCTGCACCCATATCATGAGCTTGCCCCGCTCCCAAAACCTCATCTCGAGGGCCCATTATGGCCCCCATTGACTGCACCAACACTTGCCTCACATCTTTCTGAAAGTCAGCTTCAGTGCAAGCCTGGCCTGCTTGCACTGGCAAATCAACTGTCATTCCACCAGCAGTGGGCGCTGCTGCCCCATGCTGCGTGGAAGCACAGGCTTCATGCAGTAACCCCCCTCCAGCCATTGCACCAGGACCAGCCACCATGTCACCCCCTGGGCCTCCAGCCCTCTCCAATCCCTGGGCCAAGCCCAGCTCAGGGGCAACCACTGCCAATCCTGGGGGGGATGGATCAGCCATCCTTCCTCTGCCCTTCCCTTTTTCCCCATGAGCAGGACACCCTCTCCTGCCTATCTTCTTCAATAGCTCCCCCCCCCCCAAGAACAAAAACAGCAACCCTCCCTGAGCAGAACTGCTCCCGCAAGCCGCTCTCCTTCCCAGACCTCTGAAGCCTGCTCCCAGTCCCGGCCACTTATGCTTCTGCGCCTGGGGTGGGGTGTGTGTGTTCATTTAGCTGCCTGAGGGAACTCTTGAGTGAAGGGGAAGGGGGGGGAGCTAAAACAAAGCCACCTCAGCCACAACATGAGGACACCCGCAGCACGTCCTCTTTGTCTGCGCGATACCAGCCAACTGAGGAGCTGCACAGCGTGCTTCTGCTCATGTGACTCCCCTCCCCCGACCAATGAGCGCACCAACATTCCGCGCTCAAACCCAGGCTCTGCAAACAGCGATCTGCGCAGATTGCCGCTTGCACAACCTGCAAACAGCCGGTGCAGCTCCCGTCTTGGCTGGAACCCTTCCCCCCGACCCTGTGCCTTCTTCCCCGAATGGGGCGAGCACAAAGTCCCCCATGGCACACAAGGCACCTAGCGGGGGGATTATTGAGGAATATAAATAAATAATAAAAAATTTAAAAATAATAATACAAAATAATAGCAAGTTGCCCATAATGGTGACTAAGGCAACTTGTAGACATCCCCCCCACTCATATTTGGGGGAGGGGGGTAATGCGCAGCCTGAATATGTGCATGGATTGGCCAGTCTGAAAGGCCTCCCTGCGCAGCTTTGCCAGCAAAGCCACGCAGGGGGAATAGGGGGACTTTCAGACTGGCCGATCCCTGTGCATATTCGAGCTGCGCATTCCCTTCCGCAGCCCAAATATGCATTGCGGGGGGAGGGGGAGGCATGCCTGAAAGTGGCCTGAGTCTGGGCCCTCTACAGCTTTGCCATACCACCGATATATACTACAGTATTTTAAACAAAGGCTGTCAAGAAATCATTAATTTACTGAAAGGTACTACTATTATTAGATGGAAGGATAAAGTCATGCTCCAATAAAACTTACACAACTTCATTTTATTTAATTTATGCATATGTTGAATTCCTAATAAGTTGACGTTTGCCAGAGGTTCCCTAAAATTTGACTTAACAGGTTGTCACTGTATTAGGTGCTAGGAAACTTTCATTTCCTTTAAGAACATCACTGCACCTGTAGACCTTGGATGGGGAGAGCAACTTGCTTCCCCTTGACTGCCTGGGACTATATAAAGGACACACAGGAAGTAGGAAGTGTCCGAATAACATGGTAGCTGTCTTCTTGCTTGATACTGGAACCACAGTTGCAGCTATTTGCTTGAGCTCCTGGCTTGGTCCTTGCACCAGAGTCCTGCCCAAATGCAAGCTAAATTTGTCAATTTGTCTAAGTTTTTTAAACAGACAGGAGCCTGTCTATTCAGGAGGCCTGGGGAACCACATGACTTTAATCTGGTGGTGAAATAAATAAATAAATAAACTATGAATGACATTAAGTTTAACCCAGGAAGTCTCTAGGAACTGAATACTGTAGATCGTAGGCTACTCCCCCACCTACAAGACCATCTTTCCTGTAACCAAAAGCATGCGTGACGCTTTGTTTAGACAGAACTAGGAAAGAGATTGTGTTGGACCTGCTTAAAGCAAAGCTAATCAGACTTAAACATGTTGCTCTTTAAAAAAATAATAATAATCTCTGTCACTTTATTTATATAGTTACACGTACAGGGTCACTTTTATATATTTGGCAGTTGCTTATTTGTTCCAAACACAATGATTAACACTTTACTAGTCGAGACCTGTTCATATTTTAGTGTATAAAATACACTTAAATCCTTTTTAAAAAGAAACCTCAAATGCTGAAACTAAATTTTAAAAATTAATCTGTAAAAAAAAAATCCTTTTAAAATACCATATCTTCCTACAGAACCAGAACGGCTTAGGGAAGATCTATGGGATACAATAAAATGAATTAACCTGAATGTCAGGTTAATTCACTGACCTAGTATAAAACACATTTCAAAATGTGTGCTCAAAGCTGCAAAGAAACCATGAATTCTGCAGCTACAGTTTATAACAGCATTCTATGTTGTTTCATCTCCATTTAGAAATTGAGCAACAAAACACTTGAAAAAAGTCTTCACAATCCCTGGTTTCAATAACCATAACCAGGGTCCGCCAGGAGCGTCCTTCTTGATGTCTTCCGGGTTGCCCGGGGGACGACAATGGAGAGGGCGTTTTCGGTGGCCGCGCCTAGGCTGCAGAACTCCTTTCCGGCAGAGGCCTGGGTGGTTCCGGACCTTGCCTCTTTTCATAATTATTGTAAGACTTGGCTGTTTTGCCGGGCCATCAGCGAGGGGGGGGGTAGAGGGATTTGTTTTGATTTTGTGGCACCCCCTTTTGATATTTTGATATTTTGATTATTTATTGTTTTTTATAATTGTGTATGTTTTAAAAATATTTTATACTTGTAAGCCGCCTCGAACTACTATATGTTGGAGACGCAGGGTAAAAAAATATTGTAATAGGAAAATAAAAAATAAAATAAAGAAAGACTCCTATTTTCTCTTTAACATATTTTTAAAATATAGCAATACAAGGTTAGGCACCCAAATTTAGGCATCCGATTAAGTAACTTGCTTTTCAAAAATTTTGAGCACCTAACTTCTGCCATTGAATATGCAAAGGAATAGGAAAACTATTATCCTGCTTCTTCCCAACTTTCAAATTCCTTCTTAAAACCTTCCTCTTCTATCAACCTTTTCTTAAACTCCTATCTCCACAAACTGCTCACTGGTGCTTCCTCTACTGCCTATCACGGCTGGGGGAGGGGGGTTCCATGACCGCTGAGTTGGCACGGCTGTGGAGCAGAGACTCAAGTGGAGTGTGTGGGGAGGGATTCTAATGGGTGGCTACCATGGCAGCTACCTCGCACTTCCCCTGCCATGGACAACGGGGGAGGGGAAAGTGCATTGGGCTGGCATTTGAAATTGACATGTCCTGGCATGAGTGCTGGGGGAACCAGTGTTCCCGGCCAGTTCCTGTGACTTGAAAAGGCCATGTCCCCCACCCACAGTGCCTATGAGCAGGGTTCCTGTCTGCTGACATGGGTGGCCACTCCTGTTCATGTATGCCTGTTGCCACACACAATTTGGGTTTGCCCCACACTGCACACTCCAGATTGCTTGGCAGTGTGAGTGGCCTTGAGTGGGTGCTGCGTGGCTCATGGGAGCACACATTCCCCGACTCCACCTTCAGACAGATAGTCCCAAGGTGGGAGGCTCAGGCCCTGGGAACTAATTGCCAACATCCCCAACTGCTGGTGGGCTATGCTGTGCACTTGAGCATCCCTTCCCCATGTTACCTGCATCTGCTCCACAGTGTGGTGGGGGCAATGGGCGCCACACCAACCACTGTTCTTCATGGTTGCTTGTAGGGCTGCAGCTTGCAGCTCCATTTTTTCTGGGCTGCCCTTCTATCCCGCTCATGGGCAGGACAGCTGTGTAATCGGAAGGAGAAGGTCTTAGAGGTGGTGGGGGTGGTTGGGGGTGGGGTCAGGCCCTGGGACCTCACTACCTCCATCCTAGCCATTGCAGGGCTATGGTGCTCCTTGGAGCAGAGCCCTCCAAACCGCCTATTATCTGCTCAGAATCATGGTAGTGGACACAGGCGCGTATCCCGCCATTCCTCCCAGTGTCAGGCAGGGTCAAACAAGGTGCTTGTGTGGCCTGCTCTGGTGAGCTCCCTAGCCCAAATGCTGAGCTAGCTGTGGGAGCCCAAAGTCGTGGTTAGAAGCTTTGTGATATGAGGCTTCCCCATTGCACGCCACAAGCGGATGTTGCTATGGCAACCTCCACCAGACTGCAGCTACAATCCACTGGAGCCATTAACCCCAGTCCCTGCTCCTTCCTCTGATTTGGGCGGGACAAAGATAACTCCCCACTGATTTAGGGGGGCAGGGAGTGAGCTTCTAAGGCATGTTAAAGCTGGTTCAAATTGTCACAATGGACACACAATGTCAGACTCTTCCCCCCCTGCACAAAAGTGGATATTGTTAGACAGCCTGCCTGCCTAACTGGCTCTTCAAACTCACTCATGTGCAAACCATGAAATGGCACAGAAGTGAGCTTTCATCAAAGCTTGAAGACTCAGTGGTCCACAATCTGCAAGCCACTGGTTTAAAAAATTGATATAGCAAGGTGTGGTGGACAAAGAAGAGGATTGCAAGATAACAATTGAGTTCTATATCTAAAACATTTCTTCTTTGGATAAGTGTTTCATGGCAGAACATTTTAGTCCAAAATGTTTCATGAAGCCATCTGTGCTTTGTGAAAAAAGGTAGTTACAATCAGATCTCTCGCTCTCAAAAATATAAAATAGACTAAGATTGTAATAGTTGGCCCCTAAGTATTTGCAGGCTTAGGACAGGGAGTCTTTAAACAAATAATTTTTTAATTTTAAAAATGTCAAAACAAAACAAATAGATGTCTTTTCCCTCCTGTATGTGTCACAGGCCAGGTACAGCAGGGTAGAATGTGAGCTCATTTGAAGTCATTGTGGTTACACAGTAACTGAACTAGGAAGTATTTCTATTCTTCTGATCTGCTTCTATTCCAGAATTCCCAGGGTAGCAGAGAAAATATTTCAGGACTTCTAGCAACAAGTTTTTGAGCTCTTTCAAACATTTTCTTAATTGAAGAGAACTGATTTTTGAGCAGAGTGAGGAAAGGGTGCAAGTCATTCTAGCCTTCATCAAGGCTATGATAGGTGCAATTTAAAGCACAACTAGAGAAAAGGATTCTTCCTCCCCACTGTTTTCCTCCCCACCAAACGCTGTTCAGTGGCACAGGATAGGGCATTTATTTAAAAGTACTTTGACCCATCATTGTTTTCTGAATAGTTTTATAAAACATAATCTTTTTTTTATCCCAAGTGCTTTATTTTTTTTAAATTTAAATAAAATGGTTTGTCTTCATCCAGGAGTGCAAGATATACTTTTGCCACCTCAATGAGAGAGAGAATTTGAGCACACTGACATTCTGGGCTAGTTGCACTATCAATTGAAGTCAGAAGTACCTCCATTGACTTCTGAGGCTTTAGAATAAACTCTGAAATTCTGATCCTCAACACCTCTTGAGGTTTGTAATCTTTGAGAGGTAAATCGGAGACTGAGACCACATTCCCACATACAGCAAATCAGCACTTGTTTCTTTCCTCCGCACAATTTAATGTTGTGGGAAAGTCTCCATGCGCTTAATTTGCTGTACTTGCATTTGTTAATTAAGCGCATGAGAGGGCAGTGAAAACCTACCTTTACAGAAGCGCGTGTCCAAAGACCCTCATGGCTCCTGCTGTCAGAACGCTGCTGCTGCATTCCCCTTGCGCATGGTGGCCAGAAGTCCTCTCTTCACTTCTGGTTTCCCCTGCAGCCGCTTATGAAGCTGCCGCCACTGCCTCCTTCCCCACATGATTCAGGTTAGTCAGGAATGTCACTAGCGCATTCTGTAAAGTAGCTTGAATGCACTAGTGACACGCTGGTATGAATGAATGTAGGCACATTTTTAAATTGCCTGCATTCACAAACACCAGCGTGTTTCTGTATGTGGGAATGCGCTCTCAAAGGGCTGCCATTTTGACAGGTGCATTCCAAATTCTTTTGTTCTGCAGTAAGCAATATTTGCCACACCTGCTGCTCCTGCATCGGTACAGAGCTCCTTCTCCCAAATCAGCATTGGTTTGTATGAATCTCTCTTCATTTCTCTGTCTATTACCAGGATGTAAAGGGATAATCTGTGAAAATGTCCATAATGGGTGGGAGGTGGAAGTTGAAAAGTAATTTACTTTAAACATCAAGAATGCATCCTGTACTTCTATAACTGGAATTTATATTGAATTATTAAAGCAAACAAATAAGAACCCCCAGGTACCCTTCCTTTAAGTAATGCTTGCTAGACACAGTAAAAGAGTGCTTACAAATATTCATTTAAATTGTGACTGGCTGTTCATTTCAGCTATATTTGTGTCCTGTATTTGCTAGTCACAAAATGTGGCCAATTTTAGAGCGTCCAGGGAAGCGCATTCTTCAACACACTGCTAGGAAATGCCATGGGGGGTGCGTTTACACGCACCGAAAGTGGTCGCCCACTGTAGGTATCGGTGGCGCATGTAGCCTCCCCCGATATCGAGGTTTCCAGAATGCATCTTTAAAGAGGCCGCAGGATGCTGCGCACACCACCGATTGTCTAAAAGCAGCTAAGGTTTGATGCAAACAAGTTTTTCCCTGAGTATGTGTCTAGGGATCAGGTGTTTGGACCAGGATTTGCAAGAAGACAAAATTATTTGTGTCCAGGAAAATACATCCATTGTTTGTTGTTTGTTTTCCTCTTCTTGATCTCTTGACAAACATTTTAGCAACCTCTCACACTTACTGATGTAGATCAGTGTAGAATGTTGGACCATTCCCCCTCTCCCCCCGCACCTCTTTTCTGTGATACTTGACACGCACCCTGCCATAAATGTTCATATACCCTTCCCTCCTGTTTTCCAGCTGCACGTCCCCTTTCTTCCCCTTGCTCCTTCACTCTCTTTCCCCTACCTCGGTTTTTGCTGCTTTTGCTTACTGCTGCTATCGTAACTCTTTAGCTCTCATTGCCTCAGATGGGGCTATTTTGAAAATGATTCCATTTTCTGGAATATGAATTTCAATTGATGAGTGAAGTACGTATCAGAATTCACATTAGAGAGGTGAGCATTGGCTGCCTGTAGAGCGACAGACTGAGTTTAAGATTGCACTGCTGGTTTTCAGGGCCCTGAATGCTATAGGCCCTGGCTATATTTGTGGCCTATTCCTGGAGCCACATACTGGGTAGCTGAGATCAGAAACCATTCTCTTTGGAGATCCTGCCATCGTGTCATACGTTAGCAGGTATTTGGGATGTTACTGTGGTGTGCAGTGTAGAAATTGCTCCCTCTTGATGTCTATCTCAGTTCCTACTTACCTACCTTTTAAAAGCACCTGAAAACTCATTTATTCTCTGGGTTCGTTTAGGATCCACTGCTGGTTCCCCTTAATGTAGTCTGTTCTCTCTCTTACCTTCCCCTTTTAAATAGTTTTTAAATGATTTTATATTGTTTTATATCTGTTAGGATTGGAAACCACTCTTAAGTGCCATTATGAATCATGGTGGATCAGGTTTTTTCTAGTATTTAATTAAAATGTATTTGATGGGAGGAAAATCTGGAAAGTTCTTCTATGGCCAGATCCACAACAGTTGAAGGCTGCAGAATATCCAGTGTTGCTTGCTAACTCTGAAGTGGTATGAAGTGACCAGACTTGAAAAATCAAGATCTAAACTTGATACAATTACAAGTAGAGCTGTGCATGGGGTCAAGTATTTGTATCTGTATTTGTGTTTTTAGTATTTGTGCTTATTTGTGTCTTTACTTGTGTTCTTTGCATACAGATTATTTTGGCACAGAAATGCCATGAAGCTCTGCTAGTTTGACAGGCCTATAAGGAAAGGAAAATGCAGTGAAAACTGTTGCTAGGTCGGCTACCAGTGTAAAAAAGGGGTGCACTGGTTTGGAGGAGGGTGGAGAATGGCTAGCTTGGTGGGGAGGTTTTTAACTTGGGGAAGGTGAAATGAGACCTGGGTCTGGCTCAGGGGTATCACTGGCTGGAGGAAGAGTGAGGCGTGTGGCTGGCTTGAGAGAGGGGAGAATGGAGCATCGGCCTGGCTTGTGGGGAAGTTACTGGCTTGAGGATGGGGAAATAGGGCATGGGTCGGGATTATTATTATTATTATTGTTATTATTATTATTATTAACAAACATTTATATAGCGCCAGCAGTGTACCTGGCACTTTACAAAGTAATAAAATAGACACGGTCCCTGCCCCTAGGGCTTACAATCTGAGAGACAGGAGCTGGGGGAGAGACTTAGGAAAGGGAACAGAGGGAGAGACAAGGGGTCTAACATTCATGAAGATGCGAGGTCTCAAGTGCACGTACTTGGCTTGGTTACGATGAGAATGACAGCAGGCAGGTCCATGTTGCAAGGATAAGGGTAAACCGATCGTAGGTACAGGAATAGTGGCTCAGCAGGATAAAGAGTCAGACAGAGCAGAGCAAAAGAGGTGAGTTTTAAGGAGAGATTTGAAGGTATGAAGGGAGGGGGCAAGACGGATGTGGACAGGGAGGGAGTTCCAGGCATGGGGGGCAGCAAGTGAGAAGAGACGAAGGCGCTTAGGGGAGCAGGGAAGGCATGGAAGGGTGAGAGAAGGGACAGAGGAGGAGCGAAGTGCACGGGCTGTCTCTTATACACATCTAGATGTGTATAAGAGACAGGCCCATGGGCTTGTGCAGGATTCGTTCAGGAAGGGGAAGCCAGTGAAGCAAAGAGAGGAGGGGCTGCACATGGTCGAAGCGACTGGCGAGGTAGATGACCCTGGCAGCAGAGTTTTGGACAGAGATGAGGGGAGAAAGGTGAGACCGGGGAAGGCCAGTGAGAAGGAGGTTACAGTAATCGAGGCGAGAGATGACCAGAGCATGAACAAGAGTTTTGGCAGACGAGACAGAGAGAAAAGGGCGAATCTTAGCAATGTTATAGAAGGAGAAGCGACAGGATTTAGCAACAGAGTCAATGTAAGGTTTAAAAGAAAGGGGTGAGTCAAAGATGAAGCCTAGGCTACGGGATTGGGGGACAGGCAGGATGGTGACTCCATCAATAGTTATTGACAGAGAGGAAGGATGAGGGGGGAAGATAAGGAGTTCAGTTTTAGCCATGTCTTAGCAGACAGCTAAGCTGAGTCAGAGAGCAGCCCCACTCTAAACTGGATTAGAGGGTCTCATTGTCTTGGGGGAGTGTTAACTGGCTTGGGGCAGAATGGGTTATAGGACTGGCTCACGGATATGGTTGCTGGCCTGGGATGGAGTAGTTTCTGGCTCAGAGGGAAGTCATTCGCTTGTGGACAGTGGGGTCCATTGGTGGGAATAGGATATGAGGCTGGCAGGGGGTGGGGGATGGTCACTGGCTTGGGGAGGGGATTAAGTTGCCAAGGATTTGCCATTTCTCCCTGACTGAGCCGAGCTTGGCTGGGCTGGACCTGACTGCAGTGCTTGTGACTACAGTTCTGAGATGGCAGCAGCCCCTGCAGGTGGGGAGGACTTATTACAGACTCCCCAAGCAGACAGCTAAGCAGAGCCAGAGAGTAGCCCCACTCTAAACTGGATATGTGCTGCAGTTTTGGGGGTGGAGTTCAAGACCTTGTATGTTGCATTTTGGGGGGAATTTTGGGTTCATTCAGCACACAAATACACACGCCTGCTATTCATATTTTGAATATGGAAGCCAAAAAGGTTTTTTCTGGTTTGGGTTTTATCAAAACATAAATGCACAGTCCTCATTATAAGGGGGAAAGACACTGTTGGGTTTGCTTAGCACTTCCTTCACACTAGACAGCATTTGCCAAGTTTATTCATGGATTCTCTGTATTGAACCCTCCACTGAAAGATCCCACCCAATACGTCCCTGTGCACTCACACATTCTGCGCTATGTTGGATCTGATCCCGCAGGGCTTCCTCCTTTCACTACTTTAAAGTATCTGCATTTCACAAATTGGGCACTGTAAGCACAAAAATACATGTGACGTCCCAAAGGTGATGCTTGGCACCTCTAAAACATCTGTCACCAGGAGATTTCCAAACACTTTAAAAATGCTAATCTTTACACCACACACCTGTGATGAGAAAGAGAAGCAGCATCTCATCTCTCAGATGGGGGAACCTGAAGGAATGTTATTAAGATACTATGCTCAGAGACCCGTGTTTTGCCCATTGCCGCCTATGGAGAAAATGCAGTGAATAACAGTCCTTGACTATGCTTTGTGATATCTTTTCCTGGGCAAACCTACCTTCCTTTGCAGTGATCACCTGCCTCTTGGTTTCCAGGCTAAACCCGAGGTCTACATTTCATGTGAACACTATCTAAAGTTAAGTGGCGGACATGTTTCATGTTGTTTAATCCAGATTTGATAGTGTAGCCACATTTTCACAATGGGTATCCACAGACAGACAACTGCCCCACCTCATCTGTGTAAAGGCAGGTTGCCAGATGTGCAGGTAGAGCAGATGCAGGATAGGCTGTCCCTGCTCCGGGGCTGCTCTGCTGGCACAGTGCTCTGGAACATCCCAGAACACTGCCAGTGGAGCAGGTTGCCCAAACCTGGAATACCGGTGGGAGGCAGGGGTGCTGTCTGTCTGCTCATTGATCGGCTGTCGCACTCCACTCTCATCTGGGGGCTGCCCCAGGCAACACCATAAAGCTGCTGATGGCAGCCTTGAGCGTTGAGTGATTCACCCACAACTCTATGGTGTGGGGGAGGGGATGCCATGGGGTGGATTGTAGGCTGTGGCCGCTGCCGGCTCTATGTAAACACAGCACAGGCAGGGCTGGACCCAAGCGATGTGGGCCTGGCCACCCCGGAGTGGGGTCAAGGTGGCCAGCCAGAGGTCCATCTGAAGACCCCTTATGTTATAAATACCCCCAAAGTACTTTATTCCTATAGCAAAGACTAATATATTTCCCTGGGATAACACATATTTATCCTACAGTTTCCACCCAGAGTACCTGAATATTATGTTGAACACCCAGGTATCAACAACAACACAACCTCCAGTTACCCTTGGATACGTTTTTTGTGAGAACATGCCCTGAGGCACCATTCGCATAAGAAATGTTCAGCGAGCTTCAGATTATGGCCCTCTCTCCGGTGCTTTAACTGCAGGAATATCCTCTTTCCCACAATAATATCTGAAACTGACTCATAATTTATACAGAGGCAAATGAGAATTCATTGCTTTAATAAAATTAGGAGGGTTTTTTCTTTCTTTCTTTTTTTATTTTTTTTATTTAAAAAAAAAAAAGATTTTCATTATTTTTGTTTCTTAAAACTTTGTTTTCATATGTTGGGCTTAGAAATGCCAGTTTAGGACAAAGCAGGCCCCCAGCAGTTTCTAGGTTATGTTCTGTCCACGTTTGCATTTGCACACTATTTGGCAAAACAACATCCCCTCTGAAAAATGAACAGAAGGCATGGTGGAAGAAACAGGAGGAAGGAAGAAAGAACCCAATTGCTAAAATTCAGATAGGAGACAGATTTGAGCATGGGCTGTCTTTGGAAGACATCAGAACAAGGAAAAGGGGTGACAAAATTACCTCTGTAGATATTTGAATTAGTTGAGAGGAATCTTACCAACACACGTTTTAAACCTTTGACATTTCATATGTGTATGGTGTTGCAATAAATTATTTTTGAGACGAGGGTATCCTGACACTCCTCCTCCTGATTTCCATTTCCTAGGCATGTGTAGGGACAGAGGCTAATTGCTGTAGGCAGGGAGAAAAAAAGACATGGAGATGTGATTGGAATCAAACAGGGTCACAACTTGGATAGGATTTTGCCAGTTTCCAACACAATAACTGTGTTGGAATCCCTCAAATAGTCCCTTCAGTTAACCTAGGCCTACTCAAAGTCCACCCAGGGCAGATGGTACATCAGACAATCTGACGTCCCCAGCACAGCACTAACCCCATAATGGAAAGCCCAGCTGGCCATCCCACATACACAACAATAGGCACAGGGGTGCTGGGGCTGCCCACCCTGCCACTTCCTACTAGTGCTGAAACTCGGTATTCAAAATGACGCTGTTTTTACCGAGTATTTCAGTATTCGACTCTGTTTTACTCAGTATTACTGAGGAATTGGTCTGGTACTTGGAAAATCCTGAAATGAGCAACATATGGGGCTTTTATTACCCCTATATAAGGGTACTCACTACTCAAAAAATACTTGGTACTCGTTTTTATTTTACCGAGTATTTTACTGAGTACTGAGGCTGATCTCTCGGAGCTGTCCTCCGAAATACTTGCAAATTTTTTTTTTTATTATTCAGTTCAGCCCTACTTCCAGCACTTAGCCTTCATCCCCCTTACCCATAGGGTGGCAGGGGGCTAGGCAGGAGCCATCTGGGCCATTGTCTGGTCTATCACAGAGAACCAAGCCTCCTAACTGGCTGGCTAGCTGTCAGACAATGCCAAACCATGCCAGGCAAGAACTGGACTACCCATCAGCCATCATCCCAAAAGACTCCTCCTCACTGTAGTTACCCACCACTTTCTTCTTTTTCTGGGTTGCTGACAAGCTACGATTAAAACTCTCAAAACCATAATGTCCTAACCATCAGTAATGGGGACCCTCTACTTGACTGCTGTGGGAAGGCAAAGAAAACCTTCCCCAGTTTGGCAGAGTAGGAGAAATTCTTTTCACCCCACTGTGGGCTACTAACCAAGCCCACAGTAGATCTATGGAAAAACCCCTTTCTGGTCCACTGTTGCATCGCACTGTCTAACCCCATTGGGTCATAATGGTAGGGTATTGCTTGTCTCAGTTCTTCTGCATTCAGTGCAGTATCCATTAGTCCCACAGCTTAAATATTGGCACATGCCCCCAGGTCTCCACATAAACTGGTTTCACATTCCTCTGGCCAATTAGCTGGCTGTTAGTGCCTGCCAGACCACCTGCCCCCTCCTCCCTTTCCCACATTGGGACAGGTCTGGGGAGGAGGGAAAAGAAGGGAACCTATCCTCTCTCCATCACTCAGGCAAACTGCCCCTGCCTTTACCCCCAACCTCTACCAAGCTCTCTTCCACTGAGTGAATTAGTGGTAAGATGAAGGAGCATCAATCTCCATGCTGATCCCCTTGCTCTGAAACATTCCTCCCTCACTTGGCTGCTGCTGATCTTGAGTCTCTCCCTGCCATTGCCAGAGCCTGCCTTGTGCCCAATCAGGTCATCCCCTTTGGGCACAAGGCATTTCTCAGCATCCCAGTGGATAGAGGGGAGTACAGCAGTGCAACACTACCATCTGCCTAAAAAGCAGCACCATCCAGTGGCAAGAATGCTACTTGGCCTCATTCCAAAGTGTGTTTCTGGCCAAGGGGAGAGGCCTGGGCCCTTTGTATCCAAGGGCATTGCACACTGGGACAAAGATGAGTAGCATGAGGAAGAAGATAGGCAGAGCAAGTGACTTTGGCTATCAGAAGGGTTGCAGTTGTAGGAGCAGGGAGGGTTGAAAATGGGACTAGAGTGGTTCATTTTTTCCCCCTAAATTTTTATACCCTAAATCCACATCATGACAACATTTTCAGTTGGACTTTTTCAACCCTTCCTGCTCCTAATTTTAACTCCTAAAGTTAAAAAGTCCAGAGTGGACACACACTGGAGATTTGCACTCGTAGGTGAGGAAGCTAATTTCAATACACAACAGTAAAATAATACCAGACACTAGAATTTGCCCTAAGACATGGAGTGGAGTCTCAAATGTATACCTAAACCAAAGAACAAAACCCTGCACTGACTGACCATGACAGCTGTGAAAGTATAGAAACATGAATAGATGCTTATGCAAGTTCCTCTCCGTATAGTGGGATTCATGGCTATGCATTTTGGAAGGTGTTTTTGGCAAAATGTTTCGGTAAACTTGTCTCTCTAATGCAGAAAACCTAAACAGAAGAAACAAACTGCCTTTATGTTTGATATTTAGGGGTTCTATTTTAATAGCATCTCATTGCTGGAATACTGCTAAGTGAATATGGCTGCAATCCGGCAACAGAACAAATGGGGCTTCAGCGGGGCCAGACCTTCAATGGACTAATCAGGAGTAAATGATTTATAGATCACGGCATAGCATTGAACAAGAGCAGGCTGTGCAATTTTGTGCCACAGGTATTCTGTTGTCTGAATTAAATGGTTTCCTCAAATTCTGCTTCTTCGACCCTCTCTGCTTTCACTATTCAATCCCTGACCTTATTACTGTTCATTCTCATCCTTTAAAAAAAAAAACCCCACTCTTCTTGTTTTGCAAGTTTGCCTTTTGAAATTGCAGTTAGCAGATTCTTGAGTAATTACTGTGTGACCTGCACTGGACGTAAGAAGCAAGATATAATTATGTACATATTCCATAATAATAAAGTGATAATCACCATGGGCCAATTTTTGCTTTCTAATGAGCAAACGTCAGTATGAGCCATGATGTATATGCGGACTAAATGCATTCCTGTGTGTGCAGCCAGCTTCCGTATCTAGGCAGATCACTTCCTGCAGCCTCTTGCTACAAACAGAGCTGAAACAAGGACCCACAAAACTGGGTATTGCTGATGAATTTCCAGTACCTGAATTGACTCAACAACATCGGGTACCGATTAGGACCCAATTCGGGTATTGAGTCTCCAGGAGTGTCAACTTCCCATCCCAGTATGTCGACGTCCAGTACTGATTTTTCTAACTTCCTTATTGATGTATTGACTTCTAACATCAATTTGTTGATATTTCCATTCTTGAAAATCAACTATCGGTCCTGATTTATTTTTTTTAATTTACATTCTGATTTTTTGGTTTCCCAACCTGATATTTCAATCGATACTCAGAAAATAAAAAATTGGTACCAGAAGTTACTGACTTTTGGGGGTTTCCAAGTACCTGATCAGTACCCGGGTAACACATTGGGTACCTGATGCGGTGCCTAAAAATGTGAGTATTACCTGTGGGTACACAATGAAGTACCCATTTCAGCTCTTTGTTGGGGCGGGGATGTTTTTAGCCCACAGGAAATGGATTATAAAAAAGCAGTACTCGGGGAGACGGAGGATGCATACACGGTAGCCACAGGGATCCCTCTCTACTCCTGGGGACCTTCAATAAATCCAGCTTTTTTCATGAGCCTTTCGGAGCCAAAATCTGTTGCCTGTAGGCTAATGTTGGTGAAACCTAAAGACAAAAAGAAAAAGAAAAAACCTCTCTGACCCAGTACTGCGAATAACAGCTCAGGCGGCCTTGGTGCAAAAAGAGGGTGGTGAAAACTCCAAGATGGCAGAGAAGAGTACAGCCACAGGCAAACAATTGACACTCCACAGCTAGCTGCCATGCTGAAGGACATCCAGCGAGACCTCCAGATAGCCACACAGGAAAGAGATAGATTGACTAAAGTAAACAAGATTCAAACCTCACTAGAGGTGGGAAACAAAAAATGGGAAGAGCTTACGAAAAGAGTGGATGCACCTGAGGAGCAAATTTTCTCACTTGAGGACAGTACACTCAGCAACAAGAATGAGATCAGAAAGCTAAGGGAAATCATGGAATTCCAGTTAAATAAATACAAAGATCTCAAAACAGGTTGCAGAGAGCGAATCTTAGATCTATGTGACTTAAGGAGGGTCTTGAATCCAAAGGATTTAATAAATGCGGTGATAACAGAAATTTTCCCATAGGAGTCTCGTCTCTAGTGGGTTACAATTGAAAGGGTACATCCTTCCCAAAAGACAGAGACCTGCCAAGGGCAATCATTGTCAAATCAAATGTATTTATTAAACGAAGCCATAGGCCATTGTCAAACCATACAAAAAAACCAGAACAGAACACAGAAGAAGATACATCCTGAGCTCTTCTATAATAAACAATAATGTAAATTAATTAAATAATTATATTAGTTCAGTCTGTCTAACTGAAGTGAATTTACTAACATAAACCTTAGATAAACATAAACAGAGACATAAGAACCTCGTAAGAACTATAGCCAAGAAATATAAACTAATACAGATGCCAAAAAGAGCCACAATCAGTTGACATTAGTCATAGCAAGAGAAGACATTTTTGAGGCAATCATTGTCAGATTTCTTAACTATGCCAAAAAGGAAGAAAGTCTTCAGCTGTCATGGGGAAAAACAGCAATCAATATTCCAGGAAACCAAGATAAGGCTTCTTTGGGATTTTTCTGCAGAGACCATAACAAAGAGAAAAAAGTATCTTAAGTATGGCTGAAGTATCTGACGCCACTTGTGGAGAGTGGACTCCATCCTCAGATCTGGTTTCCAGTGCACCTGGCCATCTTGTGAAATGGAAAAAGAAAGCTATTGATCTGGAATAATTTCTTCTTAGATACATGCCGTGAAAGGAGTTCCAATCTTACTTCAATCAATAAACCTACACACTTTAATACTCCAGAAGTCAGGATTGGTAACGATATAATCCTTTTCTATGCATTTCTTAGGTTGGAATACAGTTCAGCACTGTCTAAAGTCGGCTTACTTCTAGAAAGTAAAAACTAAGAGTGGAGTGGCTATATCGTAAGGTTATACCTAGGGGACTTATTTTCTAAATGTATTTTTGTGTTATCTCTTTTGGGGATTATTAGGTATAAATTAACATCCTCACTAGGGGACAGGAATAACTAATCCCACACAGCCACTGTGGGTGAAAACAGACATGACGCTAACCACCCTTCAGGGGTGGCTGGTGGGTTTTGAGGTTGGAGGGGCAGTAAGGCCGGTGGGCGGTGGGCGGAGCCAGGGCAACGGTGGGTGACGTAACCCAGCAGCAAGGAGTTCCAAGGGTTAATGTTGGACGGACATTACATTACTTAATCCAGCAATTTCAGTTAGGTTAGGCAGGTTATAATCACCTCCTCTGCCAGGTTTAAAAGCAGGCAGACAACCTTAAACCTCACTTATAAGCAGTTTTAGCAAAGACACACACACACGCAGAGCAGAGGTTAAGAATACTGCTTCAGAAAGAAGGAATTTGCTGCATGAATGTTGGAGGGACACCAATCCCTGCTTCAGAAGTCCCTTCTGAAGCAGTATTCTTTTCCTCTGCTCTGTGTGTGTGTGTGTGTGTGTTGGGGAAGGGGAATTTCAAGGTCCATGAATCACCAGACTCACAGTTACATCACATTTCCAGCATTGTGAACACCCCTAACTTCCTAAGATCACCAGACTGCCAATTTACATCTCAGGATTTCCAAAGCACCAAATTTCCAGCATTGTGAACACACATCAGGATTTCAAAAGCTCAGTTTTATCTGAAGCGTCACATTTGCAGCATTTAATACTCCACATCATGACATCGAGTGAACAAAAAACACATTCCAACTCCCCACCATGTGCCCCTCACCCCACAACTTAACCCTGGCAGTCCACACAAACTACTTTCCAGCAGCAGGGAGCAGCAGTGAAACAACAAAGGAACCATTTTAAAAAAGAGTAGCCACACAACCAGTGGACCCACAAATTTACGAAATGTCATGATGCAAACAGAGCAAGCAAAGCAAACAATTTTAAGGCAACATTAAGCCACCCCTCCGCTATTCCCAGCCTGGGGTGGGGGACCTTAGGGGAGGGTGCACGGTGAGGGAAAAAGCCTATGGGGTGGGGAGGCTGCGGGGGGGGGAAGCCTATGGGGGTGGGGAGGGTGCAGGGGGGAGGGGAGGGATATCTTACCTGCTGGCTCCAGCGTGGTCCCCGTTGTCCATCCCGGGCTGTAGGCAGGCGGGGGAGGGACTTTAGGTTGTTGTTTTTTTAATTGCCCACCTGTCCTGATCTCCTCAGAGGCAGGACGCGTGGGCAATTTAATTTTTTTAAAAAAAACAAACAAACAAAAAAACTTTCCCTGCCTTGCCACTTCCCCCCGCCCTCCCGCCACTCTGAGAGGCAGATTGGGGGGGGAGGGAGCGGCAAGGGACAGCGGCTGGGCTGGCGGCGTGATGTTGGAAAGCTGAGCTCTCTAACAGTCCGCCGGCAGTCATGTTGAGCATGTGAGGCAGGGAGTAGCGCGCATGCATGCTGCTGACCCTGCCTCAGTCCCCCGACCCTAGGGATCTCACCAGGGCTGTTTCAGCAAATGCCATGGTGAGTTCTTCCCTTGAGCCCATAGGGCTCAATGGAAAGGCTAGCCCCTCCCTCCACAGCACGTCCTATACGTGTTGTGGACGGCGGGGCTCAGCTGCCCAAATTGCGTTTTCCATAGAAAATGTGGTTTGGGCTTAGCCTTTTTGTCCCTTGCGGGACCCACTCCTCAGGAGTGGATCCCGGAAGGGAGAACTGACAGTGCCGCAGCAGCCTCTGAAGCAAAGTCAGAGGCTGCTGCAGTGCCGTCAGAAGCTGCAGCAGCGTTGCATTTTTTTTAAAAAAAAAGTAGTGGCGGCTGGCTCTCGGCGGCACTTCGGGGGCAGAATCCAAAAAAACCTGGGTGGCCAGCCACCCCTGCCACCCTCTAATCACCCTTGGTGGTCATTTATGCATGTTTCAGGGATGCATAGGGCACCAATACAACCCTGAAACATGCATAAATAACCACCAAGGGTGGTTAAAGGGTGGTTAGTGTCATGTCTGTTTTCACCCTGTGTATGTCTGTACACCCCGGGAGTGAGAGTGAGGTATTAAAAATTTTAACTTTACGTTGAATGATAGAACTTATTCTTGTGGTCAGTCTTCCCAAGCGGGGAAGTCCACTGAAGCACTACGCTGCCACGATGATGTTAGTGAGCAAAAGCTACAGAACGTTTGGGTGCATACAATGCACTGGTTTGGTTTTCAGTGTTCATAAGTTTTTGTATTCCTTTAAGCACAGCAGTCCCCACTGCCCCAAAAAAGAAAAGAAAAGCGAGAGCATCAGCCAAAGGTTGCTATGGGGGAAAAAAAACTCGGACCATTTCTTGCAAAATGTCTTAGATATTTAGACAATATAACAATTAGATACAAAATATTAATATTTATTGATGGACAAGGTAAAGTTCTTAACATTGAATGTAAGAGGGTTTAATTCACCTGTTAAAAGGGAAGGGGTTCTAAATATGTTGCTAGAACAAGAGAGAGAGATTTTATTCTTGCAAGAAACTCACCTTCTTGCAAAGGATCTCTGAAGATTTAAATCCAAAAGATCTGGGAACATATATACCACATATGCCAATCAAAAAAATACAAAACATTAACCAGTAGTGTTACTAGGGAGGTAATGCAATAATATGGGGTCTTGTGTGTGTTCATGAGGAACAATAACAAAGCAAAATAAAGTTCCTGTGTGGCTTTTAAAGATCAGTTATTCATTGGACTTTGTTGCAGTACTGCAACAAAGAACCATCTAAGGAGAGGTCTCTATTGTGCCAGGAACTGTACAACCTAATATTAAGCCCTTTGATTTAAATTTGATCTAAAATATAAGCAATAGGGTAGGTAAAAATATGTCCATGAAGGAAAAATTGGAAATGTACCATGCAGTGTTCATAACTTTCCAGCGATATAAACCCTATTAACTTCAATGGGGCTTACACTAGAGGAACACTTTAAGAATCAGACTCTTGAAAGACACTTCCATATATTTTGAGACTAACTTTGTCAGCCTCATTTCTAGACTTCCATGGGTCTGCTCAGTGTAAATTAGAGCAACCAAATCTGCTCCCCAGTTGGTGTGGGGATTTCAATTTTGGATAGAACTGAAGTGGTCTGAAAATGGCTGTTTTGGTGTTAAAACTGTAAAACCAAAATTTCACTTTAATTTTGTTTCCCGACGTTCCAGTTTTTTTACATTGATTTTGTTTTCTGGTTTGTTCTCATTGACCCCGATCCTATTCTGTGCAGAGCCTGCACGGAGCGGTATGTGCACGCAGCCATATGCAAACCATGTGGAGACCCATAGGGTCAATTACCCATTGGGCCAATTCCACCCATTGAGCCCCGTGGAAACCGTGCACACGTACGCGTCCATGCAAACTCCGTGGGGAATAGGATCAGGGCCAATTACTTCAATGGGAGAAGTCAATGAGAAAAAAACAGGGAAAAAATCAATACAAACCCCCCAAAAAAACTGAAACCAAAATTAGATCAGAAAATCACGAAGAACTGAAACCGAAGAATCTGAAACCAAAATGCCCCCCCTGAGTTCCATCAGAACCAATTACCTTTCGTAATGTCCTTGCTAGAACACACTGTGCATGCTTACAAAACTGCAGCAGCATTTTATGTGCATATACTGATATATTTATAGATACAATGATTAAAGATGCTGGTCGCAATCCTGAACCTATGCAGTAGTTAATAGCAGAGGCTAACATGCAGTTTCAGCTGCCATCTGTTTTTGGTTTAAAAATTGATCGATAAAAATGGATCGACTGTTAAGCAATGCTAAATCTGCTATGTTTAGGCTTTGTAAAGTCTTTCTAGAACTACTCTGAGCAGCTCAGGTTTATACAACTTTTTCTTTAAAGCAGAATACTCTGGCCTGGTTGCTGTTACAGAAACTGCAAGGAAGCTGCTTGTTTGTTTGTTTATTTCTGTAAAAGAAAAATTTGGGCTAAACAGAGCTTAATATCTGCCATATCTTTATGCATTTCCAGAGCTTTGCCATTCTAGAAACTGTTTTCTCTTTAGAGGAGCTACTTTATTGTTCTATGTTACCCATAATGAAGTAGTCTGCAATCACATAGACCTGCTCCCTTTAAGGGTAGAGTGTCCAATACGGAAATTGCATGGGAAGATAGAGTAGCTTCCTAAGATGAGGGACAGGCTCCTTGCTAAGCTGATCAATGAGAAGTCTAAAACGAGATATTACCGATGCACCGAAGGAGACAGGACACAAGTACTGGGTTTTTAATGGCCGCACCCTTTTAAAAATTGAATTATAATTAAATTAGGTGGGGGAAATCGCCTGTTGCGATACAGGTCCAGTACTTGAACTTTGTCAACCGAAACAGTAACTCAGGGGTGGTTTCGATGTACCCTCGATTACCACCCCACTCGTGAACACAATGTCTCCCCCTCTCCGTGGCCCCTGAGGGGTGAGGGGGACCAAATCCTTCAGAACTTGAGTAAGGATGAGGGTGCCTGCCGATGGGGGACCATACCTGTCCCTACTGCCCTCACTGAACACCCTTCCCAGGGAGGCTACCCTGCCGCTTGCCGTACCCTGCTTTTCCGGCGGGCAGGCCTCCCCATCTCTTAAGGAGATGCCTCGTACATATGGTCATTCTAATCTACTCTAACCTGCAGTACTGGACCTCTGCCAGAGTGTGATGAATGTTGAAACAGGCACAACACCACCCCAGTTCTAAGGGTCAACCAAATAGTCAAATACCCAACACTGTGAGGAAGGTGAAAAATGAGAACCCGAATAGTCAGGCCCGATTAGGGTTCCCTTAAAAATTCCTTCTTGGTCCCCGAAGGTGAACAGTAAGAACCCACAGTACTTGGGAAGAGAGGGTGGGTGCCATTTTGCTGGACTCCATGCCGCAAGTGGGGCTAGAGCCGGATCCTTCTCTGCACTTAGGCACCGCCCATCAGGTGAGACCCACGTGCCTATTCTTTGGTGAATTGGTGCCCCTGGGGGTTGCATAGCAACCCCCACAGGGTTCTACTCTCACCCCGTGCGGCTGCTCCTTTCCTGCCTTGGAGTACTGTAGCGGTCTTGAGGCGGGAAACAGTTCAGCCATCCTTCCCCCTCCTCAACGGGCGTGGCAAGGGGCCTCCTGCTGCCCACCCACCCCCTTTAGGGGGGAGGGGGCGGAGGCAATAATTGATGCTGATATTCTCCCAAAGCAAGTTATAGTCCCCAGGAGGGGAAAAAAACCATATACTGGGCATTAAACTATTCCTTTATCTAAATAATTATTATGTGGAAGGAACCAGATGGAGATCACCTACCATTGGTTTGTGTGGCCAGGAGGATCCAGTAAGCCTAAGGCAGGTATCTCTTTTGTCATGTGACATACAATGGGGATTCCTGCAGCCAAGTAATAACCTTCCCAGTCTCAGCCAGCAGGGATACCTAGACACTAGCAGTGCTCAGGAAGCAACAATTTTAATTTTGTCAGTCTGCACTGTACTGACCTTTATATGCGGTTAGATATTATTGCTGTGCAGCAGCTGCAAAATTTGGGCTTGTAAAACACTTGAATAAATAGTTCAGCACATGGCTAAATATTTGTGAATAGCTAAGGATTAAAAAAGCAATAATATTGGTGCTATGCCAAAAAAATAGTGTGTGTGTGTGTGTATATATATATATCTATAATTGTATTAACTGCTTTAGCAATATTGCTGTACAAAAGTATGTTTATGAGACCTGTGCCCTTTGGTTACCTGGATGGAAATTAGTAATTACTACTGCATTTTTGCAGTGTACCTGAAAACCAGCAGAGGGAGCTTTTCAGTTAATGTGATGCCTATAGTTACCCACACAGCATCTCAAAGACAGATAGGAACAGTACAGGAACAGCTTAGCTTTAACTCTGCAGTATCTAGGCAAATAAAGCAACTTACATTCAATTTATAAAAGTTTACAACCCACAACATCTAGGATATTGTATATTTCATAGCTTATATAGTGTAGCTTGATTTTTTCCATGCAAATTTAATTAAACGTAATGATCAGGGTTCCTAGTTTTCTCTTTGTGATGGGAAAACCAAGAGAAAAACAGAGATTTCTCCTTTTCCCAGAAATTTTGCAGAAAATGTCAAAAATGTACAGGAGGGGGGACAGAAGGTGGGCATAATTGGGCCCATATGCCGGCCTCTATATGGTTCCCCTTTCTGGTTGGCAGAGCAGTCTGTAACCAGGATGGGAGGAGGAGGAGGCAGTAAGCTCAGAGCAGCAGAGGGAAAGCAACCTAAATTCATGTCCTGGGGAGGGAGGGAGGAGAGGGGCTGCATTTGGAGGGGTGCCACAGACCTTGATTTTTTGGGAGGGGAACTGTTGGTGGGACAGATAGTTGAAAAATTGCATAAAAATAAAAATATTACAATAAAATGTAGTGATCTATCTATCTATCATGGTAAGTGAAAGTCAACTAGCATTTACATTTAATCACAGATTTTTGGTTTTTTAATCAGAGTATGTTTTTATCACAGAATTTCCAATTTTTTATCGCAGAAAACTAGGAACCCTAGTAATGTTTAATTTACAGAGATGTCCTAAGGATAGACCTTCATCCCTTACTCCCATGTGCAATGAAAATAAAGATAGCTCTTTGTCCCTGCACAGGAAATAAGGCACATACTCAAATAAAACACAGACACATGTAAGTATGGATTAACTGGCCGCAACTGTTTATTAAACAACCAGCCAAACGATAACCTGTTAGAGAACAGAAACCAATTAAAACCAATCAACCTATTAATGAAAACGGTGGATCCCAATTGCCACTTGAATTTCTTATGAATAGCCAATTAGAATTAGTTAGAATTACCATGACATGCCAATTATTGATCTCATTATTGATCTCATTATAATTAAGCCAAATTAATATTTCTAGGTGAGTCCTAAGGGGAGTGATTGTATATTACGACATACTATCGCCTCGGCCACAATGACCCGCACTCCCTGCATTCGGTACCGTAGGAGGTATTCAGTCCGGATTGGAGTTACCAGTCCAATTCCTTCCGCCTATGGACCAAAATTGATCCATACCCGAAGAAGAACTAATGACAAGTGACCACATCGGGACCGCTTAGATCCTACCATGTGACACCTGATGCCAATCCTTCTTCTCTGGGATAGCAACGGGGCCCATCCCTTGACTGCTTCCCAGGTCCAACCACCTGGAGGCATACCATCTTACACCTTCCAGATGTCTCCCAAAGCCATCAAGCCAATTCCCCAAATAGAAGTCCAAGCCTTTCTCAGACAGGTGGACCCCATCGGCCCAATATAGCTCTGGCCTAGTCCAGGATATCTCCCAGTGAACCAACCAAATACCTCCTGTCTTTTCGATAACCTTTTTTATCTCATTGTTCACCCTTTTCCTATATCTATCCACCACTCTTGCGCTAGTGGCTCCTGGTCACTTTATCCTCTGCAACAGTGCAGTACATATTAACAGCGTCCAGGGGAACATGTCCCTAATTCGGAGCCAGTCTTGTTGCACCATAATGGACAAGTCCAACCCCGATCCCCTTGTGAGATCATTCTCCCCCAAATGGAACAAAATTACACTGGGGGGGGACCTCCCCATCCAGCCAAGAAACATTGACATCAATTGAGACCACAGCATGCCCCTCTTGCCCTTCCACACCATGTGAGCTTGAGAGGCTAAGCCCAGCTGGGATCCCCAACCTGAACTCCTGGCCCTCCTTTCCACCCAAATGACAAAACTATGCCCAACCATCCAAATTACCTGCCTGTCCACGCGGGGCCGCAACCCTGTAACATAAAGAAAATAACCGGTTGTAACATTACTATGGAAGTATCTATCCACAACCTACTTTCCTTGCAGGGGGTGAACATACGACTTAAATGCTGATGATCGCCACCTACCCACCAACTTAGTATTTTCTGGTGAAAAACCTGCTGCCGTGGATGCTGCCCTGATTCTGAAAGAATGGGAACTGAACCTTTCCACCATCCCCAAGGTGTCCAAACAGCGCCTCATAACCACCACAACCTGAAATTGTGTAAGTGGCAGGCCAGAATGGTGCAAAAACAGCCCCAAAATTCCAGGTCTCACCACTAAAAACTCCATTATACAAGAGACCAGACAGATAGATGGCTCAACAGATCTAAAAAGTACAACTCTGGCACCCCTCCTCTTCTGATCAGTCTTAGACACCTTAATACTGAGCTGAACACTATCCCCCCCACAACCAACACATCTCCAATCTGCAAAGCCCTACCTGACACCAGTCCAGACGAAGAGCTCAAGAGCTCTGCACAAGAGCTCACCACCAACTCGCTAACTCTCAATGCGGCAAAAAAGGCAATCACAAACGCTGCGTGGAAAAACTTAACTTCACCTTCGTCAACACAAATATCCCTCCCCTCGGGGAGGAGCCAATGGGTAGTGTTGGGGGAGGAGACATCGTGCCCCCACGCTTTACCGTGTGGCATTCTGCAGGGTTCGATCTTGTCTCCGCCATTGTTTAATATCTATATGCAGCCCTTGGGGGAGGTTGTGAGAGGGTTCGGGGTGCGATGTCACCAGTATGCTGATGACACTCAGCTGTACCTTTCCTTTTCTACTGACCCAGACCCTGCTATCTCATTGCTATCCCAATGTTTGGAGGCCGTGGCGGATTGGATGCGGCTGAGCAGACTGAAGCTCAACCCAGATAAGACGGAGGTGATGTTGGTGGGGAGAACGAAGGGGGTGGTGGCCCCCCTAGTTGGGGGGGTTCGCCCTCCTGTAGCTCAGGAGGTTCGGAGTCTGGGGGTAGTATTGGGCGCAGACCTTCGTCTGGAGTGGCAGGTGGAGGCAGTTGCTAAGGCTGCCTTCCGCCAGCTTTATCTTGTGCGTAGGCTGCGTCCGTATGTCTCTGGCCCGGACCTGGCCTCCCTCATCCATGCCTTCGTCACCTCGAGGCTCGACTACTGCAACGCGCTCTACGTGGGGCTTCCCTTGTTCTTGGCCCGGAGGCTGCAGCTGGTGCAGAATGCGGCGGCTCGTCTTCTTACGGGGACGGGTCGCCGGGAGCACATTACACCGGTGCTCCGAGCTCTGCACTGGCTGCCGATAGTGTGCCGGGCCAAGTTCAAGGTCCTAGTGATGATCTATAAAGCCCTATACGGTCTTGGCCCCTCATACCTTAGGGACCGCCTCGCCCTTCGCGCCCCGGAGCGGCTCCTGCGGTCTGCCGGGGGTGCCCTCCTGGAGGTCCCCCGTGTTAAGCGGGGGGCCACGATGGAGCGAGCATTCTCGGTGGTAGGGCCGCGGCTGTGGAACTCCCTTCCGGAGGAAGCTCGCCTGGCCCCAAGCCTTTTGACATTTCGGCGGAACTGTAAGACCTGGCTGTTTGCCCAGGCCTTTGGGAGGGAGGGTGGCTATGGAGGTTTTAGTCCCCTACCCATTTGTTTTGTGGTTTTGGTTATTTTCTAGCCCTGTTTAATGTTTAAAGTATTTATGATTGTTTTAAATTGATTTTATTGTATTTTATTATTGTATTTTAATGTTGGAAGCCGCCCCGAGCTGCGTTGCAGGAGGGGTGGGGTAGAAATTTATAAAATTAAATAAATAAATAAATAAATAAATAAATAAAAATAAACATCCTCATCATGTCTGCCAACAACTTGGGTGACATAGGTGCCCTACTATCGGCCATATCCTTCCCCTGCCTTCTCCATGACTCTAGCATGGCCCTCAGGATCGGAGATCCAGTCTACTCCAAAGTACCAACCATCTTTGACAGGAAGGATAGGATCGACCACTTCACCACAATCGTGCCCGGTGCTAAACCTTTCTTTCTAAGTTCCAACCCAAATTGGACCACCTGTGGCAAGGGAATTGGAAAAATTACTGACCAACCCCTTCCTGTGGCAAAAACACGGAACTCCCTCAGAGCTCTCTCATACAACCGCCATGTGGCCGGGGAGACGGAGCCCTTTACTGTTTCTATATGTTCTAAGATCCAAGGCTCCAGAGCTCTTGGGGAATGAAGTCCTGCTTCTCCCTGACCAGTGGAATGAGCTCCCAAAAACATTGGATCTGAAAACGAGAAAGGGCATCAGCAATCTTGTTGCTCACCCCCAGCACGTGACTAGTAAAGAAAACTATGTTGTGCCTCAAGCATCATAAAACAAAAACTCTCACCAAACGTATCACCTTCTCAGATTTTGAAGACAACCCATTCACCATATGCACAACCGCTAGGTTGTCACACCAAAATATCGCTCTCTTATTTCTGAATCGATCAACCCACAAGTGAACAGCCACAACTATTGGAAACAATTCCCAAAATGTCAAGTCCCTTAAAATACCCAAAACGCCCCAGTGGGCTGGCCACCGCTCAGAACACCACATCCCTTGGAAATAAATTCCGAGCCCAACCGCACCCGCTGCATCGGAATGCACCTGTAACTCAGCCTTCCAGGAGAAATACTTCTCTCCACATGCTGACCCCACTATGGCTCTGCAGAAATTCCATCCACACTCCCAAATCCTCCCTCATTTCCCTAGTGACTCTGATATGGTGGTGCAGCAAGGTAACCTAAGAAGTCCTACCATAAAGGCAAGACAAAAATGCTCTACTGGGTGCCACTACCCGGCAGGCAAAATTCAACTTTCCCAAAAAGGATTGCAATACCTGCAACGTTACCTTACCAGCCCTCATACAGGCAGAAATCTCACGCCTCAATACCCCCAACTTATCCTCTAGTAGACGGGAACACTGGGACTCAGAGTCCAGTTCTATAGCCAAATAGGTCAAAACGGAAGCTGGCCCATCCATTTTTTCCTCTGCCAAATGAACCCCAACCAACGTGGTAACTTTCTTGAAGGCATCTAACAACTCCCTGCACTCTGATGACCCTGACCTGCCAATAAACAAATAATCATCAAGATAATGAGAAATTTGCTTTGAACCTGTCCACCGCTTTATGATCCATTCCAACGCCGAGCTGAATTTCTCAAAAGTGGCGCATGAGATGGAACATTCCATGGGCATCGCTTTATCATAGTAAAATCAGCCACCAAACGCAAACCTCAACAGGTCGAAATCCCTGGGGTGTATTGGCAAGAGGCAGAATGCAAATTTCATGTTGCTCTTTGGGTCCTGCTGTACAAGCAGTTGACCCACCCCCACACCTGGCAGCCTAGCAACCCCACTGCAGGTTGCCCCACCAGTGTTCCCCCCCTGGGATGTGATAGGTCCCATGTCTACCTACCTCCTGTGTCCACCACTAACTGGCATCCCCCCCCGTTGACCTGCCAGGATACCCCCATCAACCGCCTGCCTTGAGCTCTGTGTGCTTGCGGGAGGCGGGACCAACTCACCCTCATAGGACACCGAGGTAACCAATGCAACAGCCATCTGTTGGGCCCCTGCCCCCACGATCATCGCCCCAGTGGGCAGAGGTCCTGCACCTCCCTCTAGCAGCTGGGCAATTCTCGTGATCTGATGCTCCATCCAGTCAACCTTCTCTGCAAGTGCCTCCACTGCCAGTCCTCCCTACCCAGGCCTATCCACAACACGAGGCTGAAAGGAAAAATGCTGTGAGAACCGGCCTGGTCCTCCCGAAAGCTGTCCGCCCCTCCCCCCCTTCCATGATCCATAACCCCCGAGGCCTCCAGGCGGGTCATTACGTTATCCCACCCTGCCACCCTTGCCTCCATGGCCTATAAAAAGGCCTGTCCATGGCCCTGTTGGAGCCATAGGGGAGGGGGCAGTTGCTCCACTAAGGCATGCAACACACACCCTGCACCACCCGCGGGGATTAGCTCCTGCTCCCCCCCTCCCGGAGGGGGTGCCCCCATAACTAGACCAGGCCCAACTGGCTGCCAGTGAATGGGATGTGCAGCCACCTCACCAGGCCCCCCCACTGCTGGTGGGGCAACAGGCCCTACTAGTGTCCCTTCCCCAACATTCAACCCCGCAGGTACAGGGGGTGGGACCCGCGAAGCAGCCGCATTGTGCTGCTCCCTCCTCTCCTGAGGCCTACTGGCCCCCCGACCCTTCTTTGCCCTGCTCATAAGCATCCCTGCTGAGGAGGGGGAGGGGAGTCTTTCTCCCTGCCACCCAAGAATTCTGAGATACAAGGGGAGGGGGGGTTATCACCCCCTTTGCTGTAAACTGCTGGGCTAACTCTGAAAAGAAAGGAGGGCTTCCAAGCCCCAGTTCTCCGATCCACACACTGCTCAACTGCCCCCCAAACCCCACTGCTTCTGTATCCAAGGCGTCCCTCCTTCCTGGCTCCTGCCACACCAAAACAAACTGCCCCCACACAGCTCCACTCTCCCGGCTAGGCCCTGTCAATGCCGAGCACGGAAAGCATGTCCGCTTCTGGTGCTGTGAGCAGCCAAATACCGAGTCACTCTGCACCTCTGACCACATGGCCTGCCTGAGCCAGTCACAAAGGCACATTCTCGCACTGTTTTCTCCATCCCCTTGCAGGCTGCAACCTGATTAATTCAGTTGCAGCCTGCAAGGAGCCTCCCGCCCGGCCAGTTTCCAAGGCGGCATCCCGCCTAAAAAACCCGGTGCCGAATTGTGCCTAATTCCCCTGAAGGAGCGGGCACAAATTTTCCCCCACACTGCACAGGGCAGTTAGCGTGGGCCTTATTCACGCAGGTATTTGAGTCATTCTAATCTTCCTTTTTAGTTATTTATTTATATTTATTTATTCAATTTATATCCCACCCCTCCTACAAACAGCTCGGGGTGGCTAACAAATTCAACATAAAACAATTTTAAAACCAATATATTAAAACAATCCATAAAAACACTACAATAAAACAGACTGGGATAATAATAAATAAATTAGGGTTGGGGAAGATAAAACTGGAATTATTTTTTAAGAGAGCTAGCTCTGAGGAGTAACTAGCCTGAATTTTTAATTCATGATGGTAGGACCAATATTCTCATAATCCTTGCTTAATAAAGGGTCCAGTGAAATACACACTGTTATTCAGTGAGACTTCATAAGAACATAAGAAATATCATACTGGGTCAGACCAATGGTCCATCGAGCCCAACATCCTGCCTCCGACAGTGGCCAGTCATGGGGGCCTGGGAGAAGCACCCAACAAGTCACCATGCTATCCATTCCCTGTGGGTCATCCCCAGGCTTCCGACAGTAAAGGGTTTTGTTCCCCAATCCTATCTGGCTAATAGCTGCTAATGGAACTATCTTCCAGAAACTTGTCCAAACCTCTTTTAAACTCACCTATACTGGTGGCCTTGACCCCCTTCCCTGGCAGTAAATTCCACAACCTAATTGTACGCTGAGTGAAAAAATACTTTCTTTTGTCTGTTTTTACTCTGCCACCTGTGAGTTTCATGGAGTGTCCCCTAGTTTTAGTACTAGTTGAGAGGGTAAATAACCATTCCCTGTTCACAAGTTCCACAGCAATCATGATTTTATAAACCTCTATCATATCTCCTCTCAGCCGTCTCTTTTCCAAGCTGAAGAGCCCCAACCTATCAAGCCTCTCCTCATATGGGTGCTGTTCCATACCCTGGCTCATTTTTGTTGCCCTTCTCTGTACCCTTTCTAGTTCCACTATGTCTTTTTTGAGATGGGGTGACCAGAGACATTGGATCATGACTTCAATAGATGTTGGATCATGACCAAAGTCAACAGCTAACAGAAGAGATCCTGAGTACTCAGAATGGCCTAGCAGCATATGAGCCAATCATTTATCCTATAAAACACGTCTCTCCCCCTCCCCCCCAAATAAGTAAAGGGTATAAAATGACTCCTGGATTTCTAAGGAAAATATAAAATCTGTCATGGGAGCATAATTGCCACACTGGATTAATCACTGTCATACGGACTTTGCCTTTCTCTAAAATACAGAATGATCACTAGTATCTAATACAACTAAGGATGTTCTTGTTACTACTAGTTCCCTGTAATTAAGTGAAGCATGTGTGCCTGCAATTTCTCAACCTCATGAATGTACTCTCATCTTTCCCAATGTTCACCTCTCCCTCATCTCCCACTCCCTTATCTCTTAGGCCCTTTTCAAATGGACCATGGGGGTGTGTGTGTGCATCCATGGTGGGTGGGGGTGCATATCCACCCATTCCTATAAGCGCACACCCATCTCCACGCACGGAGCAATGGGCATTAGAGGAGAGGCGGGATAGAAATCTTTTATAAAATAAAAATAAATAAATAGAGCCCGTTGCTCTGAGCGCGCACGCGCCCCCACCCATCTCCTGCAGTGTTCCTGCTGGCGCCCACCCATCCGTCCCCCCCGCACCCGCTGCAGCATTCGCATTGGCACCCCCCCCACCACACACACATGGGGGGGTGCACCTGTGTGAAAAACCCTTAGATTGTAAGCCCCTTGGGGGTGAAGGCCTGTCCCTAACTATTGATTATACAGTGCCAGATACTTTTCTGGTGCTATATAAATAATAATAATATAATAATAATAATTATTATTATTAATTAATACTTTAAAAATAATCTGACTACAAACTCCTTCAAGGAAGTGCTTGAGAAAAGATGCAAATCATGATCTAGGATAGCAAATTATGCTGGCTCTATATTGGAACAAAGATGAAAGGGAATTCTGAAGCTCCCAGACAGTTAAATCTCAATGCTGTTAGCTCTAGCATTCTGCTCGACCTCAAGAGTCATGCTGATTCATTGGGAGAAACAAAGTTTCCCAAGCAGCCAATGCTCACACTGTGTCCTGTAACACATTTACAGGACGTAATGCAGTATGTAACTTGTTTAATGCTGGATTTGCAGCAGAAATCCTCACAGAAAACAACCTGATGTGCACGTGCTGTGCACAACGCTCTAGGAATTGTTTTAGCTGTTTACATTACATTTTAAAATAATGAATGACTTAATTCCACTCTGTAATGCAGAAGGACATAATGTCATGCATCCAAGAGCAGAGCTGAATCTCTAAATCTGGAGCCTGCTTAACACAGCGCGGAGCGCAGTGCCGTTAGCTGAGAATGGGCTGGAGCTTGTGGAGAAGTTTGTAGGGATTAATTAGCTTTTCATTAAATTTCATTTAGGGAAGACACAGAATCCCCACAGCCTTTACAAGTGTTCCTATGAGTTCCTTCCACTTTCAAATGAATCACTTCATGCTCCTTTATGAGCTAATGAGTGTTAACATGAATATGTTGTAGCCTTTCTTAGTAGCAATATTTTTAACTTCATAGGATCAGAGTAGAACTGCAACCGGGTACCTGGCAAGTCAGGCACCCTGTCAAATATGGGGTGCCCAACCTGCCCGTTTTGCATCTGGGCACCAACTGGTACCCAAACGTGACCCAACGGGCTACCTAACTCTTCAGGCTGAACCACTTCACCTTTGGGCTGCTGCTCCTCTGGTCCGGTTTCTTCTCCCTGCTCCTCCCCAGCCCGCACAATGCTCAGCTGAGCTGGGGACTTACCCACTCAGCTTTTTCTGAGCATTGGCTTTTAGATGTGGAGGTGTCTGGTGCCCATTGTTAGACAAAACAGTAGCTGTCCCAGATATATATTGGACATATAAAGAAGTAAAGGCAATAACTTTAAGATTATTTGTTTAAATAGTATATTACTAAGGATATTTTCTGTTAAGTTACACAACTAAAACTGGTTTGATTCAAACAGTATAAAAGTAACAATCACCTTTGAATATATGATAGTAGGCATTAAATATCACTGACGAGATGTAATCATCATCATCATCATCATAATCTTTTTTAGGGATGGGCGAACAGATCGTGGTTCAGGTTCGTCCATTCGGTCCGGTCCGGTTTGCCGTGTTCGGGTTCGGACATTCGGTTCATTTGCCACATTCAGGTTTAGCTGTTCGGTTCGGTCCTGTTCAGTTCGATTTAGGCGTTTGGAAAAAGGCTCTCTGTGTGAGGAATGATGGCCCCAGACCCATGACGGTGGGTCCTGGGGCTAGAGTGGCAACTTAAATATATTGGCCACAGCCCTCGCTGCCAGTAACTTGGCCCCAGAACCCTGATGGAGGGTACTGGGGCTGGAGTGGCTATTTCTTGATGCGGTGGAATGACATCGTCTCCGTGTGAGGAATGATGGCCCCAGACCCATGACGGTGGGTCCTGCAGCTACTAAAGTGGCAGCTTTTAGATATTGGCCACAGCCCTCTTTCCCTGTAACTTGTCCCCAGAACCCTGACGGCGGGCCCTGAGGCTGGAATGGCTGTTTTTTGATGTGGTGGAAAGACATCGTCTCTGTGCGAGGAGTGATGGCCCCAGATCCATGACGCTGGGTCCTGGGGCTAAGGTGGCAGCTTCTAGGTATTGGCCACAGACTTCCCTGCCTGTAAATTGGCCCCAGAACCCTGACGGCAGGTCATGGGGCTGGAGTGGCTATTTCTTGATGCGGTGGAAAGCCATCATCTCCGTGTGAGGAATTATGGCCCCAGACCCATGACAGTTGGTCCTGGGGCTAGAGTGGCATCTTCTAGGTACATATTGGTCACAGCCCTCTCTGCCTGTAACTTGGCCCCTGAATCCTGATGGCAGGTCTTGAGGCTGGAGTGGCTGCTTCTTGGTGCGTTGGAATGACATCGCCTCTGTGTGAGGAATGATGACCCCAGACCCATGATGGTGGGTCCTGGGGCTATAGTGGCAGTTTCAAGATACATATTGGCCACAGCCCTCCATGCCTGTAACTTGGCCCCAGAACCCCGATGGTGGGTCCTGGGGCTGGAGTGCCTGTTTCTTTATTTTATTTTATTTTTATATATATATATATGCTAAATCTAACTGCTATTAACTCTTCTAAAACCTATTGAACTAAATGGAATATCTTAATAATTAACTACAAAGGCCTTGTCCTACAAATACACTGTATATCTATCTATCTCTATAACTAAGCTAACTACTATGTCTGTCCATCCAAACAAACAAACAATATTACAGGGTGTGAAACACAAAGAACACAGGGAGGGGTACAAAACTGAAATGAAAATCAATCTAATAATATCCCTACTCTAAATAAATCCAAAACTTAAGACAGGGGAAGGGAATAAGGGATGGAATAAGAGGGAGAGGGAAAAGGATTCAATGGAGGGGGGAGGGAGGAAGGAAGATTGAAAACAGGGAGGGGTAAAAACAAAAAATAACACCTAAATCTAGCTAAGATAATCTAAATAACTGATAATATGTAGGTAAATGGGTTGGATGGGTGAAATAGGAGGAGGATGGCAATGGATTAGGAATAGGAGAAACAACAACTGCTGGGAGAGAGGGAGCCTTCTGAAACGCCTGCTGTTCAGGAACAGTGACTAGTTCAGAAGGTGTTGGGAAGGGGGGAGGCAATCAATTTTGTTTCTTGCTGCGCCTGCCTCACCACAAGCCCCATTGGCTCCATGCAGCCTAGCCCGTGGCCAATCGCAGACTGCGAAGCCAGTGGTCTGAGGTGAAAAGGAATGGTGATTGGGCAGGCTGGTTGCTACTCCAAGCCTCTCCACCCCTGGTGCCTGGAAGTCTGCTCCTCAACTGACTTCCCCTTCCTGTCACGTTTTGCTGGAAGCAGTGACACGTTTTTGCCACCCGAAGTCACCCGAACGTGATCCGAACTGATCAAACTGTTCGATCATTTTGACGTTTGGAATTGAGTTCGATTCAGTCAGTTCGTGTTCAGATTCGGGTTCGGGTTTGGTAGTCCGAACCGGCCAAGTTCAGGCTGAAGTCCGAACTTCCGAACCATGTTCACCAATCCCTAATCTTTTTATTAGCATGACCTTTGGTCATCGTAGCACAAAAATAAACATACAAATAGATATACAAACTACACAAATACAAATATGATTACTTAAAATAATCTGAGCAAAAATATATTAAAAACAGGCACAAATTGGAATAATAAACAAAACCTACCCGGACTAACCAGGAACTACCATTAATATCCCAATAGTGTATGGTTAAGTGTCAGGAACCATGCCTACCAACTGTTAGTCCAACCTTAAAGATCAATTTAGTGCGTGGAGTTTAAACTCCAGGAAAGATTGTCTCAAATTAAATGCAAGGGTCAGAAACTGTGCTACATTATATGTAATTTCCAACTAGGTATCTGAACGAAAAAATTGGGTCATCCACAAATCAGATCTTCCAGGGTATCTCTCAAAATACTGAGCGAGAAATTTGTTTCTCACTGAATCGTATAAATGACAATGGAGTATGATATGTAAAGTGGACTCAGTAATCAAATGATTGAAGGGGCACAAATGATTCCCGTAGAGAACCTGATGAACACGTCCCTCTAGTACCATAGTAGGGAGAGCGTTCATATGGGCACCAAATACTAAATATCTCCCCCTATTGGAGGACAAATAGTTAGCAATTTCGCCATGCGGTGGATACCACAATTGATACTCCCGTAAATGAGAAGAGGCCCTTAACCTTGCAATTTCATTCTGCCATCCTATATCTTTAAGTCTGGTAAGAGCCTCTGTTCTAACTGTGCTGAGTTTTTTCCTTGCCAGATAATTTGGAGAGAAACCCAAATTGGCCAAGTATGCTGCCACTGCTATGCCATTTACTTTTATAAGTATCTGCTAAAAGAAACTGGAGAAGTCCAATGTCGGATGAACCCATCAGCCTAAACCAGTACTTAATCACCCTTGCCCATGCAAATAAATTCCAACTGATGAGATGTAATCTGTGGTAACTTGTTTCTCCTGTCTACTTCAAATATACTATGTACAGAATTTCTACCTTGTAAGAGGAAAGCGGGTGTTGATGAGGAAGCAACTAGGGATGTGCAGAAGGGGCAGCATTCATTTTTGCATTTGTTTACAAAACCCCCTTCGTTTTTGAGGGTGGGTTGAAATGACTCTATCTTTTTCAATTTCCCCCCCTACTTTATTTTATTTTTAAAAAATCACTACACATGCGCAAAATGGCCACCAGGCCATTCTATGCATGCGCAAAATGGCCACCAGGCCATTCTATGCATGCGCACCCTTTCCCAAAATGATGCTGATGCTGCCAGCACCATTTTGGGAAAACAATGCACATCAGCAGAATGGCACAGGTGGCTATTTTGTACATATGCAGTGATTTTTTAAAATTATTATTATTTTTAATAAATTAAATGGACCTCTCCAGAAAAAAACAACAGATGAAAGCAAATGACAATTATTTGTTCATCAATTTTCATAACATTAATCACAAAAATGGATGGGACTCCATTCGTTTTCATAACTAATTGAAATGATATAAATTGCACACCCCTACCTTTAGCTACATGTCTTGGCCCAGTCATATTGTGCTGAATCAGTCAGTATTAGGTTTATGGCTATAAAGCTATGTTGCTGGGAAGAGGTTGAGAGAGATTGTAGCTGGAGAAAGAGAAGAATGACTCACTTATGAGGATGAGAGTTGGGTTAATAACCCTGCAGAAAATTGTGACATCCTGAAGAGACCAGGATTTAAACGTTGATGCAGAACTACATTGGTGAAGATCTTGACTGAGTTGTGGAAAGCTGTGGGGGAAGCCAATCATTTACAATGCTGAGGCTCAGAGAGGAGCAAGCCAGATGGACTTGTGGAGGCTCAGAGTGGGACTGAAGAACTTAAAACTTTATTTCAAATTTACTGGGGTGAACAATCCTGGCTTCAGTCAAAACCTAAATTGTGGAGAGATCTTACCATACTAGTATCGGAAGACCAACAACATTTAACTAAGAGTGGAGACAAATGAGACTAAATGAGTGTGAGAGACGTTGCGCTTAATGTCACCAGGTGCCTGATCACTACCTTAACCTAGCTCTACTAAACCAATACTGAGTTTTGTGCTTTATGATTTGTGGCAAAGAGTAGAATGTGGCTGCCTTGAGTAGGATAGTCAGATTAAATGTTTGTGTGGTGTTAGTGTGCTGCTAGAATATTGAGGCAAGCAATAAATCACCCATGCCAAATAAATGGGATTACAGTTTCCGATAAAATCCTATGGTTTTGTAAAGTAGGTACCAGATGGGAAAGGGTAAATCTCTGAATGATCACTGTAAAGTATATTTAGAAAAACATGAAACACAGAAAAAGTTTTCAGGGGTAAGTGTGAAGAACTGATAAGGAAACCTTGTCCAGAGGATGAATTCATTCTCACTGAACTCACATCAGGTCATTTGTAGAAATGTTGAGGAAAGCAAAATGCTTCCCAGAACCAAGCAGAATTAGTCATGAATTATATCACTAGAGTGCCTGAATTCTTCACATTTTGAGTAAAAGCCTTAAGGCAGTCTGGAGGGAAGGAAAAATAATCAAGTAATGTTCATAAAAAGCAAAAGTTATAGCCCCTTTCCTTGAACTGAAAGATCCCAGTCAAGACTTTTTTAAGACTACTTAAAAGATTTACTGAGATGAAGTTGCTGTTTGCATTCTGAGCAAAAAAACCCAAACATATCATACAATGACCTCCGTATTGGCACTGAATGAACAAAAAATAAAATAAGCATTTGACTTCAGAGATCCGACTTCAACATTTTTGTCTGTTTGTCCAAATAGGCCAACATGGTGATACTTTACATTTGTGATCATCTGTTACCATATTTAAAACCTTTGTAAGTAAATGATATCCCTCCTAGTTGTGAATATTTGCAATGGAAAACAACAACAAATAATTAAGCTAGTGAGAGGTGTTCAACTTCCATTTTCTTTCAATGACCGCTAAATGCCTGCAGGCTCTTCCTGGATAAACACAGATGCCTTGGGGGTGAGGTGCTTTCTCGGCACTTCCTCAAACCCCCTGTCCCCCTCCCCCCCCCCCGAGCAGGAAACTACAGTCGTCAGCCTGCTCCATGTTGGGGAGAGGCACTTAACAAACATGCGGGCCCATGTGGGAGGCCCTTGACCAGGGATCATGCTGGGTCAGCTGCCTACCCACTCTAGGGCAGTTGCAGGCTAACTTTGGGCGGCGAAGAAACACAAGAGTGGTTGAGTCCCAGATCACAGCAGGCCAACATGGTGCACTATCTTGTCTGTTTACAACCACTGTTTGTGAAAATCAGATCCCTTACTGAAAATATTTTCAAGACGACAACACCTATTTCACTCAATTTCTGTAGGGTGAATTTTGCCCCTCCCTCTGCTTGCAGTCAAGTTCTTCCACAGACTAGAATGATTGCAGCTTCTTCACACATGGGGGACAACTCACCAGAGTCCCACATCAAGGGGGATCAGTAGCTCATTGTCCCCATGTTTTTAGAGATTTCTGGAAGAAACTAGTAGAACTCTGATGTCCGAGGATCTTCTAGCCATTTCTTTTTCAAAGGTGTAACTGAACCCACAGTAGCTATAGTCATGATAAAAGCTGCCAGATACTTTCCCATTTTAAACACGGAGCTTCCAAATGCAGCTTGTACCAGTGCATTGGAGTCTAGTGTGAGATTCACACGATCTGGGTAAAATCTTGGTCCTCACTGAAGTCTGTTGCAAAGCTCCAACTGACTTAAAAGGAGCCAAGGCTGCAGAGCAGAGGTAGGGCTGAATATTGGTGTCCAACTGTCAAAAGAGAGACGTGGCCTTAGGGTCCGAACCCGTAGCTGTAGCTGCACCTGAATACTTCTGCTTGCTGTGTAAGTTTTAGGATTGGGCTGCAAAATTGTAGGAATTAGATATCCCACCCATTATCTCTTAGACAGTGCAGGATTTAGGGTGTATTTTTCTTGGTATCACCATATATCCAAATAAATGTGGGTTTACTAGCTTTTGAATCATACAGAGTTGTTAGTGCAAAAGGAAAACAACAGGTGTGACTTTTAAAGAAAAATTATGTTTTCCCCCCAAAATGAAATCTTACCTATCTTCAGGGCAAATATGGTGACTTACATTTCGAAACACATTGCTAATTAGACTAATGCATGTACTTATTCTTACTCCTATGACAGCTCCTCACCCCCTGATTTCCATGAGCACTGCTAATCTCTGCTGAATGTGAATGGTAGCCATATTGGTTCACTACCAAATAATTTCTGAGCATATCAGTTATTTCTGTTTTATGCATAAATCATTTCTGCACTGTAGTTTATAACTTACTGAATTCATAATTAATTGGCTGTTAGAAATACAACACTGTGCCAGTCCATTTCAATATGATACCCCAAAATTAAACAATGATGTCAAAACAATATAAGTAATGTGATACACTTCATACTACCATGCTCTCTGAAAAGACAGTAACATAAAAACTTTACTTAAAATGTTGTGTCCTATTTTAAGCAAGAGCGAAAACTCCATGCCGAATAATAATGAGGGGGGGGGGAGGGGATGTTGAAATAATGTATAGTTGAAATGATTATGTCTGTTAGTTTCATGGTATTGGCTTTTTACTGCCACCCAGTGGTGGAAAGTTTCCATGCCGGAAAAGAGGAGAAACAGATTTCTTCTCAAGCTAATTTTCTAAGAGAAGAGAAGACCAGAAGTTGAGAGAGAAGGTGTTAACTGACATGATACTGGCCTGCTGTGGTCTGGGACCAACTGGGGCATGTGTTCTGTTCACACCTCCTGTGGCCTGGGACCAACTGGGGCATGTGTGGGCCCACCTACCCCAGGGAGGGTAGGTAGCTGGCCTGGGATGCATCCTTAGGAAAATCCCTGAAGTGCATCCCAGGCAAAGGGTCACCCACCTGGGCCAACGCAGGTCACACACATGTGTTTTTGGTTCTACCTATTCCTGCTGTGTGGTGGGGGTCACCATGACTGTGCCTCATGGCGGAGGGTGGGGTGCTTGGAGTGGGGCAGGGCCAGGGCCAGCTGGCCACCTGTATCTCTGTTGCATTCCCTCCATTTGGGCAATGTAGGTGGTGGGACGGCTCTCCCAGAAGTAGGCACGTTTGTTTTGTGCCACTTACTGACCCAGAGAGTGGTGACTACAGTTTTCCAACCCGGGCCAGAGAGGCACCCTGCCAACTGCACGTTTGTTTTTATCCAATTTTGGAAACCCAAGTCAAGAATGACAATGATAGGATTTTGTATTAGGTTAACCACCCCCACCCCCTATTTTAATGATAAACATTTGAAGCAAATTCTTTTTATACTCTCTTCAAGCTGCATAGGAAAACGTATTCTGCCTTTTTGATTCCATTGATCTGTAGCTGCATAGTCGGGAAGTTGGGATAGTTTTTGGATCTCTGCTCCTAACAAAAGTAGGACCAATTACTGTTCTTATCTAAACAGATGAAGTAATTCCATTCCCCATCCCTTACTCTCTGTACCTGGTCCTTATTCATTCACCACTGAGTCCAAAGGGAGGTATTTTACTGAGAAACCTTTCAATTGAATTCAGTGGGCATTAGGTCAGAAACATGGTTCCTGCTGTTAAAGCACCCCCAATTTCTTCACATTTGTCTCTGGACCCTTTCAAATGAGCGTGGGTGAATGGGGGGATGCCGCGGTGGGTAGGCGCTGTGTGGACAACCCGTCACATGGATGCCCTTCTACCTCCACCTCTCCCCACACAGAGGCACCTCCATTGTCTCCAATGTCTACGTGTGTGGGGGATTGCTGGTGGTGGGTGGAGTGCGGGAACACGCACACGGTCAGATGGATGCCCATGGAGTTGGACATGTTGTGAGGGGGGGCGTCCATGTAAAAAGGGCCTCTGTCTTTCCAATTCTTTCGCTCTGTCAGAATTTTAGCATTGTCAGCTTTCTCACTATTCCTCATCTGTATGAACAATCTCTCATTATTTGAATTGAATTTGCTTTATTTGTGCCAAGATTTACTGACACAAATGGTTTCCCTGCATGAGTGTGTGAACATATCTGGAAATGGGCTGTTTAGAAGTCTGAAGGCATGGGGCAACTTTATCAATGAAGTACACTTCCAAAATATGTAACATAGGGGCAGTGTGGTTCTTCTTAAGCATATATTATGCAGTGTAGGAGAGAGAGAGAGCGCTTCACTTCTGTTTTCCTCGCTTTATTTAATCACTGCAAATCCTTGAAAGTCAAGCACTTTGCTACTTAAACATATTTTCTGATCTCAAGATATGCTAAATAAGTGAGAGAAAACAGAAGCTATGCTTCCTTTCCTTTAGCAGACAGAGAACAAAACCAGGATAATTTCAGCAGAGTAAACTCAAAAAGGTTACAGTTCCAAACATCCTTGAATGCACTGTTCTACTGAGTGCTTATCGAATTACATTACATGATGAGATGACTTAGACAGCTTTTACACAAGCAGCAGGATGCAGCGCATTGAAGAATGCACTCCCTGAAAAGCCCCATAGGGTGCATTTAGATGCACTGGAAGTAGCCAGTCACCATAGGAGTCATGCAGTCTTTTAGAAGCCGCATTTGAGAAGCCTCTATATCGGGGTTTCCCAAATGCAGCTTCAAAAAGACCGCACGAGCCTTGATTCCTATGGTGGCTGGCTACTTCCAGTGTATCTAAATGCACTCCACGGGGCTTTTCAGGAAGCATGTTCTTCAATGTGCTGCATCCCGCCGCCCATGTAAAAGCAGCCCTAGCCAGTTATCTTGGCTTATTTGGATCTTCAAAGACATTGCAGCCATGAGTCATCTACATAGCCATTTCTACAAAACATCCTTACATTAGCGTAATAGGCCACTGGCACCTCTGTTTTTTGCACTGCTGGATGTTGTTCTGGGATTTCCCCAGGCCATGTCAGCGACAATCCCAGGTTATGACCTTGGAAAACCTCAGATGTCACATCTGGGGCTAGAGCCTGCCCGATGGGGACAAAGTGGGCCACAGCAGGCCCAATCCCAGCTTGTATATATTTAATTTAAAATATTTGGTCTGTTCCTTCAATAGGTCAATGTGGTTGGACTTTACACCTGTAATAATCTATTAACATGTTCAAAACCTTTGAAAGTAAATTCTATCCCTAGTTGCGAATATTTGCAATGGAAAAACAACAACAACAAATTAAGATAGTGAGAGGTGTTCAAATTCCATTGTCTTTCAATGACAGCTAGACGCCCACATGTTCTTACTTGGTAAAAACAGATGCCCTGGAGGCCGGCTTCTATGGTGACTGTCATTGGCTGCCATGGTTTCCCATCATGGCGGGGCGGGGGGGGGCGCTGGCTACAGCACTGGGGTGGGATTAACCATTCATACGTCTGCTGCAGTCCTCCCTGGGCTGTGCTGGCATGGCGGCAAGATGGTGGCCTGGCTGCAGGCACATGTGCCCGGTGTACTGACCTCACCAGGGCTGTGTTGCTCGCCGTTTTCCACTCCAGGCCACCATCAATGTGTTTATACCCTTTGTCTTCTCTTCCCTCACTTTTACATGAGGCACTTAGAAGTGCCACTGAAGCCGTGTATTGAAGAAGAAAGCCGCGTGGGGAGTGTTTACATGCTCCCTATGCTACCAAAAGTGATGTGCTGTCCATTCTCTTCAGCGGTGGTGTCTGCAGACACAGGACTGGTCTACAGAATGCGTCTCTTGAAATCCCCACGTCTGCAGTTGCCGTCGCTGAAGAGAATGGGCAGCACGTCACTTCCGGTAGTGCAGGGAGCATGTAAACGCTCCCCATGTGCCTTTCCTTTTCAGTACAGGGCTCCAGAGGCACTTCTAAGCACCTCATGTAAAAGTGGCCTTAAGTCCTTGTTTAGCTCCTGTTTGGCTATGGAAGGAGTCTCTCCACTTACACAGCTTGTTCAAGGGTCACTCAAACACTCCAACAGGTGGAAATTGCAGGCATGATTCTGCAATTTGTGATAAGTAGAGAGGGGAGGGGGAATGTAATTAGATTTGTGAATTGAATTCAGCCGTTGGTTTGGTGAAACCATTACCCAAATCTGAATTGATCACTCCTGCAAAGCTTGTTGTTTTGGTATTCCATTTCTTTGTTATTCGGTACTTCAGTACAATTTCAAAAACAGAAAATGAATGGTCCAGTGTGAAACAAACCTGTAAACTTTGAGAAATGAACTTTCTGAATACAGACAACAAATTTGATTCGGATCTGGCCGCTCAAATAAAGCAAATTTGCCATCTCTATAATGGAGCAATGAGCAAACTAATGGTATTTTAGCAGATTGGGGATGGGGGGCGCTGAGTAAATTTTTGTAAACTGATCAGATGACCAACCTCAGGTGTTGACTAATGTCATTATTTGTCAGTCTAATATCAGCCTCATATCTATTTCACTTAGTCTTCAGCTCATCAGTTGAAATAATCCTCCTGTTACTGGGACATTCAGTGAAGTGCAGTATACACAAGAATATGATTATATTTACCTGTTATTTATTGGAAGCCGCCCCGAGCTGCATGGCAGGAGGGGCGGGGTAAAAATCTAAATAAATAAATAAATAAATAAATAAATTTAGACCTAATATTTTTGAGCTCTGCAGTCTAGGCATCATTTGGGGGTGGGAGAGTGGTTGTTTCCGTCCCATGCCACATGTTGATCATGCATCAGGACTTCCTGCATGTCTTGCTGGCCCTTTACTATGCTCCCTGATGAAACTTGCCTTCCCTTCCTACGCCACTAAAATTTAGAAAGGTGCCGCTGATCTGGGGACTTCTGAGAATGCCAATTATAGCGAATGTTTCCACTTCATTATTCCCAGGCAACCTTAGGCATTCTGTGCATTGGGTAAAAACAGACATGCAGGCAGCACGGCAGCTGCCCAGACCAGGGCAGGAAATGGTGGCCAGACCAAACAAAAATGCCCATGGCTGGAAAGCCACCGCCTGCATGCCCCGAGTAGGGCAGGGAGCTCAAACGTGTGTGTGGCCATCCCTGCCACTGTTCTGCTCCCAGTAACCCGCTCCCCACCATGATGGCAGCCTCTGCACCCACATGAGGATGGCCTGTGTTGGCCCACGTTGGCTTGCATTGGTAGCTCTTGACCTGTGCTGTGCCTTGGAGATTTTGCTGAGGACCCATGTGTGGGGGCATACTCTCGACCTGAACTTTTGTTCTGGCCTTGAGGCGGGTGATCCATTAGTGGGGGATGTGAGGGTCACACCCTTGTCATGGACGGATCATTATCTCCTACAGGCCAGCCTCTCAGCGCACCTCCTCCAGAAGGGGAATGGACCAGTTAGGTTGGTCCGCTCTCGGAGGCTGATGGAACCTAAGCGGTTCCAGGAGGCTTTGATGGAGTTAACCTTAGACCTGGACAGCGACTCTGCAGATGAGCTTGTCCAGCATTGGAACACCGTGCTGGCGGAGGCCATCAACAGGGTCGCTCCAAGATGTCTTCTCCCTCTGTCTCATCACCACAGTGCCCCTTGGTTTACTGAGGGGCTGCGGTGTATGAAACAGGTAGGTAGGAGACTAGAGTGACGCTGGCATCGGACTCGCTCTGAATATGACCAACTTCTCCATAGGACCCACTTGCGGTCCTATGTTGAGGCTGTGAGGACAGCAAAGAAGGAGTTCTTTACTGCCCTCATAGTGTCTGCGAAGTCGCGTCCAGCGGAGCTGTTCCGGGTGGTGCAGGGGCTGGTCAGACCAGCCTCCCTCCACCTGGACGTGGACTTATCCCAAGCCCGCTGTGAGGAGTTTGCCACCTACTTTGAAGACAAGATCGTTCAGATCCAGAGTAACTTTGACACCAGATTGGAAGCAGTAAGCGAGGGGCATGACTTTATGGAGGCACCATCTGGTTGATCTTTCTGGGATGAGTTTAAGGAAGTGATGCCGGCTGATGCAGTGAATGTCCTGGGGTCTGTTAGAGCCACTAGTTGTGAACTAGATCCGTGCCCATCCTGTTTGGGAAATATCGAGGGGAAGTTGGCGGCAAGACACATTAAGTGCCGATTTCTCGGAATGGAATGCCAGCATGGTAACAGCTGCTGCCGCTTCAGCCCTAGTCTAAAATTACCCATCCATGCCTTTGTAACCTCAAAGCTATACTACTGCAATGCACTCTACATGGTGACTGTTTAGAAGCTGCAGTTGGTGGAGAATGCAGAAGCTAGGAGTGTGCACCAGGGCACCATGTTGTTTTTTGTTATAGTCATTTTATGTGGTGTTTTCATTTTTCTAATAACAAAATCAGAGTAATTTAAGTCTGTTATTTACATGTATACAAATTTATTTTTTATTTCAATTTGTATCCCGCCCCTCCTGCGAACAGCTCGGACTGTTCATACGAATTGCATACAGTTCATACAATGAAGTAAAGAATGTGAGTCTAGACATTATACAATTAGTTGTACGCAATGAAGTTATGTAGAAACAGACTTAAATTACTCTGACACAATTATTCCTTGTCAAATTATGATAATAAATGAGTTTCATAATTGTAAAATGTGCACGTTTAGTTATTGCTAAAAATGAAGTATGTATGGTAAGGAATTTAGTACATACATTACATGTATGATGATGATAAAATATTAAATATTGCTCTAATTGTGAATTAATTTCTATGTTTTTTGGCGTTTATGTTTTGTTGCAATGTATGGAGTGGAAGGTGTTTTGAATTGTAATTGTACTGAATTGGGGTTTTGTGTATATTTTAAAAAAACTCTTGTATATTTAAGTTTATTTATAAACTGTTAAGTTTTTTGCTTTGGTTAATTTCTTGGTTTTGTGGGAGGTGGGGGCTTGGAATGTTACGGGGGGGAGATAGGGACCATGGTTGGGGGGCAGGTTGGGGCTCAGGAGGGCCGGATCTTGCTCCCCTGTGTAGCTGGTTGCAGGAGCCTGGCACCCCTTGGTACTGAACAACTGGGAGTGCCCCTTCTGCTCAGGCACAATGCCTAATACTCAGACGCGTAGCTAGGGTGGAGTGGGCCCAGGGACAAGAAATGCATTTGGGGGCCCTCTCCCCCTCGTCTTTCTTCTCCCATCCTTATTACAGAAAACTGTCCCCTGTCATTCATATATATACCTGGCATTGTACAACCACTAACTCTAGACAGGTCCATCCCTGCTGAACACCCATCTCCCTTTTTCAGGGTTAAAGACCAAGGGATGCAGTTTTCAGCAAACAGGACCCTGCAGCACAGACAATGCGCAGCTCTGGAGTCCCACAGCACCCCCTCCCCTCAGCTCCAGACTGGAGCTCCAGTTATTACCCAAATAACTGCCTTTGGGCTCCACCCCATTTGGGGATCAGGCCCACTCCCTCCAGCACCACCATTTCTGGGGAACCCTTTAATAAAGTTCTGAGGAAGGGAAATTGTGCCCCCATAATCAGTTCATGTTGCCCCCACCCCATAACCAGTTCATTTGCACCCCTGACCCTCTATAATCAATTCATGCTGCCCCCACCCATAACCATTTAATTTGTGCCCCCGGGACAGCGTGAATTCATTATTGGGAGGAGGGCGCAAATGAACGGGTTATGGGGTGCAGGTTTAAAGACACTATTCCTGTTAGCAATAACTTCATTAAGAAAAGTTAGTGAAATAGCAGCCATAATAATCTTAGCACCATATTTGCAGATTTATTTTCTAAGACAGAATAGATATTGCTTTACATCCTAAATTCCTACCTAAGATAGTATAAGTAAGACAGTTGTGAGAATATGGCCCTTTTTATACGGGCCTCTCCTCCCATGAACATGCAGATTTCTGTGTGTTCATGGGTGGGGGAGCCCCGTGTGAACAATGCAGTGCATGTGCCCATGGTGGGTGGGGGTGCGTGCCGGCTGCGGCCCCAGCAAGCTATGCTGACTTCGCTTTGCCTGGGGGGGCAAGGTGAGCGAGGGCAGGGGAGGGCAGGTATGCTTGCCTTCCAGCACAGTGCACAAGCCAGGGGGAGACTACTATAGCCAGCGTTGACAGAGTTCTGCTTCTCAGCGCTTCGCTAATTACAGCTCACAGGGGGACGGATGCAGCCGCTTCCCCGAGTCTCCAAGAGGAGAGAGGAACTCAAGTGTGCATGTGCAAACCTGCAGAACTGATTTTTTTATCACTAATAACTCGGTTTTGACTGCATCAATCAGTATCATATTTCAGAAGCACTTGTTATTGATCTCGTTCTCAAAGCCTGTGAATGTTGGGGGCTCAAATCATTCAGGGGGAGGAGATATTAATGATTCAAATACGTGAGGATGGTGTGCATTTTGACCACAACCAATTAATGTTTAAGCAGTTATAACATTTTATTTTCCTAATGGATCTTTTTCAAACTTTGTGGATATGATGGTCCTCACAACTTACAGTCATGGTTAAATTTTCAGAAATGTAGGTCAAGCAGGTTCCTCAAAATCGGGGCTTCAGCAGTCCCCTGTTTATAATGAACAGTGGCTGTGCATTTACGTTTCAGGCAGCTACCGCCACCTAAAAATATGGATGGGGGAGACAGACAGGGGAAGGGAAACATGCACACCACTAGCAGCAGCCCATCTTCTATTGGGGGTGGGTCACTGAGCGCACATTACACCTGTGTTCCAGCGTCTGCACTGGCTACCAATAACTTTCTTGGCACAATTCAAAGTGCTGGTTTTGACCTATAAATGACTTGGGTCCCAGGTATCTGAAAGACCACTTCATTCCTCATGTCGCATCACAGCCTGTGAGGTCAGCCAGGAGCATCCAATTGCAGGTACCATCTGCCTGTGAAGGTTTTACAGGTAGGGCACATTGCAAAGAGGTGGTGTTGGTGACTGCCCTGTGATTATGGAACTCCCTCCCCTTTGAGGCTATTTAAGCACAAGCCTGGTCATCTTCTGTAAACATTGTATGCCCTTTTTATTTGACCGGGTGTTTGGCAGTCTGGGATAAGGTTGGTGGGTTTGGGTGAGGGATTAGGGAAAGGGTTGATAGGGCAAGGGGACTTTTAGATTTTTAAAAATTAATTTGTAAGCCACCCTAAATCTTGATAGGAAGGGTGGGATATACATTTAAATTAAACATTTACATAAATAGATTTCCCTGTCTAAAGACTATATATGCAGGACATTATGTAAATAGGTTCATGTGCAAGTTTAAGTTCTTAATTATAATGCACCAGAAAAGTATTCAGGATCCACAGTGGATATTGAATGAAGCCAGTATCTTTAATTTTGTGGAAAATGTTGAATGTATTTTTAAAGTATCTTTGTGTTTGCATTTTCAAAAGGCAGGAAATTGTATTAATTTAAGCTTTAGCAATTCATGAACCAGAACATAACTTCTGTTTCCTTTAAGGAAAATATATATTTTGGCCTGCACAAGCCAAAGCAATTTATGAATGAATCAAACACAGAAATGTATCTATTCAAGGTCTTCCCATTGTACTATAGTTTACTCTTCCACAACAGCCTGATCGTGGTAGAATTATTATAATAGATACTCTTTTTCCATCTTTAAAAATTTATTGGGCAGATTTTTGATCAAGCGAAGTGCATATTGGAGTGCCTCTGTTACTTGGGCAAGGGTCCCCAAGCTGGGGTACAGGAGGCTGTGAGTGAGAATTTCATTTCCACTGGCTGTATTTCCTACATTTCTTATCCTTTCTCCTTCTAACCAACACTATACTCTGCAAGATAAGGAACTATAAAATGTTCCAGCATTTCATGGGTGAGTGAGTATGAGTATGGGCACATCAAAGAAAAAAACCTAGGAGTCTAACAAAATTGTCCTGAAACTGAACTACCCAGCAACACTGCTAATGCTGCTGCAGCAGCCTAACAAATAGCTGTTTAATTGGCAGACAATATGAAAAATCTTTTGCTAGTGGCTGAATTAATTGCAACAGCTAACAGTTGCTTCTGTAGGTCAGGAGCAGAATTCTGAAGGTCAAAGGTTTTTGTTTTTTTTTACTCTTCACTTTTCTTTTCTAAAAACAATTCACTCAGTCCAACCTCAAAGCTAGGCCATGGACTATTTTAAACTTGTATCTGGGGTGGGTGGGGTAGAATCAGTTAGGAAGTGTGGAATGTTCTTATTTTTTGCATTCCCAAATCTGGTAGCCCTATTTTAAAAGGCAACCACATAGAAAAACATTTTCCAGCTTGACGATCCTGTTCTACTTGAACCAGTTCAACAAATCACTTCAACAGCAATCTGAATATACCTTTAAGTACTTTACCAAATACAGAGGCCTTAATCATTATAATTGGTTTGACTGATAACTGATTGTTATAACTGATTTCAAAGAGCTAAAGAGGCAGTATAGCCGGATGAATAGGATGATGGGTTTGATCCTAGAAGACTAGGGTTCAAAACCCATCACAGCTATGATCAGCTTGTCAAGTTGCTCTCTCTTTCTTAACCTCTGTTAACTATCTGTAAAATAGGAAGAATAATCATCGCCTCACAAGGTTGTTGTGCAGATGAACTAGATAAGGCTTGTAAAGTACTTTAAGCACTGAAAGTGCTATAGAAATAACAGTAATTTTGCCCAACATGTACAGTACCAACACTGAAATTGAAAATATCAACATAATGAAACACTAAAACTGAAAATAGCATAATGTCTCTCTATAAATCTATGGTGTGATTGCACCTTGAATACTGTATGCAGTTCTGGATGCCCTCATCTCAAAAAATCTGTCGTAGAAATAGGAAAGGTACAGAGAAGGGCAACAAAAATGATAAAGGATATTGAATGGCTTCCGTACAAATAGAGGTATGATAGGTTAGGGGTTTTCTGCTTCGAGTAGAGACGATTGAGAAGAGATATGATAGAAGTTTCTAAAATCATGATCAGTGAGGAACAAGTTAATAGGGAACGGTTATTTACCCTCCCAAATAGTGCTAGAACTGACAGCAGATTTAAAGTAATACAATTAAGTATTTTTTCACTCAGCACTCAGTTAACTTGTGGAATTTGTTGCCAGAAAATGTGGTAAAGGCCAGTAGTAAAGATGGGTTTAAAAAAGGATTGGACAAGTTTTTGGAGCGTGGGTCTATTAACAGCTATTAGCTGAGTAGGTATGGGGGACATAACCTCTTACTGTCGGGAGCTGGGAGTGAACAACACAGACGGATTGCCCCATTGTGTGATTGGCCACTGTCGGAGACAGGACGCTGGGCTTGATGAACCAGTGGTCTGATCCAGTATGGCACTTCTTATGTTAACACAATGAAGGCATTGTAACTGTTTTTTTAAAAGTCTTAATTGACAGACATTTTTGTCCCATAAAACTTCAATAAGGCTTAGGCAACTAAGTCAATTAGGTGCTTTTGAAAATTCCATCCACAGTCCATGGGCAGACAGTTTTCAATTTCCCAGGAAGGGGTGAGGTGGGAGCTGGGTACAACTAACAGATGCCAAATGAGTGCTCAAAAATCAAAATTCTCAGAAAAGTGAAACTAGCCTAGGACAAGAAGATACTTGGTAACGCCCCAGATTCCTGAGGCCCAGTGGGAAGCCCAATATCGTACGCTGTTCTCAGAACATGCGGACGAGGGCGAGTTTACCTTCCCTGATGAAAGGTAGTTAAGATGGCCAGATGTTACAGTTGAGGAAATTGGACTCTTGATTCTGCAATTTAAATCAAATAAAGCTCCGAGGGGTGGGGAGGTTCTCCCTCCCGAACTTTTTAAAAAGTATGTTGACTGGTGGGCCCCTGTTTTGGCTAGCTTATTTACTTCCATTGACCAGTCCGGTAGGATGCCAAATGGGTGGGGGGAGGCTATAGTGGTCCCCATATATAAAAGTGGTGCCAGGAATGAGCTATCAAATTATAGGCCCATAAGCCTTTTAAGCACAGCTAGTAAATTATATGCTAGACATTTGTTGGGCCACTTGCTGGATTGGCTAAAAAGAGATTATGTAATATTGCCTGAGCAAGCAGGTTTTACTGAGGGCCGTTCTACTATTGACCAATGTAGCACACTGAGCTTTTTAGTAGACAAATATGTACATCGCAGGGGTAAAGTTTATTGTGCATATGTAGACTTTAAAGCTGCCTTTGATAAAATGAATGGAATAAGACTGTGGCAGAAATTGGAGAATTCTGCCATTGATAGGTGTCTGTTGGGCCTTAGTAGATTCCTCTATGGAAATACAACACTGGCTGTTCGTCTGGATTCTGGGGGTACTTTGTCAGGTAGTTTGAGAGTGACCTCGGGAGTACGCCAGGGGTGTGTTATTGCGCCATTTTTGTTTAATTTTTACATTAACGATTTAGTTCCCCTCATGGACAGAGCGTCTCATCACCCCCCAATGTTGGTCTCGCACCCAACGGGTTGTTTATTATACGCAGACAACACGGTGCTGATGTCTCAGACATGGGTTGGTCTGAGGAGACAGCTGTCAGCACTTGGGGAATATTGTAGAGCAAATATGCTAACCTTAAATTATAGCAAGACCTAGGTTATGGTATTTGGAAGCTCAAGAAAAAACTGGCCGTGGAAAATAGATGGCCATAGTTTGACCCAGGTCTCAGTATATAAATATTTGGGGGTTCTGTTTCATTCCTCACTTCGTTGGCACCAACATAAAAACTTGGCTTTGGGACGCGCAAAAGGGAATATAACTGCATTGACACGATGTTTTTACAAAAGGGAGAGGAGTTTTATGACAATAGCCCCCAAAATACTTGAACTTAAAATTAAGGCTGAATTACTTTACGGGGCAGAAGTGTGGGCTTTGGACTTCCCCCAAGAAGTGGATAAAATCCAGGTTAGATGCCTGCGAACTTTGTTGGTAATCCCAAACAGCGTTCCATCAGCTGTCGTAAGGTTGGAGACTGGTGTAACATCTTGGAGTTGTGCCCTGTGGGTTCGGGCTATAACTCTCTGGCTGCATATAAATGCCTTTACGTTTCTCTCAACAAGCCCGGACCTTCTTAGTTATAGGCGGGCCGATTCTTTTGTAAGCGCATGGGGACAGCAAATAAGAGCTAAAATATGCCACATGGGTCTATCTGTTCACGGAAAGGGGAAAAGGCAGCCAAAGCAGAAGTTAATACCAGGCTTCGGGACATTAGTAGACAGGAGGATTATGCCAAGGTAGCTGGTTTTAGATCTCTGGCACATTACGTTGACATAATTCCCTCCTCCCCGGACATGGCAGATTATCTGGGCAGACCCTGTGGGTTTCGGAAGGTTCATCTGTTTCTGCTGGCTCGATTGAACCCTCTCCCTACCAGGCTTCTAGAGGGCAGATATGGGGGTATCCCCCTTGCCCAAAGGACCTGTCCGTTTGACAGTCTTGCTGCTGAGATTTTCGAGCATATACTTGGCGAGTGTCATCTACACGATGGGCCAAGATTTCGTTGGTTAGCTAGGATGATGGGAAATTTGCCAGGGAGATCACCCCAGGAGATCCTAAGAGTGTTGCTTAGGGATGCCACATGGGACACAACACATGCAGTGATGTGATTTTTGGTAGAGGTGTTCCAGGTCAGAGCTCTTTTTTTGGTCAGTAAATCAATTCCTGAGGTCATTGCACCCTCCCTACTGGGGGATTAAGGCCGGCTGGTGGGTTTTTTTCTCCTGTTCTTTGTTTGGTCTTATTTTTGTGTTATGTTAGGTGATGTAAAGTGAACTATTATATATCATCTTAAATTTTAATTTTGAATGTTGGGTTTTTGGGTTGGCAAATTTGATTATTATGAATATGCCCTATGAATTTGTCTAATATATATAGCCTGTTGTATGTTTTATGCAAGGACCTTTTGGTCACGCAAATAAAGGTATTTGATTTTATTTGAAAAGTGAAACCGAGAAGACATTTGGTGCAAGCAACTGCACATGCTGAACTTCTAAAGCCAGTACTGACATCAAATAAAAATAAACACATGCAAACCATTGCTAGTCATGTTTATTATTTTGATGGGACTAATGCAAGTATTCAGTACGCAAAGCCATCATTTATGATGAATGTTCTTCTTTTATTTCCTGAATCGTAACAACAGTTAATGAAACCCCATTTCCTTTGCATGATATTGGTTGTCTCCAAATCTCATCACCCATGCCTAAGCCTCTTACAATACTAACTATATTTCTGTATCTGGTATAGTAAGGAAAAGCTTCGATATCCATTATTAACTGGCTTCCCATAAATGCTTTTGTTATTAAACTTCTTCATAGCCATAGATTCTGATTTATTGACTAGGGAGACCTTGACCTCTGAATATGGCAGAAGTGGAGCCCAAGTCTCTAGATGTGCATCTCTTGTGATGTACATACACTGTGAGCTTAAAACCAGGTTTAGGACTGGGTCACACTCAGACTTTCATCCCCTAACATTAGGCACAGTAGTGGGCCGAGGCACACCCTTTGGGAATCACTGCTTTACACAGTGGGTTAGAGCAGGAGGGTAGGGAAAAGTAAAGGAATTAGGGATATGCGAACGCGGTTCGGAGTTCGGACCGGACGCGGTCTGTTCGGATGTCCAAACCGGACGTCCGAACCGAACTTGAACAGTTTGGTCATGTTCGGGTGAGTTTGGATGAGTTCGAAGGCGTGAAAAACATGACTTCGGGTGGGAAAAATGTGACTGGAAGGGGGAGGCAGCTGAGGAGCAGACTTCCCAGGGGTGGAGACCAGGGGTTGTTTCAGGGCCAAATTATACCCAAAAAATTCTTCAAATTCGGTATTGGTATCGATAGCACTATTTTTGAATATTCGGCCAAGTTCAGCCGAACCAAACACCGCCAAACTGGACAACCGAACCCGAACTCGGTTTTCGAACCTAACGACCAAACGTCCAACCCGCATTCTGTTTGCACATCCATAAAAGGAATTTCCAAAGTTCAGAAACAAAGAGCCATGACTGAACCAGACACTTCAAAAAAAGTAAACAAAAAGAAAACAAATACACCTTCCTTTGTCATCCTCATGAATGCAGCCCTCAACCCCCCAAGTTTCCTTACTCACTCAGCACAGAAAAAATAGCTTCCTTTATTATTCCCCCATAATACACACATGCACCCTGACACAAAAAGAGAGGCAACACCCCCTTGGAGAGTGCTTGGACTCAGGAGAGGAGGGCTGTAAGACCCCCTTTTATAGTCACTTAGAGACTCAGTGAACAGACACTGCCCTCCAGCTCCAATAGAACAGAAACTCCCTTGGCTTCATGGAGTCCCACAGAACAGACACCCCCTCTCACATTCCCATAAAGATGCTGTCATCCTCACAGACACTCCCAGATTCACAGAACCAGCACCTCCCCCATGCCATAAAGTCCCACAAAATAGACACCGCTCTCATCCCGACAGATGTTTACAGAGAAGACCACACACACACACACACACACACACACACACACACACACATACAGTTCCACAGAACAACTACTCCTCCAGCTTCATAAAGCCCCAGAGAACAGTCACCCCCTCCACACAACCTTATAGAACACACACATACAAACACCCTGCTCTATAACACCCCATGTAACAAATCCCTCCCAGGTCCAGTGCATGTCCTGAATCCCAGACTAGTACTACCGTATGTACAGTGGAACTGGAAAAAGGGATAGAAAGGGAAAAAATCTATCTGGCTCACCTGTCCTAAGCCTGCTCGCACACAGTCCTGGCTGCTGCACTGATCCTTCCTGGGCTGCAGGGAGAAATGAAGGTCTTGGTGGGCAAACCTGTTGGAGCTGGAGCTTAAAGCCAAGGTGAGGTTCTAGCCAGGCATCCCCTAGGTAGCAAGCCCAAGGGCATAGAGGGCTCATTAGCAAGAGAACAACAGCACCTCAACCATTTAGCAGGGAAATTACAGGGTAATCAGTTGCAGGAGGAAGAAAGAATTGACCAGGAAGTGAATCAGAAGGAGAGCAATTGCCAACACAAGGGCTGATGACGCAATGGCAGGTTGACCCTGCTTGCCAAAGAAATGGAGACTCAAACTCACCCAGCACAGGGTCTTAGAAGTGAGGGGCAGAGGAGTATTCTTCCTGGCTGTTGAAAGGTGCTGCTGGTCCTGCCTGGACTACAGGGAGGATCAAATGGGATTGTTAGGCAATGCTGTTGGAGCTGGAGCTCAAAGTAAGGGCTTAAAGCTAAGGTGAGGTTCCATCCAGCCATAGAGACCCACTTGCCTTCCTCCAGCTCCATACTGCCCCATGGATACATGACATACAATGAGCTCTGTTGAACCCCACAATATCACAGAAATTCTAGGGGGGGCACAGTCCCCCCATGGCTAACCCCAAATTCCCCATGTAGATTACATCTGTGCCAGAGTCCTGGAGGCTACGTCTTCTGACATTAGCAGCACACTATCCTGTTGTCTTTGTGGTTGACAAATGTTAATTAATGACTTCAATGAGTTTTGAAGGCAAAGAGCATTTACAAATGGAGCTCCACCGTAGTTCCAATCCAACTACGGTGAGTTTTATAAGAAAATCTACATGATTTTTTTCTTGAAACTTACTTATTGTCTGATTTTTTCACTATACGTTCAGGCATTGGTATGGTATGATTGGTCCTGGTCTCTACTTGTGGCAGATTTTTAATAGTCTCGTTCTTATTGGATGGATTTTTCTGTGGCAAGTTCTACAGTTATGTGGCGTCTGTAAAGGATGACCCTTGATGTCCTTTCCAAGTCTGGGACTCTGGGACTATTAGAGTTGCAGGGTGTGATCTGAAGCTTTCTTAAAATAGCACCATAAAATATGATGTATTTATTCTTGGTTAATGAGCTATTTCAGCTGCTCTGATAGTTCAGCATAGTAATAAGAACAGAAGGGCTACCATAATGTGTCAGACCAATGGTCCATCCAGTTCATTGTCCTATCTCCAACAGTGACCAATTCCAGAAGTTGTAGAGAAAGTGAACAAAACAGAGCATATATGTAGTGTTGATCCATCCCTTCTTATTTGCTCCCAGGACCCCAGGAAATAGACATTGATAGACCTATCCTCCATGAAGGTATCTCATCCTTTTTTTGAACCAGGTTATATATCTGCCTTCGCAAAATCTCTTGGCAATGAGTTCCACAGGTTAATTGTGTGTAAGGTGAAAATGTACTTCCTTTTGTTTGTTTTTTAAAGCTGCTGTATTAAAAGAGAGAGTAAATAAATAGCAGTTGCTATTTATAAATTTATATTTAATAAATAGCAGTTGCTGGAGAATATAGCAATTTGCTCCAAATCATTAATTGATTATATCCTGCTGAGTCATCCTTCTTCTAAGCTAAAGAGCCGTTAAGCCTTCTCCTCAGAGAGGATGAACACAGACATACACTTTAACTCTGCTTTAACACCACTTTAATAGCACTTTAACATTGCTTATGCATGTTGCAGGACTGCATAGGGCCCCAATACAGCCCTACATGCATAAGAAATGTTAGTGGAGTTACGTGCATGTCTGTTTTCACCCTAAGAGGCCATGCCATACTCTTGATCATATTTGTTGCCCATCTTCTTACCTTTTTCGCATTCTCCTCCTGTAGACCTTTGAGGTGAGGGTGACGGAAATTACATATGATATTCAAGGTGTGGACACACTGGATTTTTTTAGGAGCGTTATTAGATTTCTTATCCCTTTTCTAATTAATATAATATTCAGTCTTTATTCAGCATTTTGTGTGACATTTTCAAAGTGCTTTTCCAACATTAATTAAAGCACTGTCTCTGCAGCACACAATTACAGCATAAGTTTCTGTTTTTCAGTGCACTAAGGAGTAATTTCCCCCCTATAAATCATTCACAATTTGCCGCAGTAATTCAACAAAGTCAACACATCCTTAACACCAAAGAAGAAAAAGTGTTATTTTTAAAAGTTGTTAGGCTTACTGAGCATTGATTTCAGTTTATTACACCGTATTAATAACTTAGTCACATCCTTTAAATTACACAAAGTAATTAAGAGAGACAGAAAATTATAATTGCTTTTTGTTTGAAAACTTTGCAATTTCCATGCACGTTGGGTAAATTATTAATACTGGGTGTGGATTTCATTTTCATTTTAGTGCGTTGATAGCATAATCACATATCCCTAATTATAGAGATAGTAAATAAGAAACAGAAGAATATACTATTCCTTGTTGCTAGATGAGCTTCCATTGAAACACCAAGCACTAATTTAAATTCATTATCGCATCACTGATATAGAAGCTCTATATATCTGAAACAAAAAGAAAAGATGTGGGTAGAAGAAAAAAGAAGCTATTATGGAAGCTGTCGTGATAGAGCTTAAGATTTCACAGTAGAATTTACAAAGATGCTCGCATGCATTTGTTGATCACTGGTACAACATGGGCAGGGACCCATTTTCACCACATTTTCTCCATTGCTGCTGATAGGAAAAATGTAGTGAACATGGGTCTCTGAAAATGAGTAGGATCTTAAGCTGGCATAGCTGAGCACAGTGCTATGGAAACGTACACCACTTTTAGACGAGGGCGTTGAAGGCACCTCTGGAGCCGCGCATTAAGAGAGAAGCCGCGCCGTGCTGCCGGAAGTGACTTGTTCCCCATTGCCGGCAACGGCGGCAGCTGAAGACACGGCGCTTTGCAGAGGCGTGTTCTGGAGACCTGAAAATTGAGGGCTCCAGAACGTGCCTCTGCAAAGTGTCACGTCTCCAGTTGCTGCCGTTGCCGGCAATGGGGAGCACGTCACTTCCTGTGGCGCGGCGTGGTTTCTCTCTTAAAGCACGGCTCTGGAGGTGCCTTCATCACCCTCGTCTAAAAGCAGTGTCAGATTTTCTCCCACGCTACCGGAAGTGACGTTGCTCCCATTCTGAAGCAGTAGCTGCCAAAAACAAGTGTAGGTTGGAAGTTGCAGCATTGTAAAACCCTCTAGACAGGGTTTTACAATGCCACATCTTCAAACCTGTGCTTGTTCTTGGTGACCGCTGCTCACTTACAGTAGCATGGGGGAAACATCTAATGCTGCCCACCCCCCTGTGCAGTTTTCTCTCTACGTATCTTTGCAAGGTGCTTTTTGAGCACCTCGTCTAAAAGCAGTCTAAGTGAGGTGTGCCTAGTGGCTATTTCATCCTTTTTGTTTTCATCATGGTCTTTGATGGCCCTTAGTGGAAGTAAAGAAATAGGATTTTGTTATAACATACAAAAAGAGAATGCCTTATTCAGTAGTTTGGATGCTGACATGCACATCCGTTGAAACCCATGGTCTCCTAGCGTGAAGATTGAGGAAAACAGCACATGCTGCGCATCATCGGTACTTCCTATCTAAATTCTTGTCTCAACTAATCAGTCATGGTACAACATGCTAATTACTTTGCCTGTCCCAGGAGACAGTTGCTATGCAAATATATACAAGCATAACTTACTACAATAAAGACAATATCATGTAATGTGTTCTGGGCCCAATAATTGGGTATAATACCTTTTTCAGTTGTCTCAGTTGCTCATGCAATGATTCTGACTACTCAGTGGGGATGATCACGCTCACAGCCGCACACAAACTTCATGGACTTCCATTACAGCCACATTGTGCTGCGCAGAAATGGTATGCATGCGCGTGGGATCTGTGGGGATTGGGATTGGCCCCACCACCTCGTAAAGAAGCCTGAGCTGATCATATGAAGCTCAGACATGTACTTGGGCCACAGCTTTATGAAAATGAGTCACTTAGTTGTGCAGATGTACAAAATATTTTCCAATAAGATATTTGTTTTTTTCGCAATGACAAAACTTTTAAAAAGAACAGGTTGTCAGTTTTTTTTAAAAAATTATTATTATTATTAAAATTTTTTGCTTTTGTTTTTTTAAAAAAAGAGCTTATCTGAATTTTCTACATAAGGCAATGCCAAATTTTACTTCCCCATGATATAAAAACCCTCCAACATTTGATGGAAAGAAATCCTTCATGACACTCCTAATTTGAACACACGTGTGTTTATAACTAACTTTGGGACTGAGATGAAAAAAAGGATGTGTGAGAGGCTCTGTTTGTTTTGTTTCTATGTGCAGGACTGATGATTCAAGTTGAAACTCAGCATATTAAAAGTCAAAACTCTCAAATGGGTGCATTGATTTTGGAACTGAAATTTTTGTTTTAAAGACACTCAGAGGATGACAGGCCTTTTCAGCATACTAAAGAATTATCTCTCCAAACAAACTCACACCCTTCCTACCATTTACTTTTTTTTTTTTTTTTAGTTTTCATCTTGATCCTAGGCACACAACTCCTTCCTGCTTTGTTCTTACTTTCTTTTTTCTTTGATAACACTGCTTATCCCAAGTTTGTCAAGGTGATAAAAAGTGCCTAACCCCTGAGCAATGAAGCAACCAGGGCTGTTAACCTAGGGGTCACAGCTCTTTCTGAATGGAGTAATGAGGTGTTAATCACCCTCTTTGTTCACTGAACCCAATACAGATTTACAGTGCTATGAAGGCAGTACAAGATAACAAAACTCGTTACTGTACCAGGGAAAAAGATACTGTTGGACGGTATGTGTTAATGCTACTATTGTTGCAAAAACTCAATCTAGCATTATATATATAAAATCTTAAACTACTTCTTAACATCAGAGCATCAAGAATGACTAACTTTATGGAAGCTGACATATATAAAAAATAGCATTGATATCCCTGGAAGAACTTCCATTGAAGAAATTGTTAAAAGACACAAACAGAGACTGTGGAGATAACAAGAGTTAAAGATCTTGTAGAGGATCTTCCCACAAGTACTCTAAAAAGAACTCATCCTTCAGACCCCTGTACAGCTGCCACAAGTACCATCTCCTGTGTATCAGAAGTGTCTTATTCTTGACATTCTGAAGACACAAAGGCATCCTCTGACTGACTTTCTACTACTTGATAGTGGTGTCAGAGACGTTTTCTCTTCATGAAGAATTGAAATCATCAGCAGGGGCAGACTTTGGTGAGACATTTCCTTTGTGGGATGTTACAATGCCAAATTGTACCATATGGGAAAGCACACAGGGAGGTCAATTAGATGTTACTGAAGAAGATACAGTTCATGCAGCTCACAAGGTCAAGCTATTCCATTATAGAGACTGTAGATCTTTTCCTTTCTTTTTGGGTCATTGCACCATTTAGCTCCATCTGAAAAGTAGGAGAACTGTTTTAAATTAACCTTTTCATCTTCAGACAAATCTGTAATAAGGCCCCATGTCCAGCCCTGTTAGTCATTATTCACGTTTCCTTTCCCAACTCCTACTGACTTTTGCGTCCTCTTTCATAACTCCCCTGATGTGTGGAGCAGCCTATCAATAATGCATGCAAGGCTCCTTCACTTTCCTCTTTCAAAAAACTTCTGTTTCATAGTTTCTTTCATTGATAAGGGCTGCACTGCTCTCTGTGTGATGTCTAGGGTTGGGAAACCGGTACAATCCGGTATCCGATAATGCCGGTATCGGGCGTACCGGCATTATCGGATTCGGCCCCGGTAATCCGGTACCGGTGCCGGATTTCAGTGTTCCGTTTTTTTTGCATTGCAGCCATTTTTAAATGGCTGCAATGTAAAAAAACATTAAAGCCCCAGCCAAACTGTTTTAAAAAAAAAAAACCCTCCCCGAGTCCAGGCTGCGCGGGTGGAAGGGGGGACACCCCCCACCCACCCTGCCCAGCCTGGCTTTTTGTTGTAAAAAAGATAGAACAGCAACAGAGAGTGAGACCCCGAGGCGAGCCCCCCCCCCAGCACCAGCGGCCGCGGCGTCCCCGCAGCCGCAGGTAAGTATGACCCGATCCCTGGGGGGGGTGGGGGTGTTTAACACCCCCACCCCCCCCAGGGATCACCCCTACAGCGCGCTTGCCGCTTACCTTGGGGAGCTCCGGCGGCGGCGGGCGGCCCGGCGGCTTCAGCGCCGGCTGTGGCTGCCGGCGTCAGGACGCTGTAGGCCTTCCGGTGCACTTCCGGGTTTCACCGGAAGGCCTAGAACGTCCTGAAGCCGGCAGCCACAGCCGGCGCTGAAGCCGCCGGGCCGCCCGCCGCCGCCGGAGCTCCCCAAGGTAAGCGGCAAGCGCGCTGTAGGGGTGATCCCTGGGGGGGGTGGGGGTGTTAAACACCCCCACCCCCCCCAGGGATCGGGTCATACTTACCTGCGGCTGCGGGGACGCCGCGGCCGCTGGTGCTGGGGGGGGGGCTCGCCTCGGGGTCTCTCACTCTGTTGCTGTTCTATCTTTTTTACAACAAAAAGCCAGGCTGGGCAGGGTGGGTGGGGGGTGTCCCCCCTTCCACCCGCGCAGCCTGGACTCGGGGAGGGTTTTTTTTTTTTAAAACAGTTTGGCTGGGGCTTTAATGTTTTTTTACATTGCAGCCATTTAAAAATGGCTGCAATGCAAAAAAACCGGAACACTGAAATCCGGCACCGGTACCGGATTACCAGGGCCGAATCCGATAATGCCGGTACGCCCGATACCGGCATTATCAGATACCGGATTGTACCGGTTTCCCAACCCTAGAAACCGGTAACCGGTAAATCCGGTAGCCGGTAATGGGCCCGGGGTCCCACCACTAGTGATGTCTGTGTATTCTGTCAGCGCATGTCCTCAGATGGTTTATGCCAGAGACACAGGATGTAAATTACTAATTCGGCACAACACACTGTTCATATAATACCATGTACAGTATTGTTTCCGTTTCCTCATTGCTTTGAATTGCTTCCATGTTGCATTTGTCAACGTGACTTGAGGAGACGCAGATCCTTAGATTTGTGTGTGTGTATTAGTTAAGATCAAAGTGTAAACAAATAATGTATATTTATGGCACTGACATTTGTCAGTGTAGACCATATTTCTGGATTGCTTATGATTTACAGGCTGTAACCAATCAATATACACTGAAATTCTGATTGATAGCTCTTTGGATGTTTGTTCAATTTACTATTCGTGGAATAATAACACTTGAGTTTGCTTGTTTGAAAGCAATTTCTTCCCGTTTCGAATGAATTTTACGACTTTTGTCTCAATGATCATTCCTTGTGGTAAGTCAAATTATGCCTGTTTTAGGCCACTTTTAAAAGAGACCCTTAGAAGCGCCTCCTGAATCCCGCATTCAAGAAGAAAGCTGCGCAGGGAACATTTACATGCTCCCCGCGCTACTGGAAGTGGTGTGCCGCCCATTACCTGCAGCGGCAGCAGCTGGAGACACGGGGCTTTGAAGAGGCGTGTTCTGAAAGCCTGCAAAGTGAGGTTTTCAGAACATGACTCTTCAAAGCTTTGCATCTCCAGTTGCTGCTGCTGCTGACAACAGGCAGCACGTCACTTCTGGTAGCGTCGGGACCATGTAAACACACCCCGTGCGGCTTTCTTCTTGAATGCGGGCTCAGGAGGCACTTCTAAGCACCTTGCTTAAAAGTGACCTTAGACACAGAGGAGGGTGAATTGTGCCAGCTGTTAAATTAATGAGCACAGAACATTATTGCACAACTGGAAAGGGAACTTTGAATAACTCAAGCTGAGAAAAGTGAGGCAAGGTGAAATTGGGGAACGCATCGGTCACGGATGCAGGAATGAGACAGTCTCATGAGTCACATTGTGTCCTTCTAGAGTGGTAACAAGAAGGTAGAATATTTGTTGAGGCAGGGGGTTAATTAGTGGCAGAGAAGAGCTGGTGGCTCCAGGTTTTTTCTTAGGGTGTTGAATGTCAAATGGTTATTAATCCCCAGGAAATGCCCTGTGTCAATGGGTGATTTCAGACGTTACGGGGCTCTTTGGCCCCGTACTGAAACCACCGGCTTCGTTCCCCACCGAGGTCACCCTGTAACGCCACAACAGATGTGCCGGGGGGATCCCGGTGGGGAAAGTGGGAGGGGCCAGGGCTGCGCGGCGCAACGTGCGGCCGCACGGCCCCGCCCCCTCCACGCACCCCGCCGCCCGCCCTCCGAGGAGACAGGCGGGCGGCGGGGCCATTGCGGCCGCCGCGTCGGATCATGGCGCGCGGCCAGACATTACTTTTCGTTGGTCCTGGCCCGGGATCCGTTTGACAATGCTTCCCGGGACCTTCCCCCAGCTAGCCCGGGAAGCGTGGTTCAAACAGACCCCATGTGGGGATTCACCGTGGCGAACATCTGGAGCCCCGCAAACAGACGTTCGAGACACAGTGACCACAGGTGGGTATTCACCGTGGTTCACCATGATCTCGTAACGTCTGAAGACACCCAATGTTGTTTGGTGCTGTCATGGGATAAAAGTGATAACAATAAAATAGTAGATGTGAATATTTTTCTTATAAGTGATGCAGTTTCAGTTGGCATCCACAAGACGGTTCTTGAAAGTTGAAGCCCTATTACTGTAACCTCCTTCTCACTGGCCTCCTCGGCTCTCCCCTTTCTTCCCTTATCTCTGTCCAAAACTCTGCTGCCAGGGTCATCCACCTTGCCCATTGCTCTGATCACGTGCAGCCCCTCCTCTCCTCTCTTCACTGACTCCCCCTTTCTGAATGAATTCTGCACAAGCTCCTAGTCTTCACCTGTAAAGCTCTCCACAACCTTGCTCCCCCCTACCTCTCTGCACTAGTTTCCCTCCGTAGTCCAGTGTGTGAACTCCACTCCTCCTCTGTCCCTTCTCTTGCCCTTCCATGCCTCCCCTGCTCCCCTAACTGCCTTCATCCCTTCTCCCTAGCTAGCCCCCATGCCTGGAACTCCCTTCCTGCCCACATCCACCTTGCATCCTCCCTTCATACCTTCAAATCCCTCCTCAAAACCCACCTCTTCCACTCTGTCCTCCGCAACTCCTCACTCCCCTCACCTAACTCCTGCTGATACCTACCATCCAGTACAATCTGTTACCTGAGGTCTGTGTACTCATATCCTCACCACATGGACCAACCAGTTATCATTCTCAGTGTAGCCAAGCATGTGCACCTGGGACCTCACATCTTCGTGAATGTGACACTCCTTGTCTTTCCCTCTATTCCCCTTTCTTCACCCCCCTCCCCCCTGTCTCTCAGATTGTAAGCCCTAGGGCAGGGACCATGTCTATTCCATTACTTTGCAAAGTGCCAGGTACATTGCTGGTGCTATATAAATGCTTGATGATGATGATGATTGATGATAATATTCATCAAATGTTCTTATCTCTCTCAGTTGATAATGCACAGTGTATGTTCCTACTCCCTTTGAACAGTCCAAATGTGATGCTTTCAGATGATTATAGCAGTCTAGCTCACCCTGAAATTTGACATTTGCCAGCCCAAGATGTTTTACTAAAGCAAAATAAATGGTTTCTAGAGTAAACTCGTAACTGCTGTGTTCCATATCCATGACCCTTCACTGTAGCATGCTTGCTTAATTTGTTCAACTCTTGGTATAATTTTCTTCCTGAACTAAGTGCACTGAATAAGCATTTCCAAAGCTGTGTTCTCTCCCTATTTTAACTGAATTACTTCTGCAGGAGTTCTACAAGACGTTACTCACCTCATTTTGTTTCCTACTCCTACTCCATCTAAAACAAACAAACAAAAACACACAGTTTCTAATATCTTTGGCTGTTTTTGCATGGATGACCCCTGCCCCCCAGCTGTGTGTGTGGATAGGTATGTGGTAGGGGGGCATCCATGCATACGCTGTGGTGGTGGGTAGATAGGTGTCCACCCATGGAAACACCATGGACAGTGGGTGGAGGTGGGTGTGCCCTCCCGGTGCACACCCATCTCCCACCCACAGAGCCATCTGACAAAATGGAGGAGGCTCTATGAGTGGAAGTGGGTGGAGATGGGTGTGCACCTGTGGGAAAGGAAGCACCTCCACACCCACCTGCCGCTGGCGCACACCCACCCCCCTCACCCAGCAGTGCCACGTGAAAACGGCCTTTGTCAGCAAAGGGGTAGGGAAAGGTAGGTAGTCAGAGGTGAAAGTCATTCAAAGGTAGGGAGGTTTGGATGGGAAGGAGGGCATTTTTTTCTTCATTCCTGACGTCGCAATAGTTTTGGTGAGGATCTTTTTTCAGCACCACCTTGAGCACATTTTCCAAGACAAGTATTTTTTCTGCCCATCTAACTCTCGTAGCAGGTGAAGTTAGTTTTTTAGATGTATCAGAATTTGATTTACCATTAAACAATTTGGCATTCAATGTGGTTTTGTTTTTTAAAAAAAATGAAAATACTAACACGATAATAAATAGTATAAAATATATACTTAGTTACAAGGTTCCCAGTGTAAATGTTTAGAATTGCATTAGACAAACCAGCAAAGATTATCCTGCTCAAATGTCTATGGAATGAATTCTCTTACCTAAGATGTTTCAATCCATTTTTGAACCTTAGCAGAGCAGTGTCAAAGATCTAGCCCCTGAGGTCAAGTTGCTCATGCTTTGTGTCTCATTTTCACAGTGACATTCATACTCTGTGGTTCATTGAGGTCAAAATGTGACCTGGTTCATTACTGTACCAGCCAGAAAAGGCATTCTCATCATTAACAGTTGCTTTCAGGTGCCTGCTGAGGAACAATCATCCCTTTATTTCTTTTGCTGATACTTCTTTACTTTATAGGTTTCAAATGCATTCTGTTGGGAAGTGTTTATATTAGATCTCCAGATAAGGAGATCTGTTAGAAATATATTAGGAACTGAGCCCCTTTTATATATTAATTTATTAATTTATTTATTACTAACATTTATATGCCGCCCCCTCCTGCTATAAACATCTCGGGGAGGCTACCAACATTTTAAAATATGTATCTAAGATACAATTAAAAACAACCTAAAACCCCAGATTAAAATAACCCATACCCAAACCCTCCCTAACCCAAATGGGCTGTGGCAGGTGGGTGGGATGAGTGTATGCCTGCGGTGGGTGGAGGTGGGGTGTGCCCATTCCCGTGAGCGCACATCTCCACGCATGGAGCAATCGGCATTGGAGTCTGTTGGTCCATACGTGGGTGATGGGTGGAGTGTGGGAGCGTGCACTGCCGCCCCCTCCACTGCAGGCGCCATTCTTACGTGTGCCCCACCCCCTGCACGTGCCACAGCATTCACACAGGCTCCAACCCCCCCACCGCACCTGTGGGGGGGTGGGGTGGGGACACGTGAAAAGGCCCTTAGTTTTTTTTTTCCAATCCAGGGATAATCCAGTTAGACTTAAAATAAGTTAGAAGATCTACTGATGCATAGAATGAATTACTACAGCTGAGTAACTGAAAACTACAGTGGATATAAGAAAATACACTATTAAATTACTACAGATTATAAAGAGTATAATGGAAACAACTGCAACAAATTGTTAAAGACTAATAATCCTTAGTGGAGATAACTAAAATACCTACAAAAGAGAATAATGATTCTATAAAGAAAAAACACGAGAACCTGTGAAACTGGAATGATAGCTTTAGCACTTAGATCCAAAGTAAGAAGGAAGTCTTGTTTGCAAACAGGAATCCTAAATTGAATCCAGTACCAAAAAAAGAACTAATTCCAAGCAAGATGACCAACAAAATGGCTGAAGCACCTTTTTGTCACCATTCTTGGGCCTCAACATTCCATTGGTCAAAGGTGTTACTAACACAGCTGGGTTGTTAGTTAAAATATAATGTTTTGTTTTCACTAGTAAGGCTCCATTTTCCACCTTCTACCCATAACAACATCCAGTGTACTTAGTCTTGAAAGATACTGGGGGATTATGTTCTGTTTTCTTGGAATGCCTTATTACCTCTTTCTGAGGGAACTCGGGACACTCTTTCACCTACAAAGTTTCTAGTTCCACTCTTCAAAATGGATTTTCCTTCCTTGACATACCACCTTGCCCCCTGCCCCCAGTAAAGCAGATTCAGTATCTCTTCTCCAGACCCCTAGTATTTCAGGCATACCAGCATTGTTGTATAACTCCCTTTGTCCCACACCCCGAAAGGAAGACACAGACACCATCGTATATGGAGTAAAACTAGGCCACACCAATTTTATTAAACCTCGTCAGGTGAGGGGGGGGCTCTCCCCCTCCGGGTTCTATTTATTAACCTTAACTATTAACTCTCTTAACTGGGGTAAACTTAAGCGGTCTGATATTCCTCATTACCGCTAACTTGTTAACTATAGCTGCTGCAATGTTACACCTGTCTGGCAGCCCCCAGCCGGATCAGCTGGCCCTTGCCTACAGTGACCCAAGGAAGGAGGTGAGGGCAGCTCCCCCGAACCCTGGACCACCCCTGTCCCAGGGCCTAGGAGCCTGCCCCCCATCCTGGTCCCGGAGTGACACCAGCCGTCGGAGCACTAGCCTTCACTCGGACCCCACCTCTTAGGGAGATGACCTGGCAGCAGACTATCCTTAACTTCTAACCTAACTAATTCACCGGACCCCTGCCACCAGAGACTGCCAGCTTTGCTTGACTAGGCTCGACACCCCCCCCACCCCGACTTGCCCAGGACCTGGCTCAGCGTTCCCTGTAACGTCTTGAGGTATATTTCTAGCCCTTCGTCCGACAGGTGCACGCCATCGACCCGATATAGTTCTGGCCGGGTAAACCTAATCTCCGGGTGTCGGATAACTTGACCACCCATCTCCATGACCAATTTTCCCACCTCTTTATTAACTTTCCTCCTGGCCCGGTCAACTCTACTAGGGCGCACGGCATCCCTCCATCTGATTCGTTCAAGCATCTCAGACCATACTATCACCATACTTGGGAGAATCCTTCTTACCATGAGTAAGTCCCTTTTCATGCTGGTGACCAGGTGCAGACCTGTGTCAACCGGCAGGTTGTTCTCTCCCAAGTGGATTACCAGTATGTCTGGATGCTGTTCCTTTGCAAGTGCGTGGACCAGTGGCAGGAACTGGGCCCATCTCATCCCACTCCGGCCCTTCCACGACACTTCCACCAGGTGGCCCAGGCCCAACTGGGTCCCCCAACATGAGCGTCCCAGTCGTTTGCTGGCCCAGTACACGATGCTGTGGCCTGCAATCACGATTTTCTGCTGCCGGGCAGGCAGCTCACTTCCTACGAGGGAATACATACATGTTACCTAATTGATTCGCTCATCAGTAGCCTTCTAGTCGTGCCTACTGCCCAACCTCAGCCCCCCCCCCCNATTCCCTGTAGCGCCTTGAGGTATATTTCTAGCCCTTCGTCCGACAGGTGCACACCATCAACCCGATATAATTCCGGCTGGGTAAACCTAATCTCTGGGTGTTGGATAACTCAACCACCCATTTCCAGTACCAATTTTCCCACTTCTTTATTAACTTTCCTTCTTGCCCAATCCACTCTACTAGGGCGCACGGCATCCCTCCATCTGATTTTTTCAAGCATCTCAGACCATGCTATTACTGTGCTTGGGAGGATCCTTCTTACTGTTAGTAAATCCCTTTTCATGACCAGGTGCAGACCTGTGTCGACCGGCAGATTGTTCTCTCCCAAGTGAATTACCAGTATGTCTGGATGCGGTTTCTTTGCAAGTGCGTGGACCAACGGCAGGAGCTGGGCCCATCTCATCCCACTCTGGCCCTTCCAGGACACTTCTGCCAGGTGGCCAAGGCCCAACTGGGTCCCCCAATACGAGCGTCCCGCTCGTTTGCTGGCCCAGTACATGATGCTGTGGTCTGCAATCACGACTCTCTGCTGCCGGACAGGCAGCTCGTTTCCTATGAGGGAATACATACATGCTACCTCATTAATTCACTATTCATTGGCTCTCTAGTTGTATCCTACTGCCCAACCTCAGTCCCCCTTTTCTCATAACTGGACCTTATGAATATAGGTGCAGTATGCCCCAGACTTCCACCACCTGAACATTTTTACCTCCTGCTCGGAAAACCCGGCCTCAGCTGCACAGTTAGCAGCACCAAACCTAAATGAATGGGAGCCGAACATTTGCTCCGGTAGGCTGAGCCTCCTCAATGACTTCCTCATCACCACCGAGAACTGGTACCTGGTAAGCCTTATACTGTTCTCGTGGACGTACAACTGTCCATTGCCCTCAGGGCATGCCTCTAGGTACGTTTCGAGCGTCCTAACCGGGCATAATTCTGTCTCCCCTATTCTTGCCAGCTTTATCCTCTGGCCTCTCCCGCGCTGATCCATTTTGGATCGTTGCAGCAACACGGACAACCCTTTGGCTGCCACCTGTATATCTTCTATCCCCACTACAGCACGCCCTGGTGAATGAGTGGAAGCAGCTGCCAGCTCACCTACCCTCAGTGCTCCAAAGAACGCAAGTTTAAACGAACTTTGGAACAGCCTAACTTAAAATCCCGACAAACAGACCCCGGGGAGAGCCTGACATAAGTCACGCAGTATGGCTGGTGTAATGGGCTGCCTCGCATCACCGCCCTGTGATGACTCTCGATGCCAACCCTCCAACATTCTCCTCACAAACCCCTCCCCCCCCCGGTTGGTGACTGGAAACCAGCTAATTTGTTATAGAATGCTAATGCGGCCAACTTCCCCGAAATCATTCCGAGTGCTAGCCCTTTTTGCCTCAGACCAGTAGCATATTGCAAGGTCTGGGCCTCTGTGATTGGGAACTGAGTACCCCACCCTTTTTCTTCCCTGAAATTCTGGAACTCGCTGAGAGATTGTAAGTAGGCTGCTCTTGTGCAGGGGGTCAATGAACTCTGCACCACCTGGAACATTGCTACCGTCCAATGCTCCATATTCCTGGTGGAAGATCCCCTGGCTCCCTCCTGGCATCCGAAGCCAACTGCCTGAACCGCTCCATCTGTTGGCGAGAGAGTGCGTCGGCTATGCTGTTGTTAATCCCATGCATGTGCTTGGCTGTGAATAAGATATTATTCCTCAGGCACTGCCTGACGAACGCTCTCACCAACCCCATTACTCTCTTGGAATGGGACAATAAGGAGTTCACTACATGCACCACTGTGAGGTTATCGCACCAAAACAAGATTACCTTGTTTG